>JAJJXM010000040.1:0-589421 GCA_024516155.1 Pyronema omphalodes
CGCCTACTCAACTTGATGTTGGGGATGCGGGCAGGGTGATCTGAGAGTGCTTGCACCCGACAGGAACCCGCCCGGTTGATGGGCCATCGTCCTAGGGTTAGACGAGCCAATGGAGTTCAGGCACTTGGGAATGTGCGCTTGGAGGTGACGCTACGGTGACTATGGAGATGTCTGACAACGCGAATTGATAAACACTCGTGAACACATGATTGGGTGGGCAGAAACAACGGTGCGAGAAGCGGGGGGACGAAAGCGGGAAGGATAACGGGGAAGCACGGTTGAAGATTGACAGGGGGTTTATGTAGCAATATTCGGGAGGTTGCGGGGTTGCGGAAGGAGGCGAATCTATTCTGAGCGAGGAAGGTGTGCGGCTCTTTTCTGGCGGCTCTGTCAGGATGAATTCATCGGGCCCAGGTCGGTTGCCATGGTGATGGGCTGCGTTGGAACCAATTGTTATGCACGCCATCCGCCTTGGAAACCCTAAACAACTCTTCCTCTCCAAAAACTCGTGCTTCAGGTGCATATCCTGGACACTTATGCCAGGTTCAACCACATCTCGCCACATCCGACCCAGGAAGCCCGGGGAGCCCAGGCAGCCCATCTCGCACATCCCTCTTTACAAGATGACCCCACGTTTTCAGTTGCAGCCTATGGTATCGTCGTGCATGTCAGGGCTTAGTGTGATACACGAGGCTGCAGGACGTTCTCTGCTTCGTTCGGTCCATGAGAACCGATTTAGGATGCATTGGGAACATTGATATGGAGCTAGGAAATATTAGGAACCGGAGCTGTGGTTTAGTATACATGTATATGTAACCAGATTCTTGATGAGATGGATCCAAGCAGCGATGCTGTTGTGAACTTATGTATGTAGAAGTAACATTTTTGGTCAAAAAAAAATGGCGTGGACACAGACACACACACACACACACACTTATAGCCGAAAAAATGGTTATTTGACGAATCGTGGGGTAGATTGGATAAGGATACATATCTAAAAATCTGTAACAGCTAACAGCTATATAGAGTTACTCGGAATTCTGAGACAACCAGACAAAATATTAAGTGGGCTGCAGCCTGGAATATCGGCACTGTGCACACACAGACAATCGTCTAAAACCTCTAAAGCACCCGTCCGTGATATCCAGCCCCATCAGACTAGCTACTGGCACGTGGAGCACACTAGGACACCCACAGAGATGTGTATCTTTGGTAATCATGGACGTGAGGAAGGTGTGTCGATAGCTTGATACTTCAAGCTCGGCTGTCAAAAATTGGAATGTGTCAACATCTACCATGCAGGAAGGTGAATCTTTTGCTGTAGGACGGTTGGAAAGGGTCCTGTCTTATCTTGTTGAATAAATGAATTCGGGTAATCTCGCACGCACGAAAAAATTATCTTCAAAGTTCTCATGCTGGGGTGCAGCAAAAGGACAGAGCGAGAGATTATAACCCCGGGGAACAAATGAAGCAACCCACAAACAAACAAATGACGGCCTTTCGGTACTGACAATCACAAGCCAAGAAACTTGAAAACTTGGAGCTTGTAATCCAAGACTCTCATAAGTATGTGTGCCATGAGCTCTTTATGTACCTTACCGTAGTCTGGGTCTCGTTGACACTTATTCGTAGGAATGTCGTCATTGTCACTGAACTTTAATTGCTACACCTCTGACTGTTTGACATGATGCATTCAGCTGCAACTCCCGAAACTTTCAAACTCCGCGATTGATATGGAATAACAATAACAACACCAATAAAAGTAACCTACTCTTGTATAATTGTACCAAATTTATGGAAACCAAACTGGAATGAAAGCAACGAGGGTACGTATTCCTAATTATCAACGAATCTTGTCTCTGAGGAATCTGAGTCGCATTAGATTTCACTTTTCAGTTTTTTCTTCCGAGTTTTAAATTCATAACGTTCCTCCCTAAGTCCTAAATCTCCAAAATTGCTTTTTAATCTCCCAGAGTACTACACAGAAGACTAACTAATAATTCATCCCCAGTTTTAGTGTTTTGTTTTCTACGTGGTCTGCCGATGAAACAAACTTCGTCCGATAATTACTTCTCGTCATCGTCGTTATCGTTATTATCATCATCTCCCTCCTCGTCACCTCCACCGTCGAATCATCACCATCACCATCACCTTCACTACCACCATCAAATCATCATCATCACCACCAACCCCGACGACAACCTCAAACCCAACCCCAAGCAAAAGAAAACCACCATCTCTATACTTCTCCACCACCCTACAAACCCCACGAATCCTACAAATCCCGCGACTCCGATCCAAATCCACTCCTCCACAGCCACGAGAACGCAACCCACCATCCATGCAGCAGTACCATACGGTGATTCTATAGACCTCAACACAACTATCGGCAGGCTAAATTCGCGATGGAATAAGGATTAAGATAACGGATTCATCAGCGGTAGCTAATCCATGACCTATCACAGGCAGTTTTAGCTTCCGTCACGATTTCAGAGCTACGGGCTCAGTTAAAGATTAAACCCCAGCCCCAGCCCCAGCTCCAGCCCCAGCTCCAGCCCCAGCTCCAGCCCCAGCTCCAGATCCTTTGTCGTACCTATCAACATGCATAGTCATGACCTTGAACTGAGCTCCAGTTTATCCTGCATCGCCATCCCCATCTCCATTCTTAATTACAGTGACAGTTTCGTGTTAAATCCTCCGTCCTGAACCTCCGCATCGTTGGAAATTCATAATCCTTTACCCAGTTTAGTTTCAACGTCCAACTGCCTCGTCATCATCTATCGGAACCAATATTTTTCCTGCTACTACTGTTATTACTGTCACTACTGTCACTACTCCGGAGAATCGGGATGTTGATGTATTGATACTGATATTGATAGCATCGCCTTTGTTATGGTGAGGACGAGAGGTTATGCCACAGTCTACAGGCTACAGGCTACAGTCCACAGGAACAGGCCACAGGAAATAGGCCACAGGAAATAGGAAATAGGCCACAGGAAATAGGCCACAGGAAACGGGCCATAGGAAATAGGCCACAGGAAATAGGAAATAGGCCACAGGAAATAGGCCACAGGAAATAGGCCACAGGAAACGGGCCATAGGAAATAGGCCACAGGAAATAGGCCACAGGAAATAGGAAACAGTCCACAGTCCACAGTCCACAGTCCACAAGCCCACATCAGGCTGCAACAATTCAAGGCAGGTAAAACAGAAGCCATATAATCATTACATTACCAGTAGCAAAGAAACCACAATTACGAGTTAAGAACAGCTGGAAAAGCTATTAGTCTACGCGACGGAAAAAAAAACAGCCGGGATATTATAGATGAATGGATTTATAATGGGATTGGAATCGTTTGTAATATTGTTTTTCTTTTTTTTTTTGTTTTTTTTAGATTGTTTGGGGTATCTGGGGAGTTGGGAAGTTGGAGGTTGGAAGTTGAAGTTTGGGTTCGAGTTTAAGGCTTCGAGGCTCCGAGTATCGAAGCTATTAAGGCCAGGTACTACTACCTGGATTAGGCAATATCAGTCTCAATCTCAGTCTCAATCTCAATCTCAAACTGCATCCCATTCATCCAATTTCCACTCCCCTATACATACCCCCTCACCCGCTTAATTCAATTCCTACAATGCTACATCTACAACCCCGATGATATACCATCGAATATTCTTTATCGAGATTTAACTATGGTAAGGTTACTGTTTCTATCACTACTTCATGGAGGTTGATGGAGGTTGAGCTTGGCTTGACTTGGAATATTGAGAGTTTGGTAGCTAGAAGCTAGAAGATAGAAGATAGAGGGTAAGTGAGCCTGGAGATATAATGAATACTACAGCTTTCATAGTTTTAACCCAGACCGAATCGGGGAAGTTATGAAGAATTTGGGGAATACATATAGCGATATAATACAGGAAATCATAAATATGGAGGAATCTATTTGCGGAATTCGTGATATTCGTGATATTCGTGATATTCATAATATTCACCGCACCTCACAGGAATCTTAGAGTCACGGAATAAAACACGATAAAGCAGCAACTGTAACAGCAGCAGTCATGGAGGTTAATCAACATGCCTGACATTTCTACATGTGACGGTTGACGAATCTTACATATCATGAAGGAACCAACGTTACTTTAGTCTACTACGTAGGTAGACACTGATCATGAAATCTGTTGTATCTGTAAACCGCCGAGCTCCCCCCCATTGCTTTTAATTTCCATTTTTTTTTTTTTTAAATCGTATGTAGATTTTATGCAACGGTGTCTTTATGGGGTGTTGGAATGTTGGTGGTTTCTGTACGTATATAATATAACCACATCACCTGTAATTCATAATCTATACCCAATAATTGTTATTATATTCCGGCCCTCATAGTCTAGAATCTATGCTATATTTCGGCCATTTTCGGCTCTCATGATCCAAAAGATATGTTTCCTGCCCCCATATTTCGGCCCCCACTGGAGTCTGGCCCCCACTGGCTTGAGCTGGGGGCCTGGGGCCTGGGGCCTGGGCTGGGTAATGAAATTATAGATTATGAAGCTACATCATACATATATATATATATATAAACAAAGACTAAAAACAATACTAACAGCAACAATAATAAAGATGAAGGCCATGGAAGTGAAGTGGGAAATGTTTGCATGGCTATGGATCGACAGAGAAGATACGAAGAAGCTTTGTAGATGGTTCAAAGAATGGATAGGATATAGATAGCAAGCTGCTGATTCCCGGTTATTTTTTTGTGGTCTTGTATCTTATATTATATCATCAAAGAGGCGGGGTGTGGGTTCAGGATTGGAATGAAGTGGAGTGAAATTAGGGTGGAGAAGGGTGGGGGTTGTCGATGTCTTCTTCGGCTTCAGCATCGGCATTGGCTTCGGCGTCAGATTGGGGGGGGGGGGGGGGGGGGGGTGAGGGCGAGTTGCTCTCTATGTATAAGACGGAGAAGGAGGAGTCAGAGGAGTGGATAGCCAGGAGTTATCACAGGGCCTACATACGCTGCATCTCCAAATACTAGCTAGCTATCTAGCCAGCTAACTAGGGTATCTAACCCCGATCTCGACCCTGAGTCGACGCCGACAATCGATAATCGACAATAGAAAATTCCACGCGCTTCTGTGCATTATATCACACATAATATTTCCGCGACCAACACAAGGACATGCGCAGTATTCTCATTATTCTCTCGGCATTGGGGCCACGTTATACGACCTCCTTACTGTGAACTGCATCCGGCGTTCAGATAACCGTATGTAGATCGTAATGTCTTCCACCAAGGGGCTTTATATTTAAAGGGATCGGAATTGGGATCGGAATCGAGATCATCACATGATGCTGATGAAAGTGATGATGATGATGATGATGGAGAGGTCATAGTACATATATATATGTATGTGGGGATAGAAGATAAAAAAAGAGTTTTGTGGGATGTTTCTTTTTTGGATGCGTTCTAGAAGATGGATGTCCAGCGCGGGTGTGCTAGAGGCCGGAAATATCGACGCGCTTCGAGGGGATTTGTTCGGATTCTCTGGGGTCTCTGCGTGCTCCATTCGTGCTCCATCTATGCTCCACTCGTGGTTCCTTCGTGGCTCCTTCATCACTTCATGTTCATTCCATGTTTATTCCGCGCCCTTCGCGCTTTTTCAAGCCTTGGAATTGGACGCTTCGCAGCATTTCTTGCGGCTGGTTCGCCAGAAACGCTAGCCGATTCACGTTTAGTTACGCGATGTGGCGGCTAGTCGCGGTGATGGCGTTGTTGTTGGCGGCGGCATGTGGTGTTGTTTTGGAATCAGCGTGTTTGTATGTACATATGTGCTTCTAACGACGCGTTTATTTGTCATTTTTGGGGACTTATTTCTAATCGCTATGACTCTGTGGTTTTGATCCACTCACTAAATTTTTCCATCAGTTTCCAATTGCTATGACTATGATCTCAATCTGCTTGCTGCATTGATTTGCAATTGCTATATCAATCATCAACCTATTGGATTGTTCTCAATGTTTTTCACGATTGCTCGATGCACCTGCTAAATAAATTTTCAAATTTTTATGAATATAATCCCAATATGCCCGATGCATGAATTTCTAATTGCTACATCATCAATCCATTAATCCTCCTCCCAGCTTCTATGACTGCAATACTCATCCATTCAATAGCAATTTCCAATTGCCATATCATCGCCCAATTACATTCTCTCTTCCTCTCATTTCTCCAAAGCACATCCCACGTAACTGAACACAGACCCTGGTGATCCCCCATGACGGGAACTATTGGCGCGTAATGACATCATCCCCCTAGTTGTCAGCTGCTGCCGCACTCCAAAAAAAAACTACCCCAACCGCTGCTGTAGCCTGCACCACGCCACACCCTACATAAACCCCCCTAGTTCACCACTCCAACGCAAACATCCCGCCGCATGTGCTCCAAAATGTTCCGCAAGCTATTCGGTCGCAGTCATGGCTCCGACTTTCATCCCGACCGACCACCTCCGGGCCCTTATCCTGGTGGTGCACCATATGCCGCCGGTGCAAATGCTAATCCGATGAACCCGACCAATCCAAGCAATCCGAGCATCCCGAATCCGATGAATCCAACCGCCAGCTCTTCAAACATCCACAGCCACCCACCGCAACCTCAACCGCAACCTCAACCTCAAACACAACCTCCCGCCGCTGCCGCCATCGGTATCTCAACCGCGCCCGCCCCACACGCCCCGAACGCGTTTCCCCCTCCTCCCTTCCCCTCCGCCTATTCCCCACCTCCATTCCCACCTCCAGGAGCATTAGGCTACGGCACGCCCAGCTATTCTCGGGGTCCGAGTGGTTACGGATCCGGCTACAACAGCGGCCAAAACACGCCCGAAGCAAAATCCGCCTTCCCTCCTCCTCCCTCCGACACAAAGGATCCGTATGGTCCACCCCCCGGTCCGCCACCTGGTCCTCCTCCTCCATTCGCCCCTTTGGACCCATCTGCGGATGATCTACCACCACCGGCGTTTCATAGCCTCTACCTAACCTCCCCCACCTCCAACGCCGACGCCGAGCTCGCCGAAGCTGGCTGGAAATTTACCGACCACCACCCTTTATCTCTCCCCTGTCAATTCACTCCTGATCATCTTCGCCAAGTAGCCCATGGATCCATTGGTCTCTCTCCACCACCTCCTAGGTTCAAAGGTATCATAACCTCCCGACAATCGGGGTCGATATCTATCACAACAACCTCAGGATGTCCAGACACCTGTCTATTATCTGCACTACCACTTTATGCAGCAGGTTATGATCACCCACAAAACACAGGCCGGAATAAATCAATTTACTTTGAACTGAAAGTAGATATGATGCCGAAAGAAACAGCGTTGGTGATTGGATATTGTGCATTACCTTATCCTGGGTTCCGACTTCCTGGATGGAATAGAGGAAGTTTGGGAGTACATGGAGATGATGGAAGGAGGTATACAAATGATAGTTATGGAGGAAGAGATTTTGTACAGCCGTTTAGGAATGGTGATACGGTTGGAATAGGAATGCGGTGGGAGAAACCGCAGTCAACTGGTGCTGGGGATCAGGCCCAAACTCCGCCAAAGGTTTGGGTTTGGTTCACGAGGAATGGAAAGGAGGAGGGGGGTTGGTGGTTGGATGAACAAAGGGATGCGGAGGAGGAGAATGATCCACTTCCGGGACTTGATGGCTGCTGTGATGTTTATGCGGCTGTTGGAGTCTGGGGAGGTGGGGTTCAGGCACAGGCAAAGTTCTTGACACAGAGTTTGGTGTAAGCAAAGTATAGTTAAGTCTACCGAAATCTGGTAGATGTTAGCGGAGCTTGAAGTAGAGGAATATAGGAATGAGAGGCAACGAAGGGGTTGGGATCTGAGGGATATAGTCAGAGTATAGAAACAATCATAGTCGCGATAAGAGGGAAAGATGTATAAGAGGAGGAAGAGGGGAGGGAGAAGAAGGTATGCAGGATAAGAGGAAGAAACAGCAGAAAGGATCGAAGATGGAAAATTAATGATGCTTCCCGCAGGGTTGCACTACGAAGTTATACGGCGAGAAACGAAAAATGGGTTCTTTTGATTTGATTTTGATTTCTCTTTACAAGTTTTTTATATTTTTTGCGAGACGGAGTTTTCTGGGGGAGGTGGGTGTTTATTCTTTTGCGATTTATTTGGTTTTTTTTTTTAGGGCTGTGTTTTATATTTGTTGTTGTACTTGCTGCTTTTTGATTCCTGCGTTTTGATTACTTTCATCACTCTCTTTGATGACTGATTCCTCATTTCTGTTTTTTTTTTTCCCTGTTTTTCTTTGTGTGTGTTTTGAGTTTTTGAGCTTTCTGAGTTGCTGTTCTGAAGATTGGTTCTCTGGTTTGGTGTTTTAGTTAGATATTTTATTGTTGTTTACTTGGGCTTTGATTTTCCTTATGATTTTTCATATTCCTTTTGTTCCTCATTAGCTTCGTCATTTTCATCCTTTCCCTTTTCCTTTTACTCCTCATACCCCCTTATTTCCCTTTTGGTTCCTCATCATCTTCCGTATCATCCTCGCTATTCTCGATCTTTGCCCCACCCCCATCATTATTTCTTTCCCCCCTCCATCATTTTTTCCCCCTCATCTTTATCATTATCATCATCATCATTTTTCTTTTCAAAAATTACCACCCCTAAAGGCGAATGGAGAAATTTCATTATTGGCAGATATATTGTTTCGTTTTGTTTTTGTTTTTCGTTTTTGTTACTTTTTTTTTTGTTGAAGTAAAGTATAGCTGCGGTATGAAAGTATAGTATGAAAAATTCGAAGAGAATTTGAGAATTTGAGAATGGAGAAGTGGGAAGTGGGAAGTGAGAGAGAATTGAGAAGTGAGATTTTTTTTGCTTTGAAATATTGATTGCGGCTTATGAAAACTTTGGTAACTAGGGTTTCTTGACTTTTGAGTTGGAGTGGAGCGGGTTGATGAGGTGAAATGGCAGGGGATGGGATGGGATGGGATGGGATGGGATGGTATGGTATGGTATGGGATGGTATGGGATGGTATGGTATGGGATGGTATGGTAAAGGGTGGGATGGGATGAGATTCCTGAAGATAGCTAGAATCACCTTTACCTTTACCTTTACCTTTACCTTTACCTTTACCTTTACCTTTACCTTTACCTTTACCTTTACCTTTACCTTTACCTTTACCTTTACCTTTACCTTTACCTTTACCTTTACCTTTACCTTTACCTTTACCTTTACCTTTACCTTTACCTTTACCTTTACCTTTACCTTTACCTTTACCTTTACCTTTACCTTTACCTTTACCTTTACCTTTACCTTTACCTTTACCTTTACCTTTACCTTTACCTTTACCTTTACCTCTAGCATAACTTTATCCCCAGCTCCGCGCATTATGCATTATGCATTATACATTATGCATTATATATGCACAATTACAACTTACAGATAGCCTATAGGGTGAGCTAGGGTTAAAACTTAAAACGGAATTCATCATGTAAGCAATGAATCGAATGAAGTTAAATCAAGTTAAGTTATCCCAAATTAGCCCAAATCAGCCCAAATTAGCCCAAATTAGCCCAAATCAGCCCAAATCAGCCCAAATCAGCCCAAATCAGCCCAAATCAGCCCAAATCAGCCCAAATCAGCCCAAATCAGCCCAAATTAGCCCAAACCACCCCAAATTAGCCCAAAAAGTTAACTCAAATCAAAACAAATCAAAACAGAGAAATAAATGAAATCAAATCAAATCAAATCAAATCAGAGAAAACAAAACAAAAAAGAAAAGAGAACATAAAAGAAATAAAAGAAATAAAATCAAAAAAAGAAACCGATGATACATACTACAGGAAATAATTCATACTGATTCGTATTAATTAATATCGATTTTTCAATCGGTGGGAAGCGTAAGAGATATATGTATATCCCAAATTTTCCTTTTTGTTTTTAATTGAGGTTGAAGGGTTGGTGAAAGTTGGTGAAGGTGGAATTTTAGGTTCATGCTATAGTGAAATACATGTGTGGTTGTGAGAAGTGATGTAGGAAGGTAGTTGGTGAAGGATTGATGTGGGGAAGAAAATGGATATAAATATGGGTCATGGAATGCTATTTTTTTATGTTTATGTTTATGTTTGTTTATTCCTTTTTTTGTTCATTACTTTATTTCTTTCTTATATTGGGTATCAGGTCTCAGGTATCAGATATCAACCACCCCCCTCAGACCCCTCTCTTGAATCCCAGGAGCCTTAACCTAATACATAGCAGCTTGTGTATGACTATTTTATAATCATACCAGCATCATTATAATCCCATGTGGCCCTCATATCCTCCTCGTATCCTCTCATTACCATCTCATGTCTCCCTTCCGTCCCTCTCCCATCTTCCCTCACCCTCAAATCATCACCCGCCATATAATCGCCGGGAATGCATCCTCCTCTCCCCTCTTTCATGACGTTTTTATGGAGAGTGATTAATTACTCCCATCCCCATGTTCATCTCTCTTTACCGTGATTACAACATCCACACATTCCGGAACATCTATATATCAATTCATTAGCCTTCTTTCCTCAATCTCACATTCCCTCTCAAATCCTCTCTTCCTTCCCCTCCCGCCCCCCCCCCCCCCCCCCCCTCAAAGAACAAAAAAAGAATGAACCTACCAGCACCTCTCTGCTTAACCCAAACCTCCTTTTCTCCGCTCTCATCGCTCATAAGACAAAACCGACCACCTTGCATCCTCCCACCAGGCAATACCTCCAACACCCTCAGTCCCTCTCCACACCTCGGTCTAGCCTCAAACCTTTCATCTCTTCCCTGCTGCTCATCTTCCGCTCCAAACACAACCCTACGAACGCTAGCTAACGCATCCAAAGGGGCCGCGGCGATATAGGCAATGTTACCGGGGTATGTTAACAACCCGTTGTTGAGGGAGAAGATCTGTGAACGGCCGGAGGAGGAGGGAGTGGGGGTGTTGGAGGCGCTTAAGGTGAGCTCGGTGCCGTTGCTGAGGAGGGTGAAGGAACGGGGTAAAGTGTGGTAGATTTCGAGGGTTGTCATACAGTGGTCTGGACCGGAGATGGATTGCGGCACGGGGGAGGAGAGGGTAAGAGTTGTGAAGAGGCTGAGGAGGGTGAGGGTGTGGAACTTCATGATGGCGGATATGTGATGTGGCGTCAGAGGTATGGGAGAAAACAAATCCCGGGGGAGTGGGGAAATATTCGGGGATATATACCAGGCTTCAAGTTTCTGCTAACCCCCCAGATTTCAAATTTCAAAAACAGCGAGGTATGGTGCTATGCAATTGATAATTCGAAGGGGGATTATCATGACAGCAGTATTAATTGCCGGGGGGAGAACATTCCTTTTTGGTAATTACGGTACCTGTACCAAATTCATCAGGTGCACAACTTTGATGTAAATCGTCTCCGCGATTGTATTTGGTGTCTTTTTGGATGAAACTTAGTGGGTGTTTAGGTGGTGTAGATCATTGAGATTTGGCTGTCATTAAGTGAGCTACAATGGTACATAAATGTCGGATATTCCCCAGGTACATACGATGTATTAGGGTATTTGCGGACGGACGCTCGGGCATTTTGCGGGGCAGCTTCAATGAAATCTTGATTTTTAGTATTTTCTCCGAAACCTTGTATATGTACATACATCCGATGTACCGGTGATGATGATGATGATGGTTCCAGTATACATATGTTTCCCCCGGAGATATCGATGCGGAGATGTCAATGTCAATTGGTGTAGCTAAAGTCAGCTCCGCGATGCACACGCGATGGAGCATGCAGAGCTTCTGAGCTTCCGGAAGTCGCGAGCTTCAAATGGAATGGCATCGTCAGGAACATCAGGAACACGGCCAGGAAACCAGGAAACCAAGGAACCAAGGAACCAAATATGCTGCAAAACGACGGATGGTCACACCCCAGAATGGCCATGCTAAATTCAGTAGCCTCTCCACACCTTAATCCAACATCACCACGTGCATGACGCTGTATGTATTTAACGTCACTACCACCAGCTTCATTTCCCGCAGCGCTCATCATCAACTTAGCAGCCCAGCCAGCGAACTCCGTAAGTAAGTAAGAGTCGGTGATAACTTGGTAGAGTCCGCCTGAAGGCCCCGAATTACTACCATACACCGGGGAACTATGGAAAAGGAAACCAAACCAGCTTCTTTAAAAGTACATAAAGTTGACAGCAGCCAGAAAGGAGTTCTACATATGTAGTCCTTCAGACGGAAAATTCCGTAAGGGGGTGAATCGTGATGATTACATAGACGGGATGATCGGCAACACTAGCTAAAGACGACCAAACTTTAGTAATTTGTAGGTGACCGATAGCGTAATCCACCATGTTAAGCTTCGACGCCGTAGACTTAATGAGTTTCATCCCGAGATCGCTTATGCGGCGTGATGTCGATGGGGGGGAATTGATTTTTTGTTCGGCCGTTGGATATGTACATATGTAAGCTCCTGGGTTAAGAGTTAGGAGGAAGCTATAACACCGGCGGCGGCAGTATGCACCATATTCCCTCCACCCGGTTGTATGGTGGTATGTATGCCAGTTATACATATACATACATACAGGCGAATTGTGTTGGCTGTGCATATGGTGGCATACGGGTGGACACGGGAGTTGGAGTTGGAGTTGGAGTTGTCTGCCTGGCTTATACTCGTGCCAAGGTGGCGCTAATGCACCACCCCCGGTCACTCGCATGCTCGTGAACCGTGGGCACTTCTACGAAGTGCCTCTCAGAGCTTTGCCCAGGGCAGAGCTGTGCCCAATTTACTGTTTTTCCAGACATTACAATACTTTTTACCCACGCCATCAATTTCGATTTGCTCAAATATTTTATATATGGATAATATATATCTAAATTCAATATTCCAGGTGTTCGCCAGTTAATATCATGTTGTGGTGGGCCGTGGTGTTGTGATTTGTGTTGCGTGTTCGGATTGTCATTTTTCAAGTCCATGCGAGATCTCAGCAACCAATGAACCGATGAAGATAATTTTTGAACCGTCAGAATCGCGCATATTTATTTAGTCAAACAGAGATTTTAGGTTATCTTCAGATTGTTGTTGTTGTCTGGTTGACATCGCGATGTGAATTTTGCGCGGTGTTGAGTTGCGTCGCGATGTTGCTCAAAGCTCGTGCTCGGCCAACGCAAAATGGTGCCGTTGTTAACCCAACAATGATCATTTGATCTATATCAACCGCAACAACAACAATGTGCAAATGATGTAAAATATCTATTCGACTAAATAAATACGTGCGATTCCAACGGTTCAAAAATTATCTCAATTGGTTCATTGGTTGTTGAGATCTCGCACGAGCATGAAAAATGTCAACCCGAACACACAACACAAATTCCAACACCACGGCCCACCACAACATGATATTCACGTGTGAACACTTGGAATATTGAATTTAGATATATATTATCCATATATAAAATATTTGAGCAAATCGAAATTGATGGCGTGGGTAAAAAGTATTGTAATGTCTGGAAAAACAGTAAATTGGGCACAGCTCTGCCCTGGGCAAAGCTCTGAGAGGCACTTCGTAGAAGTGCCCACGGTTCACGAGCATGCGAGTGACCGGGGGTGGTGCATTAGCGCCACCTTGGCACGAGTATGGCTGGCTGGCTTCTATCGCGGGGCGCTATTCCACACAGCCGCTCTAACTTCTAAGTCGCTCGTAGCTCGTTAGTTAGTGTTGAGAATTCACAGCTCACAATCACATGGGAAATGATCACCAATTGCACGTGAAAAACAGGCTCCAGAGGAAATCCATAAAACTCAACAAAAATCCTTAGAGTCTTAGGGCGGAAGCTCTCCGGCCGGCGAGTTATAACGCGTCGCGCAGCGCAACGGATGGATCTCGCGGGTGGCGAGCGTGGGAAAAGGAAAAACAGAAAACGTGCTCGATAATTTCCTACCGCGTTTGGAGGGAGGAAACTGTTGGGAGATCTTTCAATTGGTCCATCAGTGAGGACATGAGAGCGGTGGAGATAGATGCAAACTGAGAAACGCGGAGGAAGAGAATGAGGGTTTCAATTTTGCTTCCTTCTGGCCACGACATGGAGCATCAGGTTTTCTCTCCGACTTCCATCTGTCAAGAAATTCGGCCACCTTATCCCCGGATTCGCCATCTTCACCTGGCGACATCACATCATATGTACCACACTACACCCTAAACCCCGAATACAGTACATGTGTAGCACATACTCACCCCACCCTGCATACAGAGACACCATCTTCGTCATCGGAGAAATTGTAGATTTGACCAATGGAGATTTTATCGCGATGTATGTAGTGAAACGCAGTGTGGTACATGGAACCATGGAACCATGGAACATTCCCCTGATCCCCGAGGGTTTCCATTGCACAATATGGTAGACATGGGAATTAGGGCAACTGTAACCCAAACAACCAGTAAATGGACCAGGACCAAACATGTAGCACAGACATGCGCTCCAAGTATACTCCAAGTACTTGAAGTACGATACAACCACCACATACATTTCCATCTACATACCAAACCGACAGAACATCCAATTCCCCCAATTTCCCCGAAGAGAAGATACATCGTTCTCATGCCTATGTCCGCGATCTGTTTATATGACAGCCGGATTTATCATCCATTATCCATCAATGTATAATCCACCGCATCCACAGCATCCACTGAATCTACCGCGTTTGTTCGTTTGTTCTTTTTCTTGGCAAATTAAGACAACGTATCTATGTACTGGTAGGGAAGCCATGCACATGCACTTGCATGTTAGATGCGTTGGATGCGTTGGCATCACTCGATTTCGTAGTTTCCCAATCACCCATCCATCCCCCATGCATCATCCATCACTCTCCAGTACAGAAAATATAAAAATCGCCCTAACCTACTAACATAACATAACCTAATCTAACCTACCAAATCTGGGGAGCGTGAGCGTAATCGTGAGCAGTAATTTAACGATAATCTATCATTGGCCACTATCTACCCGCTTGCCTGCGCCGCAACTCTACGACTCTAGACCGAGGAATCTAGACTCTGCGCATGGCTAGGTAATTACCTAAACTTAAACTACAATCATGAATTATCACTCCTGCTTCAATTTTTCATTTATTCATTCGTTCATTTATATTTTATATTATTCATTTATCCACTTCTTTTCATCAACATTTCAAACCACATACATAATCCTACAGCATCCCGAAGCATCCCGAAGCATCCTGAAGCATCCTGAAGCATCCTGAAGCATCCTGAAGCATTCTCTATAAGTCTACAGTACAACCCTTCTTTGTTCTAGTATACATTTTCATTCTTTGGGCTGGGGCTTGTAGTCCCCCCCCCCCCCCCCCCCCGGTTGTCTGCGCTTTGGTATGTCTAAGCTCTTCTTGCCTCTACACTTGTTCGATTAATCGCTTGAAAATTGGAATTATCTGCTTGTTATTTATTATATGCTGCAAGTTTCTTGGAAATTTTTATGGAGGACTCGGGGTGATTATTCTATTCGGGCTTTGGTGGGATGGTATGGGATGGTATGGGATGGTATGGGATGGTATGGGATGGTATGGGATGGTATGGTATGGTATGGTATGGTATGGTATGGTATGGTATGGTATGGTATGGTATGGTATGGTATGGTATGGTATGGTATGGTATGGTTGAATATAGTCATAGTCAACAATTTACCGGGGGTGTGATGTTGAAGATTAGGGTATATGGCATCTGTTGATATGTTGATATGTTGATATGACGGCACATCATACAGTGTGTGATGGTAGTTACTATGGTTATAATCATTGCGGATCATGATAGATCACTCTGGATATTGATGTATAACTCCATGTACATACTTGCTTGATACATATTTTAATTTTGGTAAACGGAATATGGTGCGATATATATCCTTCTTTCACAAATCACATCCTGAATTCTCGCTCGAAACATATCACATCAGGTTTGATATTAAGTATGAGAATCCATGAATCATCGCTGGACACGGTACGGTATGCACTGGATGTTGGGGTTCAAAAATGATATTTCGGAGTGATTCTATTCGAATATTCTTCACCAAAGTAAAGTATGTAAAAAAATGTTGTCCTGACGTATCTTTCATATATACAGCCTGTGTATCCATCCTACCCAATCCATGTTCCTGCCATGCCTATTTCCTTAGAATGCTCTCCCAAACCCATTTCCAGTTCGTTGATATCCTATATTCAGTCCATTGACATCCTGTTCCTAGTCCATTGATATCCTGTATCCATCATATCCATTCCGTACCATCCGTACCATCCAAACCATCCCACCTATGCATATAAAAGAAAAAAAACTCCTCAAAGCGCCATGAAAGCAGACCGTATATACAATCATAAACCATCACCCATTTTTCCTCCTCATGTCAAGTTCCTCGGAACGTTGCCTATCACCAGTCCATCATTTTCTCCTTGCTTCACTTGGCTCTACCTTCCTACACAGACCCCGTCAATCCCAAAACAAGGACCCAGCAAGCGCCGACGATCATAGCCAGAGCTACCAGTAGCAGGCAGAAAAGCACCTTCCTATTGTCAAACCACCCAGCCTGCTGTTCCTTTCCCTCCTTCTCCAAACCCTCCCAAACCATTCTCTTCGCTCCGGCAGCACCAACAATAACCACCTTCGAAGTAGCAGGTACCAAATGGATTCTTAACCCCCTCTCGAAGCGTTGCTGTACCAATTCTTGGAGGCGACGAGAAAAGCGGGGTGGGGGGAAGCGTCCAACTCTGGTTGTTGGTATATCGAGGGCTTTGAATTCTTCTTTGCAGATGGGTTGGGGAATACGTTCGGGGACGTATTCGGGGAGGGTGAAGTCGCTGGGGGTAATTGGGATGGCGGTGAATTCATCGTTGCAGCTGGCAGGAGTGGCGGGGAGAGGACGGTTGAAGTGAATAGGAAGTTGCTGCTTGAGGTCGGCTACGAGGTTGCGGTAGGGGTTGGCTGCTTCGTAGGTGGGAGGTGGTGGGAAGGAAAGGCGCTTTAAGGGCGAGGGGGTGCAGGAGAGTGATTCGCTAGGTGCTGCGAGGAGGAGGATATCGGTGTTGTCGAGGAGAGTCTCCGCAGGAGAAATGGGAGTATTGATAGGTGCGTATTTGTGGTGCTGGGGGAGCAGGGTGTTGAGAGTTGTAGTGGGGCGCATTTTGATGTTTTTGGAATGTGAACTTTGTAATTTTGTTTGGTGGATATGTTTTATGGTGATGAAAAAGACCGTCAAGGTAAACTTTTCAAGTTGTGTAAGAAAAAATCTGGGGATCTAGTCCTTAAAAAAAATTCGTCCGATTCCGTCAAGGAGTGAGGTGTTGTAGAATTGAATGAAGGATCCAGCCAACACAAAATAAAAAAAGAAAAACGTCAAGGAACAAGCTTCGCTTCCAGTCGAGTCAGTGATGATGTGGCGAAGTGTGACACGAGTTCTTCAGCTCTGGGGATTTGTCTGGTACAAATACCGCCCCCTCTGTCGATGTTAGCTAGGGAGGGGTTGTACCTGAAACGCGACCCGACAGGCTGTTTACTATGCGAGCATCTGATACGCTGCGGGCTTCGGCTGCGAGACCAGGGTAGTTGGTGTAGCAACCGCTGCAGAACCAATGGTGAACGTTGTGTAACTGCCAAGCCGAAGATCCGCAACGAACTTTTTTCGGGTCTGTGCAAAGCCAAAAATATCAACCAACCCGCACAGTGCAAGCGCGTGCCTTACTCGCGAAGTTCCACCACAAATTGAAGAAAAATTTCGGTTCCTGTTTCAACATTGGGCTGTTCGGCATTCTCCAGGTTTTTCGTTTTTCTGAAAATATATACCCACGGCATATTTATTGAAGGGCATGTTGGTGGAAAAGAGGGACGGTTGTGTAATTGGCTAAGAACACGGGAGAGCCGCAATGGAGTTTTGATCTAGTGTCGCACCACGCGGACCAAGACACGTGAGTTGCGACTGTTTGTTCCAGACTGCTGGGCAAAAGTTACGGGAAGATGGAGGAAAGTGGAGAAGTTGAGAGAATAGAGAGTTGAACACCGCTGGTTGGAAAAAGCTCGAGAAATGATAGAAATTGCGCTAACGGGCGATATCCTTTCGACAGCCTGTATTGTTACAATGTTTCCGTCATCAATCTCATTCTACAGCTCGCAAATTCCGAGCATTATTGGTAAACTTTCGATATGCGTCATATCAATACGCCGAAAACGTCGAGACCGAAAATAACCACCATCGACAATCCACCACAAATCCCCAGTTGTTCAACAAATGCAAACCACACCCAATGAACAATTGAAGAAATTCAACTCGGCCGTCTAGAGATTTATTTTGGAAACTCATAAAGATACCAACACAAGTACTGCTCAATGTGACGCAATCCTCTCAATTCGCGACCAGAGTGGCACAGGGTTTATGGATCTTTGAATTTGTCATGTCACTGGCAATACAGTAATCTGTTAATCGCAAACTATCCACTCGATGTGCTTATGGCAAGAATCAATTACTGGCCCTATACACCTTCTACTCGTGTAAGCCACATCGAAATTAACTGCCCGCTATAGCGAGTGCTCGTTAGTGATTACACAGTCTCGCTTATTTTGCGAAATGTGATATTCCCATAGCCGTAGACTACTCATCAACATCGAACCCACACGCTCCTCAACAAACAAAGCGGCGGTCAATCAACATCTAGCGATATATCCGTGCACAAAGCCGTTACATACTTTCTATACCCTGCTGTAAATCCTCTCTACCCGCCCCGATGCCAGCATACCCGAAGCAACGCAGATCCCGACGGGCTTGGCACGTCCGGGGCGGACAAGAATACAAACCATGATATATGATACCTGGAAGCGCCCGCCAACTGGCTAGTTAGCTAGCCTAGCACGGAGTCTACATAAATGAAACGGCGAAAATAAAACCGATTTGTTCCAAAGTACATAGCGGCCCGAAAATTAGTCCGTGAATAAATGTACATAAAAATACATCATGTTTCGGCCCACCTGCTTGCTAGTTAGCGGGCCGGATTGATTCAGGTGTTCGAGCTTTGAAGAGGTTGGGGTTTATGCTTAAACAGCCAGGGGAGTTGATTTTCTCCGTATGGATATAAGGCTCTAAATATGTATATACATAGTTCAGCGGTAAATGTTACAAGGCCGTTTGTTTTACATATGTCTATCTATCTTCTGCATTGCTGTTATGTATCGGATATGTAAAAACTCGTAGCTTGGCCATAACGTCATTTCCCGGGTGATAAATCAATTTAATTTTCATTATACACAGCTAGAGGCCTTCAAGGCCTATGCAGAACAAAAGAAAACCGCGTGTCCAGTCCTCGTGACCAAGACCACTTAATTCAGCGTTTCTATCTCCTCTACCCTCGTGATAGCGTCCCCAAAAAGAAGAGCAATACATAGCAAAAACAAATAAAAGCAGAATAAAAACGATTGTGCCAAGTGACGTTAGAAGGAAATCGCGTTACAAATCAGAAAAAAACATAACAGAAATTAAAGTTGCAAAACACGTGCCATTCCCCCAGAACCGCATGAGATCCTATGATTCAACCCCGAATTCAACACAGCCTCAACTATAGTATCAACCCGTCTAGACCCCTGATGTCAAGTGAAAAGAAAAAATAAACGCGTCAAGGGAAATTCCCAACGACTATAAAAGGCGCTCTTCCCGCATCCATCTTCCCCTTCACAATCAACTCATCAACAACTCACCAAAGGCCATCTGGTCAAGGCCACCGGGCCATCAATACAAATCCAACTTTGGAAATCATCTGAATTTTCAGTCCCGACTCTCCTCGTGGTTGGATTATTTCCGAACTCTCATCTCGCCTAATCAAACATAGATTACGGATTACAGATGTTTACAGCACGTCTTGAAGATCGATAATTAATCATCGTCTACAGCATCCACACGCATTCACTTTTGCGGCCTTGGCGTGGATCGAATCGATAGAATTAAACGGTACATGCTCTTCTTTGTCGGGAAGGATCAGAGTGCGGAGATACCACTTGGTATATAGAGGGTACGGTAAGTTTACTTGTTGTTCATTAGCTGCATAGCTATTACTGCAATAACTCGACTTTGACGAAGACATAAACTAATACAACGCAATACAGAATTACAGAATTACAGAGAAGGAACGGTATAATCATATCCCGCCAACAACGGCGGATATATATACCCAAATCTATGCTTTCCCACTTGATACGGGATCCTGGGTCGGGGTATGTTCTGGATTCTTTACGTTTACTCTATACCTCACCTTTCCGTATCTAGTTGTTTTTTCACACAGTCTGCTGATTATAGTAGGAAGGCAAGCGGGTTCAAGCAGGATGAGAAATTATGCTGGCCGGTTGGTTCACCATATACAATTCCACTTCGGAAACCATCCGCATCCCAGCAGCTTTCATTCTCTGGCTGTTGGATTTTTTCAGCACTCTCATCTCGCTCAATCAAACATAAGCCACCGATCATCAACTACAGTAATTCGGTATTTACAGAATAGGAATCATACCACGTTGCGATGATCGATGATCGATCATCGCCTACAGCGTGCACACCTTCGCTTTTGCGGCCTTGGCGTAGATATATTCGACAGGATCAAACGATACATGCTCTTCTGTCGGAAAAGATCAAAATCTGGGGATACCACTTCAACTTGGTATAGAGTATGGTAAGGTTTTATTTATTTTTGACTGGCAAGCTATCACTGCAAGGGCTTTACTTTGATACACATAGACAGAAGCTAATACAACGCAATACAGGCATACGGAGAAGGGACGGTTCAGTCATATTTTGCCAACCATGGCGGATATATATCCCGAAATCCATGCTTTCTCATCTGATACGGGATCTTGATTCAGGGTATGTAATGAACACTTCCGCTTTTCACGCTGCTTTCCGCATTTAGTTGTTTTTTGGACAGAATGCTGATTAATGTAGGAAAGCACGCGGCCTGTTCGCGGGACGTCATGAAAAGAGCACTGTCAGTGGGTGCATTTTGATCGATGCCCTAGCTGTCACTTTCTGCAAAAGAACTGCTTGCATAGTTTTGTACAGTATGGCCATAGGGGATAATACATATATATTAATTCAGCCACTTAGCTACAATGAATAAACAATAAACCATACAATTCATAAACTCCAGTACCCGTTACACGCATCCAGCGTGTGACATCATTATGTTAATAGTAAAAATATGACACAGTCCAAAATCAATACTTATAGTAATAATGTGACACAATCTAAAACCATATTTGTAGTAATAATATGACAATCCAAAATAATATCCGTAGTGGACCGGCTGTCATAGCTCGTCACTCAAATTTCCATGGGTTAACCTTTTTCTTTTTGGCAATTCGGACGTAGTCTCCATGAGGTACTTTCCGACTCTTTACCCAAGCAACCTCATCCTGGAGTAAACGGTAAGCAAGTTCTTCCAGGGTATTCTTGTCGACCTTTGCTTCGGTCTTATACTCTTCTCTTACAATGTTAACGGCCAACGCCATACGGGACTTGCCAGGGTTACTTTCTTGAGCAGCCAACATACTCCTCACAGCTTTGAGGCGCATTCGGTCTTGGCCATGCGGTCTATTTTCAGAGATGCAATTCTGGAGTACCCAATCTGCGTCCTCAAATGCGCAGGACAATATCTTCTTCCGCAAACCAGTCTCTCCTGCTGCTAGAATATACGGCCAACGCTGCACAGAATCCCAAAGGCCTCCTTCTCTTATGTATGCAAGTCCTACATCCATGAGTCGATCCCGGATTGCCTCTGCGGCGGCCATATCCTTGGGATCATAGCCATTTTTGAATAAGGAATCGAGTAAAAAGGATGGGATCTTGTGATTCATCATTAGTCTGTTTTGCTCTCTTTCGTTGTGAATCAGTATCCGCAAGCGGGTATACATACTCCTAAGATTGCGGCTTTTCCTTCTCTTAGCTCGATCTCGGCTTCAGAAGTCCTTCGGTGTAGATCGTGTAAACGCTTTATCCAGGTTGACCTATCATTGGGAAACACACTAGATGGGCCAGCGACTGCTCGTTTTTTTGAACGTGCTGACTCGATACTGTTTGATACGGGTGGAAAGTCCAGGAGATTGGCAGGCCGAGGATTAGATACTTTTCTGACAACGGCACCGGGTTTTAGGTTTCCAGCCGATCCGGCTATGTCTGGCCTTTCTACCAACGTTTGTGTCCCTAAAAACTGCATCAGCTGAAGTGTAACTAAGGTTCTGATGGATTCAATCGCGATCATACTCTCCCATGTTTTAAGCCTTGCAGCAACTGTTGCTTGTGCATCACGCTTGGCACATCTTGCTTTTCTGTATTTGCGGCATGGGAAGTTTAGGCTTACGGTCATGTTGGCGATTGAAAGGGTGATTTTGAAGACTTGAAACTGCTCTGGCGCACACTGTCACGAATGTTGTATGTGGATGGATGGATTGTATAGCGTAGCTCCATATATACTCTATAGGATGCACGCAAAGTGGAGGTGGAATAGTGGAAGTACTTCACGCGTTTGAACTTCCCGATCCTGTTCCGGCAGCTTCTTCTTCCAAGCCCTGGGACTGTTGCAAAAATTCGGGCTCCCAATCAGGCGGATTCCGGAAGCCTCTATCCCACCATACAACAGCAAATAGCAAGGCATCAGCTTTTCATGAAGCATCAAACGTTTTTTCATAATTAGGGTTAAGATTAGCTATCATAAAGCTCTTAATTCTTTACATTTTCTCGGAAAACCTTTGAATTATAACCACAATATCAAGAAGAATAATTGACAGAAATGGCTCGAAATAATAGATCTTTGAACTTACAGTGGAGCCTGGGCTGTTATTGATCATCATTTTTTTTGAGTCATGCTTTGATCCAGAAATCTAATAACCCGCGAGATATTACATGCACATACTATAGCAACTTTACTTTGTTGCCGACGCTTTTTATAGGCATTTCTACACCGCAGGGGGCTTTGTCACTTTCTTAACGTGCTAGACCGCATTGAGTGGTCAACCCCAGCCCAAAGGATGGCGGAATTCCTGTGATAAAATAAGACAATTCGGGTTCAAGCACAACCCACCTGAACCCCTTTCAAATGTGAAAAAGGAAAAAATCACCTAACCCCATGACTCAACGCGTCTTCCGTATCTTCTTCCTCCCACTCCTCCTTCCTCCCGCATCTCCTTTCTCCCTCACCACCACCAACTCGCAATATCCCACCAGGGAATCAATTTCACACCATTAGAATTGTCGGTCTTCTTCGGTTTCACCATTCTAGATCTATATCCCCAAGGAACCCACTTTCATCGCCGTGTTAAAAGTCGTCTTTGATGTTGTCAGCCCTTTATGGAGCCGGAGTGTTTCAACATCAACAACATCGTCTTCAACAAAGGCAACTGAAATGATTCATGGCTCTTTCTGGAAACTCACCAATAGGCTCGATGTTGAGAGTGCCTATACGAAAACAATTCATATCATTGGCGTGGCTACGGTTTTTTATACCACTTGGTATTGGTAAGAATCCCCAGCTTACTTGTGCGCTTACTTTGGTAATTAATCGGCTAACATGATTTCTCATAGATTACAAATTCTGTCTTTGAGACATTTAGTATACTGAATAGACTTGCTGTGTAAGTATATTATCTCTCCGATACCATTTCCCTTTTATGATGACTGGGACTAATGATGAGCACAGTACACCTACGTAGCGTCATCGAGTCTACTTATGTTGTAAGCAAGACAAAGCAACCGTTGCTCCCAAAATAATAGACTTCGGTAAGAACCTAGATTTTTATTCCCTCTTGGACAGTTAATTAATGAATCACAGAGATCATGGAAAACTTTGATTCTCAAAAGTCAATTCCCGACCTCAAGCGATATTTTGCATGGCAGGGTCATCCTGGGTCCATGGAGATACATACGCCGAAAAAATCGGGAAAGGGAAGACGGCGAGTCCAGCATTTGTGTTCTCTTCTTTGTCTGCAGGCTAGGGACAAAGAAGAGAACACAAAGCGTTTACAAGAGCAGCAGCAATAACACATAATGGCAATCGCAGCTTCAACACACCTGGCTAGGTAGGCTTACCAAGGACTCTAAGAGTCGTTACCAACGTTTAACCTGGTTTCAGTCCCCATGAAGCCACTAGAAGGGATAGAGAGGCTGTGGCAGATTCCACACAAAAGAAGTAGGAGGCGTTTGCTTGTTATGTGGAATAAACGGAATGCAAGTAGTTTGCTGTACCACAGGTATTTAAGACAAACAAATTGGAGTGAATGCGAAACCGGTCTTTAGATGTATGCGTGATAGTTTTGGACCAGGCAATCTAGCGTTGATGGGATGACAGCTGGTGACTGACCAAAGTTTGCGTTTTAAACAAGAAGCTTCAAGTAGTTGAAGCGCCTTGTCTCCAGAAGATTGGAGTAAAAACCAGTGCTCGACCACGATAATCAAGACCCTGCGCATGCATGATTCATCCCGATTGTGGCTGAGCTTCGCGTTCGCTTGATTAAGCATGGATAAATACACCGGGTATGACGCTTGTGATGATAGCGTCGCTCTTTCCGTTCCGTATCTCCTCGAAGTTGGGGTGTTTTTAAGCAATTTACGCGACGAAAAAGATTTTGGTTTTTTTTTTTTTTTTTTTTTTTTTTTTTTTTTTTTTGTATCATACACTGTTCGAGGCCTGAAAGGCCTATGCAGGAAGAAAGAAATCCTGGTATCCCGTCCTCGTGGCCAAGACCACCTAATGAGGCGCCCCTATCTCCTATCCCCGTTACACACCCCAGAAGTAAAAAATAAAAAGAAAAAAGAAAATACTCAGTCAAACCGTGCACCCCCAGAAAAGAAAAGAAAAGAAGGAAAGAAAAGAAAATAAAAAGGAAAGGAGACAAAGTCGCTTAGAAGCGGACTGCTCTAATACATCGCGAGAAAAACAGAGGAAACCAAAGATACGCGTCTTAACCCAACGAAAAGAAAAAAAGGAAAGTCCCCGCATCCCGTATCACCTCATTCCCCGTATCCTCCCAATTTGGCCTCACCCACCCGTGCCATTCTCATTCCACATAGCGCCTACCCACCTCCGTGGCTGCTAGGAATTCCAAGATCGCTTTGGTAAGCCGATCGTCCGAAAAAATCTCCACCGCCTTCAGCCTTCCCCGCCGTCGCCGCGGCTTTCCAGTTATTTTTTCCACCTCTTGAGCGAGTACCTCGTACTCACGTTGCCAGCGATCGCAGGCACCAAACAGGTGACCCCGCGTTTGGCGTTCTCCGGAATCGCACCACCAACAGCGATCGGAGTCTTTTTTCTTTATGCGCACCAGGTGGGTGCCTATCAGCGCGTGACCGGAGGCAATCTGGTAGAACACCGCAGCCCGGTGTTTCGGCACGGTTTTCAGGCCGTCGCGGATGCCCCACTTCTTTCGCGGGCGGTAGGCTGCGCTAAGGTCTGTACGCTGGCGTACCCACTTCGATGCGATCGCCTTGGGGATCTCCGTCACTGCGCGGTTGACGTGCGCCAGCGACGTCCAAGGGAGGGGGGAGCAGACGGGGTTTGCACACCCTCGGAGGGGGGGGGCCAAACAACGGTGGCTGGTACCGCGTTTTGCTGCCGCGTCCGCAGCTTCGTTTTCGAGGATGTCGCTGTGTCCGGGTACCCACCGGAAGACCACTTCGATGCCGGTGAAGGCGCGGAGTTTTGCGACCTCCGTCGCGATCAGGCGCTGCAAGATCTGGCCCGGGCCAGGCACGTCGGAGAGCAGGCGCTGCAGCGCAGCTTGTGCATCGGAGAAAATAGTGAGGAGCGGGGGGGGGGGCGGGCTACTGAGTAATGGTAATTATCCCAGTAATCGCGCAGGGCCATCAGCATGGCATGAAGCTCGGCGTCGTACACCTCTGCATGACGTCCCACGCAGAAGGAGGAGGGGGTGAGGATGCCTCTCACGTAACGAACGAAGCCTGAACCAGCGACATCTTCTATGCGAGACCCGTCGGTCCAAACGCAGGCGGATCCAAGGTTTCTCCATTGTAACGCGCACTCGGTTGCTTCGTCCCTCGATGCTATGACGACGGTACCGGGGAACTGTTGGGGGAGAGGGGGGAAGACCCTCTCGACGTGATGGAAGCCCGAGCGAGTTGTGGCGCGCTGAGTCAGTTGCCTGACGATGTCGGCGGTCGGAGACGGGGGGCTAGATCCGGGGGGGGCTGGGCGGGTAAGAAGTCGCGCTCTGAAGCGGGCTTCCCGTCCGCGCACGAGGGATTCTGCCGGTCGCGTCGCGCTTTCTGCTGCCAGAAAGCCGAGCGGGGTTGTACGGAAGCAGCCGGTGATGGCCCGTGCCTGCTTGTTGAGAACGAGTTGGAGGCGGGACAGGTGCCCAGCGTCTCGGGAGGGGAGTCGGCGGACGGCGTTAATTTCTATGCCGTAGGTAGCAACGGATTGCTCCACCGCTTGTTGAAGATTAGCGGTGCTGCCTGCGGGGAGCCCGTATTTCTTGCACAAGCGTGCAATTTGTGCTTGTTGTTGCGAGGCCCGGGAGAGCCATTTCTGGCGATGCTGGTTAAAGGTGAGTTTTGCGTCCAGCCAGTAACCTAACCACCGAACAGCGGTTTCGGAATACCGAATGGAGTGGGTTCCCACCGTCACTGTGAGGGAGTCGGGGTTCGGGGGAGAGCGTCTGCGGGAGAAAAGGATTGCTTCCGTCTTTTCTGATTCGAACACTACCGCGTTCGCTTCACCCCACGCGAGGCAGAGGGACTCACATCGATCTAACTTGGTGGTGACGTCAGTCGCTGACGCGCCTTTCACGAGCCACGTGACGTCATCGACGAAGGACAGTCCCAGCGTTCCTCCGACCTCCGCTTCCACCATCTTCGCCAGATCTGCTATGTACAGCAGAAACAATATCGGGGACACGGGGGAGCCTTGGGGCAACCCAGTGTCTGTGTCTATCGGCTCGCCAGCCTCCCCTGCGAGAAAGATCTCGACTCGCCTACTTCTCATGAAGCTCGTCACCCAGCGAACAAGACCTTCGTCGAAGGTTGCTCTACGCAGCTTATTGGTTAAGCACACGCTGTTGACGGTAGGAAACGCGCCCTTTACATCCATCAAGAGAGCGCCTGCTAAAGCCTTTTCCTCCCAAGCAGCCTCGACGAATCCTACCAAAACCGCCGCCGCGTCAGCTGCCGACCTGTTCGTCCTTCCCCCAAATTGCCCGTCATGTAGGATCCCCGTGCGCTCAGCTTCTTGTGCGAGCAGCACCGCTACCACTTTTTCAACCAGCTTGCCAAAGCAGCTGAGCAAGGAGATGATCCGAAAGCTTTTTGCACGCGAGTAGCTCGGCTTTCCCGGCTTCGGGATGCACACCCCCTTTGCGATCTTCCAGTCGCGGGGGTGATACCCCAGGCGTATGCAATGTTTCACCACCGCAACAACCCGGTCCGGATCCCACGAAAGCAGGGCTTTGATGATGGGGACACCCAGCGCATCAGCGCCTGGGGCCTTCTTGTTGCTCTGTCTGGACAAAGCGGAGGAAACGGATTGTAACGAGACTGACTGCCACAGGGTTCCGGGCGGCCCCGGGGGGAGTGGTAACTCCGAGAAGGGGTTAGGGGGGGGAAAGGATACTTCCGCGAGCATCCTACGTTTATCCTGATCGTCCTCCGCTCGTTGCCCTTCTTCATTCTCGAGCGGACCTACCACCGTCGCTGCCCGCGGTTTAGTCATCCTCAGTGCTGCCCAGACAGCGTCCCCGTTGGCTGTCGACAGGAAGTCCCCCCAGCACCTACGCTTTTTCTGTCTTTGTAGCGAATGATATGCGTTGCGCAGTTGGTGCTCTTCTTCCACCGTCGCGCGCCCTTCCTTGACCGCTCTTCGGGTCCGCCCATACTCCGTACGAGCCTCACGAATCTCCGCACACCACCACCGCTTCGACCGTGCGGTGAGCCGAATTTTCCTTGCTCGTTCCTCCAACAAAGATGTCAGTTCCTCCCGTACCCAAACTACCTCATCTTCCACTTCCACCTCCGTGCTGAGATCCGTGAGGAGCGGTCTGCGTTCGCTTCGATGGCGCCAATCTAACGCCGCAGAGACCGCTCCGACCTCATCCTCCAACAGTTCCTTGACAGCCCATCCCCTCGTCGGGACTTCAAAGTCCGCCGGAGCTATCACCGTCGACACTTTCCACGACAACGCAGCGTGGTCGGACGTGGTGGCATGTTCCGGATCGTCCAATCTTGTGGCTCTCACCGCCGTCGCTATCTCCTCCGTCGCGAGCACCAAGTCGATAACGCTGTACCGCAGCTGACCTGTTTGCTGGTGAGTTTCGAGACTGTCACCTACGTAATGAAGGTTGTGGGAATCCATCAGGGACTCTAGGAAGGCGTGGTGGAGCGGTGCGTCACACCGGGGGTTCCACCGCTGGCTATGGGCATTGAAGTCGCCCGCCAGTACCGTTCCCGAGGTGATGATACGATCCCAGCTGACGTCTCTAGCTGGTCGAGCTCCGTCCGAGTTACGAGGAGCGTCGTAGACATTCACCATCCTGAGCTGCCTGTGTCCTCGACACATTACGTCCAAAACCTGCACGTCCCCGTCGCTTCCCACCGCGAGATCCTCCCTAGGCCTCAACGTCCACGCTGAGTCTTTACGTACCGCCGCCATCACTCTACCACCCCAGAAAAAGTCGTACGCCGGGTGTCTCCACCCTTGGAACGTCGGCGGCTCCTGCACAAGCACGACGTCCGCACCCAACTCTTTCCCGCTCTCCATGATCGCCGTAAGAACCTCACCGCTCTTGCGACAGTTCAACTGTAGAACCTGAATTGTACTCATAATTCAGGTTCTGTGGGCGCAACGGCATCGGTCAACCCCGCGGAGGAGGGGACTTCGGAATCGGTGTCCATGAGGACAGCGAAGGGGTTCACAACCACCAGGGCGGTGGAGGGGCTGGGGTCTTGAGTCTGGGGGGAGGGGGACGGAGGGGAGGAGGGGGTCGGAGCGGGGGCTACACGCGAGGTGGGGGCGGCAGCGGTGACAGGGTTTAATCGGGACGAGCGGGCGAGGCGGGCGGCCGCTATGGCGGCGAGGCGATCAGGGCAGGTTCGAGCTGTCGCAAAGTGTTCTTCCCCGCAATTAGCACACTTAGGTACCGGGAGAGAATGGGGGCACGCTGAGCCCATGGGCTTGCTACAGCCTGCGAATGAGCACGCGGTGTGCTTCGCGGTGGGGTGGCTGAGGGCGCAGAAGGCGCACCGGAACACATCAGGCGTGGAGCAGCGCTCGCGGATGTGGCCCCATTTTAGGCATCCGGAGCACTGACTGTCGGGGCCCTCGAAGACGTAGAGCTCTGCCCGGTGGCGGCGACTGCCCAGCAAGACGCCTTTGGTGATTAGCAGGCGGGTGGAAGCGGAGCTCCTCACGAAAACTACGGCGGATGAACTTTGGGTGGCACCGCGAACGAAGCGCTCACGAATTTCTTCAACCTTACCCAACCAACGGACGTTAGGTAGTACTTCTACGTTTTCATGGTTTGCTTGTATTTCCACCTGGAGTTTTTGCACTCCGTGGGAACCTTCACCCAGGAAACGCGCGAGCGGCACGCCGTGCACCTTGAGGGCTACCCAACGGTCTAGCTCCTCGACGTCAGTAACCCCGGAGTCTACTTCCCTAACGGCGTTGATGATTTCGTTACGATACAAACGTAAAAGCGTGGCTGCATCAACCCCTGGGACGGTGGTGGCCGTCAGGGTACCCTTTGCGTTGCGGGACACCTTCAGAACGCGGTGGAACTGAGGCGCGTTCTTGTACCACAAGCAGTTGTTAATGGCTGCCGTGTACGCGTCCAGGGGCTGGGAGCAGTTTGCGCTGGCGGGGTCACGAACGAAGACGATACGACGGACCTCAGACGGGAGGTTTGTGGCGGGGGCGTGAAGGCTACCAGCGCGTTGCTGGACCTTCTTCGCGTGACGTGACTGGTGAGTGGCCCACGGGGTGGTAAGGGCAGGCGTGGGGGCAGGGAGGCTCGCGTTGGCAGCGGCGACCTGTGCGATGGTCGGCTGGGTGGCTATCGGAACGGGAGGACGGGGCGGAGCGGCGGTGGTTTGCGCGGTGGGGCGGAACGGCCTGGGGGCGGGCGGGGCGGGTCTGGCAAGAGCCTCGTTAAGGCGGTCGCGAAGCTCACGATTGACTGTGCGGAGGCGCGTGACCTCTTCCTCCAGGGCGGGGACGCGTTTGTCCAGGGCATCTAGCCTCTTACCAAGGCTGAGGATGTACTCAGGGTTAATGACAGACACGACCGTGGGCGCGTCGTCTCCGCGTTTCTCGCGTTTTTCACACGCAGGGCCTTCCTCTTCGAGGGGTTGGGTGGCTGGGGCTCGTTTTCCAACTGCCTGTTGGAGGCGAGCGTGTGCTGCGGAAGAGCCCCTGATGGCCATCGGAGTGGGGGTACCAGGGGGGACGGAGCGGGCGGTGCCAAAGACGTCGTCGTCTGGTTGGCCGCTGGGTTTCGGAGTGGAGGGAATCGGGGCATGCCGTTGGAGAGAGGACGTCTCCCCAAAGCGGAGCATGCCTGCGGGCTGGTGGAGAGCCAGGGCCGCGGATAGGGGGGGGCTTGAAGCCGTGATGTTTCTGTAGAATTTCCCAAATAGGAAAATTAAGCGAAAAGTTGGCGGTTAGAAAGCGCCAAGGTGAAGTGCCCCGTTGTGAATCGCGACGAAAAAGATCTCCGGTGAGTAAACATAGTGTGCATAAATGCCTAACTGTCACCAAAAATGGAGCTGGATTGTCCATGCCCTAGCTTTTAGTGCCAATTTAGTCATGGATTTCTTTGTTACGTTATGTGTTTCACTCTAATCACTACCGAATTACTGATGATCTGTTAAGCTTCAACTCCTTCTCAAACAGGCCTAATTAATGTCTATGAGTGAATGCGCAGCAAATGCTAAGACGCCCTGAGTCCCTGACGATGCATTTGATATGCACTGTCAAACTCGAATTCCTCGAGCCTTAATGCTAGGTTGCTCCACGTGTGGTTCCCTCTCCCTTATCTTTACAGATCCCCTGGGCCTTGAGCTCGAGTGAATGGGCTGATAGTTAATGCCCCGGATTAATGAAGCTCCCCAGAATTATCCAGGGTACCAATTCTTCACCGGGCCCTGCATACAAGTAGCATCCCTATCCTCAGCTCGCTTCTGGAACTTATCACCCTGTAACGACCATCAACGACCGCCAACGACCCTAACGAATTTCAGGATGGCAACTTCATATGTCGATACTTCTGTGCCTCCACCGTACGAAACTCGAGGGGCATACTCTTCACTGGAACCAAGCGCACCAGTTGTGCCCACAACTATCCCTGCACAACAACCAGAAAGCGAGATTGCGGTCATTCATCAACAAACCTGGGCTCGACGGAATCGAGGAAAAATAATAAGTGGCATAATAATAGTGTGCGCGGTAGGACTGATTTTTGGTTTGGCTTTTGGCATTGCCTATCCGCCTAATCGTCGTGATCACAAACCTAAAACTTATCCGTATATAGGACAACCACTCGTCCCAAAGTACGTATACCATCCACTACACGATTCAGATATATCAAGTAGTTGTGGCTATGCTAATAAATAATGAATAGGCCCGTGGATGGGGTGACGCCGCTTGCTGCGGTTTGGACAAATAGTACCGGGGCGAGGATATTCACACAGAATAATGCTACCGGATTTATCACCGTGTCGTCGTCGGGAATAGGGGCATACCATTTGACACAGGAGACAATCCGGCCAAATATGGCAGCATCAAGCTTCACCCCCCTAGCGGCTGTTGCGTGGGATGGTGGGAATGAGGTTCGACACCAATTAATCCCTGGAGTCTGATTAATAACCATATTTAACGTCTTAAATCAAGTAGATGCGACTTTTTTTCTTCTCCGATGACCTTAAGAGTCGCACGAGGTTATTGCAAGAGTACTCCTGGTCAGTCTCTACAGGTGTCTGGACCGAAGGCCCCATTTCAAAAGCCAATATACAAGCCTACAGCCAATCAAAAGTTGCGGCAACTGTTCTCCCATCTACCAACCAAATCCGTTTGTACTACGAATCTACTACCGCTGGAAATATACAAGAATTAAGCTACAACATCACTAACAATACTGATCAAAAATGGGATGCCATCAACTATCCTCACAGCGGGCCTCAGAACTTTGACTTGTCGCTGGACAGCGGATCTGATATTGCCGCTATCACCGTCAACAGAACTGAGTTACGGTTGTATTCCGTACGCAATGGAAATCTTAGCGAAATGTCGTGGCCATATAGTGATGGAGTCAATGTTCCTATTCCCAACATCAACTGGGTCACTAGTAAGGCTCCTAAGAACAAGTATCGCGGTTATGACTAACATTTGGTGAATAGCAACTCAGAACATAAACAAAACTTCTTATACGCCATATTACTTGGTGCCAGGGACCCCCATCACCGCTGTCCGCTGGGAGGGCAATGGTTCCGCAAACACATTGGCATTCCAACATGTTCTGTACTATGAGGTTGACTACTTGCCTATACCATCTCTCCTCGATTCCGAAAAAGCTATCGAGATAGCAGATACTTATAAAGTTCCTCAGAAACTTGATACCACAGGCCCTATTCCAGGCCCCGGTAAGGCAAGTTGGAAGGGCAGTGTTTTCGATGGGACGGATAGTGTATTTAACCTACGGTATAGGGTGCAGATCATAAGGGGGTCTAAGATGGTAGCGTTAACGCAGGGCGATATTGTCAGAATGTATTATCATGCGGACGATGGTGTTAGGAGTATTATGTATAATGCAACGGAAGTGCCGCCGTCTGCAGGTAGTGGACGTTGGTGGGAAAGTGGGACTAACTATCCACATGTGCCGAAGAATAAATATTAGACGGAGATGGATTAATGATGATTGTACTTTGAAAGGGAAAGAAATTTATTTTAGCTATTGTAGTATTATAATGTAAATAAAGTGGCTTTAATTGATATGGATGTTGAATCCATGGGCTTAGTCGAAGAATAGATAAAGATGGTGAAAGAAATTTGACAGCACCAGCAAAAAACTCAGGTTTAGAACGGTAGATATTTCTTCTCAAATTTTTCTTCCTGCGGAGGTTTCTGTAGATACTTCATTGCACCGAGAAATCAGGGCATAGCCCTAGCTATGCTGGTTTGACCAGCAAGTCATCTAGCGGGTACCACACCGATACATAGTCTAGTGTTTGGTAACCGGCCCATCGCTTCGTAGTCGTACATAGCCAGCCGTCACGCGCTTGAGGATGTAGAACTGCGGGGTACTTTTCACCACGCCCGCGGTGACAATTTGAACCGCGTCACTACTGCTTCTTTCGGTCCGGCAGTGATTGTGCTGTTTGGATGAAGATTGATACGAAGATTGATATCAGAGCTACAGATATGTCCAAATAGCACTGTAGTTTGTCACTCATCCTTATCAGGTAGCGTTACACAACGGCACACGGCGTGCAAGAATTCAACCCCGAGTAACCAAATTTGAACCCCCCCGCGGGCCAAAGGCTCGAACTCAACTTCAACCATGCCATGCAAACATTATGCGCTATTACCTGGCTCAACCATTTAAACACCCGACTGGCTTCCCTCCCACTTGACTTCCTGTCCATTATCAGCCAAAACTCCATCCATCAATCCAACAATGGACCAACTCCTCTCTTCATCACCATTCCACTGGTAAAAAGGTCACAGTAAGTCTTCAGCCTGAAATACATCAACAGAGAATGAATGCTAATTGCAATCAGGTTAAATATATAGTCGACGCGTTCATATTCCAATGCTTCACCTGAAGCTCTTAAGCCAATGTGGCTCATTACCAAACCATCGAAGAGGATGTGTATCAAATGTGCGGTATCGCTAGCTATGAGGCGGCAGGTAAATCATTCAAATTATCACTATAAATCGCGGTTTATGAGTTGGCAAACTAAAAGTACTCCGAAGAAACGTTCCACAGGGTTCAAACTCCCCGGTTCGTTCACAATTCCTTAACCGCATCAATAATCATCCTCGCTGGAAGCCGGCAGTACAGTCTTTCGTCCAGCCGGGTGGTGTCTTGCCACCATTTACGTTCCGCTAGTTTGCTAAATGGCGACAAACCCATGATGTGGCTTAATATCAAACCATCGAAGAGGATGTGTATCAAAGGTGCGAAATCACACGAAGAGACGATAGGTAAATCATCCATGAATATTCTAGAAATTGGGACTTGTGAACTGGTAAACTAACAGTTCCCTTAGGAAACATTCCACAGGATCCAGGCCCCCGGGGGTTTTCACAATTCTCCAACCGCATCAATAATTCTTCAACTGGAAATTGAAATTCCAGGCTTTCGTGCGGCCGGGTTGTGTGGTTCCATAGGACCCAGACTCCCCGGTTCGTTCACAATTCTCTAACCGCATCAATAATTCTCCAAACTGGAAACCAAAATTCCAGGCTTTTGTGCGGCCGGGTCGTGTGTTGCCACCATATGCGTTCCACTAGTTTTCCAAGTTACGACAAACTCAATGTAGATACACCAGTGGAATCCTCCTATCTCGAGTACCACCAACTATTTACACCAATTGCCTCGATACAATTATTCTTCAGTTTCTCGGCTGTCGTTTGACTATGATACCACCATCATACAACTCAGTGTACTATTTTCAAGGACATGATCTTTCTCGGAATTGTCGGTATTACTTCTCCCACCGCTTCTTGATACCACCTGGTAAATACACCTACGATGTTCCTGTCCGCATAGTTACTGGAGACAACTTGATCCCCTGTAACTGCAACTTTGCTAGAAGTTGCTGCACACGGCTCGCGACAGACGCTTTTTACGCAACTGCAGTGGCAGAAATTAGGTTTTCTCGGCGCTTCATTCAATACAGCAACAGAATCATCTCCAATCTTCAAGTGCAGCACAAACACCGCCAAAACCAAACCCCACGACAGAAACAACAAGAAAGACAATCTCAAGTTCATCATTCTACTCCTCTCTACTTCCAGCCAACGGAAGATTGAATACAAAGGAAACAGGCCATTTATCGCCTCTGGTCTTCGAATAGAACCCCTGTATCACGCTGTTAACAGCTCCATATAACCGGTTTCCTGTTTTTTGACCCCCTTATATACCTTCGCCGTCTCTGGTCTTGGAATACAACACTGTCACGACGATTTCTTTGATCTCACATCATCGTTTTCTCTTTTCTTCTAATGCCCCCACTCATATCTTTCTCGTCTCTGGTTTTCGAATGCAACATTTGCGCTGCGATGTAAACAGCTCTACAACCTTCGGTCTTTGGGGGGTTGCGGCGGTGTTGAGAGTATTAATTGGCCAATATATCATGGTATATCTGAGGAGCTTTGGGGATTTCGTACTGGTACTGAGAAGATATTACTGTAGTGTTGAAAGCCGCCTAGGGCTCTGGTGTCTCAGCCACAATCAGGGTTCAGGTCACTCGCCCGTGTACACAGTTAGGGTTGATGTGACTTGACTTAGAGGTTGCACATTTGGTATACCTCTTTCCGTAGAATGCGTAAAATTAAATCATTACCTCTTTCAATCAATAGTGTTCTCCACCTCCATTTGGTTTTTCCCTCTTTTGTTGAACTTGAATATGTAGATAATAATGCTATGATTCGTGAAGGGAATACGGGGTAAGAGAGCTGAGGGTATTGAGATACATGCAGAGCCAGGAGTTGATGATTGAATTGTTTATTTTAAGTTTGAGACCTCTGACTAAGGACTTCTGACTAAGGACTTTTGATTTCCGACTTTTGAGTTTCGAGTTTCGAGTTCGTGATTTGGAGTTTTGTTGATTTTGCTTTTTGCTTTTTTATTTTTTATTTTTTATTTTGATTCGGGTTGATGCATGTTACATATAAACCGCCTGTGCTCAAAGTTGCTATTTTTTAACTGCCCGTGCAACTGCAAGCGCAACACAACGCATTGACCGCTCGATAACACCGGAAAGGCCAAGCTACCTACATATGTACCACCAAACACCGACCACCGCACCTTGGTTGCCTAACCTTGAATAAGGTAACGCATAGGGTTATCAAGGTTATTAGGGTTATCGCTGCCCTAAGTAGATTTGAAGTGGGTGGGTTATGTAAGATGTGTCTGGGTAAGCCTTGGCTTATGATATTGTTGATACATGAGGCATGAGGGTAATAGGTATGCGGATATGATTCATCATACGCTCTCGGCCGATAGTCACTGTATCATGTAGGTATGTACGTAATCTATTTGGTTATCTAGCAGCAAGCTTATATTATATGTGCTGATGATGCCTGAAGAACCAAGGTCTGAGTGTACATACATGATACCGGTTGCGTCACAGCGTCAGATTAGACGGGGTCATGAAGAGATAGGTGTGGATGTGTCTTTGTCATGATTAACCCGGGTTCAGTTATTCTGACGAAGGTTTGATCATGGCAAGCACGTGAAGCTGATTTTGGTCAGCTTTGTTTGTGTCGGAAAGTCTGTGCACCACTTGTGAATCGTCATTGTGTTACACATGGGAGCTAGGTGAAAAGATGTTTCATTTGCTGTTGCTTGGGCCTAGTGTTTCTTTGTACATCGTATCTGCCGTAGCTTTTCTTCAAGTTAAGCAGATTATTGAAAATCAGACAAGCTATAAATATTGTTATGTTCTGAAGTCTTAGTATGACACCCAATCATACGATATCTTTACTCTTTATTCTATTCAAAGGTTTAATATAGCTACAAGTAGGCTTTTCTGTTGTAAAACACCCGGTCACTTCTTCATTCTATGTCTCATTGAATTTCTCCCTGAACTTTCCGAGTTTCCCGAGCGGTGAGCTTCCTGGATGATTGTTTCTCCGTAGTTTCAAGTACTTCAGGCATGATATCTCAGTGACGCCCACGCTTAGTTTACCGACTGAAAAGTACCAAAGTATCAAAGACCTCGGCGGTTAAAATCACCTGCAAGACATATATAGTCCTCCAGGGGTTCCATGGTGCGGAGGAATTGATTTTATCACTACCCAAGCTTGTTTAGCCTGATCCAGTTCATCACTCAAGCCATCCCAAGTCCGGTTCGCTCCAACTTTGGGTCGAGATGCAGCAGAGGAAAATTAAAGAGGCTTGCATCGGAGCCGAGAAAAGAGATGGATCGGCTATCTTGTGTATATCGATATCGGAAAGAAAACTCTAATTCTAAAATGAAGGTCCGAGCACCGTTCTTTGACGAGCATTGTATGTAAACTTTAGAATCCTTTACGAGTGAAAATCACGTGCCTTTCATACTACTGCAGGTGGTGACATATCCATCCCATCTTTGTCAAGATCCCCCATCGTAATCGGTTCACCTCCAGCCTCGCGTTAATTGTCAATTGTATATATGACCGAACCCAGGAAATTTCTAAAGATTCAGGCACCGCCCACTCTTATCTCAGATTGCATAGACTTATGAAGATAGATGCATAAACTTGCTGAAACTTATGCAATCGATAGCCGCCGTCTCCCGACGTGTACTGCGTTCGGAAGACGACGGACCATGTCGCCATATACAAATCGCGAACAGCGTCAGCCTATCGCGTCCGAAATAGTGAAAGCCCGAAGAGAGAAAAGAGAAATGCCCACAAATGATTGGAACCTTCTCTGATGGGCAGCCTCGCTTGTCTTCATCGCTGGCAGCCTCTTTAACTTCCCTGACTGCCTGACCATCCACCTCCACGACACAACAAGCTGCTCAGTAATCCAGCCCCGCGACTTCCTCTTATCCAGGCGATACCCCCAAACGAGAAACGACGAAACGAAACTCCTTGTACACAAGACTTACTGAATCAGCATTCCATTCCAGCCTTACGTTTCTTACGTTTCCTACGTTTCGATTGACTACAAAGCGCTGTTCTGTTTGCACATTCGTTTGGTGCTGACGAAAAACTACGATTACGACTACCGTTTGTTGGTGAGCGCGACGGCGAGCTGAAGGGCTTCATCCGCTAACGAACACCAGAGTTCTTTCGCCTCCGCACGCTTCGCTACCGATACCCCGCGAACGCTAATTTATCGAGCCTTGAGATCCAAAGTACCTACATATCCTTGGGTCGACATTTACCTACACCTCATAACGCGCGTTGCATCCTGTCAAGTGCAAGTCGCGCTGGCATAGATACACACCCTTACCTCTGTGATATCTTTGTATCGCCGTTTGCCGCCCGTCTATACTTCATTCACTCTCGCCAAATTTGTCTGTTGCCGCTGGCACTATGCCCGCCCTAGCCCCACTTCTCTCCCCCGACGACAGCAGCGGAATATCCAATGACCCAACCACAAAAAAAGCTCCACGAAAACTGCGACGAAAAAACCCACCAACATCTCTATCAACAAATCACCAAAAACTTCCCTCAGCAACCTCCTCCACAGTTTCGCTACCGAAATCCCAAGCAAGACCAACGTCAAGCAGGAGTTTTAAGGCGGCGTCAACAGGATGGTTTTCTAGGGCCGGAAGAAAGAGTATGGATGCGGAACGTGAGGAGGCATGGCAGGGTCTAGCTGTTGGAAACGGTGGGGGTATGTAGCGCATTATCCTTATTCTTATATTCTATGGACATCCCACCCCAATCATGGGTCTTACCTTAGAATATCTTTTACTGTACGGACATAAGCAACTAACACCTCACCTTTAGCAACAGACGCCTCTTCCGTATATACCGTCTCCTCCCATAACGAAAACCAAATGTCTTCGCCTCCTCCAATTCCTACAAAATATCAAGCGCGGCCAAAGACCGTTCCTATATCTAGCGAATTTCTCTTACCTCCATCAGCGCCATTCTCCGAGCTCCCAAATAGCTCCGATCCTAATCGCCGTAGCATTTCATCGAGTTCACCAGTTCTACCCCCACTACCGAGCTTTAAGAGTGGTGACTTTGGATTTGTTACAGCACCAAGCAGTATTGCCTCCTTCGAAATGGGGGAAGGCGGGGACGAGAAACCCCCATTGTCACCGAAACATCCCGGAAGGAAAGCCAGAAGCAGAGAAGGGAGTCCTCGGAGGAGTGATAGCTTCCATTCTACAAATAGGCCAGTGAGCGGGATAAGTACGGCAGGAACGCCATTGAGGCAGACCTCCAACAGCAGCCCTCAGCCCGAAGAGACGAATGAAAGGAAACCCAGCGAGGGTAGTGAAGAAAGCACAGGAAATAGAGAATATAAAAGAGCTGGAAATGGGGGAATTCAACAATTCAGAAGAACCTATACCGGAGATGATGCAACTGAATCCCCTATCGACCCAGCACTCGAACACCTTACTTTCCATGCCGTTACAACTGAAGAACCTATTATTCTCCCTTCCAACAGTAACAGCATGCAATCATCTCCATCCGTTTCGCCACAACTCTCCAGTGCCGCTCCTCAAGGTCAGGACCCTGCTGCGCCGGCCCAGGAACCAAAGAAGCGGAGAAACAGCTTCCTCGGCGGCTGGAAGTTGGCAATGAAACGTGCCTCCGGATCAAGCGATAACCAACCCAACGATATACCACAGCCTACGCAACCGGTTGGAGTTGGTTCGGGTGGTGGGTGGATCTACAGGAGACGGGGTAGTTTCTCATCCCCACGTCCACCGACTGGTAATTCCAAGAGTTACGCTGAGGAGTATAAAGAGTTCCGAGCTCAGAAGGCACGGGAAGCTAAAGAGAAGGAGGAGCTTGAGAAACTTGCTGCTGCTAATCCTGTACCAGCAAAGCCGATCCAGAATCCAGTAGACAGAGCGGCGGCAAGAAATTCGCAACCCCCACCATTACAAACGCAGCCACCCACTCCTTCAGCAGCGTCCAAACGTAACTCTGCCCCCGCAGCCTCGCCTGTAGTGCCCCAACCAATTCTCCGCCCAACAACCGCTCCTTCAGCCTCTTTACCTTTACCCCGTCCAACAACCGCAAAATCCACCCGCTCAAATATCTCTACCGCCAATGACGATAAAACCCCCACTCCGTCCATCAAAACCACCCACTCCACCCGTAGAAGTTTCAGAGAGAAAATGAAATCTGTCGAAGCACGATTTTCTGGACGGAGTGGCTCGGATAAGGTTCCCAAAGCTCCTATCAGCGGCGCAATTGGTGGTGCTGCTCAGGCTGCTGCGGCGGTGGGGATCAATAACTCCAACTCCAACCCCGGAAAATCGGAGAAGTCGGGGGTGGGTGAGACATCGTCCACAGCAGTTGGTGGTATTCCTTCACCGGCAAATTCTTCTGCTTCTTCAAGTTCTGCAAATTCGGCAAAAAATAAATTTGGGCCAAGTACACAAGGTCCTATTCAATCCATCTTGGCGGGTAATAAACAGAGTAAACAGAATAACAAGCAACTCCCAGCTCCACCAGCGGCTTCGGCAATGACTACAGCGCTCCAAAAGCAAGTCCCAGAAAGAGATTTGGTGGGCCTAGATGTCGCTGTGAAACAGATGGGCTTGTTAGAGGAACGGATTAATAATGGAGCCCCGATATCGCCACCGGATTCTAGAGAGGGCTCAGAGGTTTCGGAGGAGTCTACTGATACGCCAATTGCGAACTCTATGACAAATGCTTCACGACAGAGAGATCAATCCAATGAATATATCGAAAAACAGCAGCGGAGTGATGGATTGCAACAACAGCAAAATACACAAGGCAGAGAAACACCAGAACAATGGCCTCAAAAACCCCCCATAACCACAAAACCCATCCTCTCAAGGCCTGGAACATCGGATGAAACAACCATGATGGAATTATCCAGACCAAGAACGGATTCTGTGACTCCAGCGCCTTTGACAATTGTTAAGACCAATTCCATCCACGCGGAATCTTATCCTTCTTGGGTTCCTATTACTGCGGGGACGGAAGCTCCTGGGAGTGGAGTGCCTGTACTACCGCCTAGAGGAAATACAGCAGCCACTGCAGCCCCCCATAAACAGCAAAATCCTCTATCACCCCTAAGGAACCAAGTCGGTAACTCGCCATCGCCACCAACTAGCCCACCACCGGCGACTCCAGGGCAGCAACATAAAGGGAAGGATAGAGAAACGGATATGACTACAGCCAGGCAATCAACTGGAGCCGGGTTCCCTGTACCTGGAGGATTTCCTGCCACGGTTCCAGGTGGTTCAGTAATTGGAGCATTAGGCGGGGGATCTATGGGTGGTGCAACAGCCGGGGGCGTAATTCACAACGGAGTCGGAGGAGTTACAACAGGGTCTTCAACATTATCAGTCCCCACCCCAGCAGCAACTCAAGCCATTCCTTCGAATAGTTCAAAATCTAGCACAAGACCATCCACACCCCCGAAACCGGTTGCGAAACTTTTCGTCATCTGTTGTAGATGCAAGTATTGGCATGATTTACCGTCGGCTATGTATAGAGGAATGGTGGAAAACGGTGGTGCCACGAGGTGCCCGTATTGTTTGCATGGAATGGAGACGGCTTGTTGTTCGGGGTAAGTTCTTTCTTGAGATGATGGGAAGCGGGGTGAGGAAGGGGGAGGGGGGGGGGGGGGGGGGCGGGATGAGCTCATGGAATTAAACGGCTAATAATTGGTGATGATATATAGATATACTTGTGTTGTTTACATGCACCAGAGACACCACTAAGCTCGACGAAGAAACGAAGTAACGACGAAGAGTTTGCAAAGAAATCGGGCTTGGAATTTTTGCGGGAGTTTTTTCTTTTTTCTTTTGTCTTTTCTGCTTTTTTTGTATGCATAGGGGCAGGAGTTTCGGGGACCCGAATATCGGGATACAATGCAATGCGATGCGGTGGTTGATGATTGGTGTCGGTATGATATGACTGATATGATATGATATGGTTGAAAGATAGGCAGGAATAGGAAATACTATACTAGGAGAGATTATGCTATGTTGATATGATATATGGATATGATAAATATATGATACCATTGATATGATAGTAACATTGGCCCTGGAAATAAAATTTGAAATGTGAAATATATTATTGACTGCATTTATATATTGAAACTATATATTAGAATTATAAGCCACAAGTTACGAGCCACAAGTTACGAGCCACAAGTTACGAGCCACAAGTTACGAGCCACAAGTTACGAGCCACAAGTTACGAGCCACAAGCCACAAGCCACAAGCCACAAGCCACAAGCCACAAGCCACAAGTAACAAATTACGAGCCACAGGTTACAACTCACATACATACTTGAAAATTCGACCTCCAATATGTAATGAAGCGGCATTATCATAGTCTATCACTCGTCTAGGAACATTTTCACTAATAGAAAAACTTTATCTATAACTGTAATCTGGTGCCTCTTTGGGTGGTTTTGATCACGAGGATGTGAAAAATGGACTTGGATTCCTGTATAGGCTTTGAAACCCTCGGATGGTGTATGGTTGGAAATTGAAAATCAATATCTACAGGTACTGTAATTCGGGATTATTTGTGATTATCTGCTATTATGTGTGATTATCTGATATTATCCCTAATATTTTTTTTAGGGGGGAGGGAGGGGGGGCGGGGAGGGGGGGATATGCTGTATAAGTCATCTATGTGTACTATGTGTACTATAAGATTTTCATAATGATGTATCTCAGATAATGCACGGTTAACAAAAAATGAACGGTTGACAAATGATGAACAGTTAACAAAAGATAAACGGTTGACAAAAGATGAAGGGTATCAGCAGGAGTTCCTAGAAGTTAGAATGGGAATGGTATTAGTGGGTGGATGAAGGAAAGTCGAGGTGATAAGAGTTGCTAAAGTTGCTGAAGTTGCCGAAGTTGACGTATAAATAAATAAATAAATAAACAATAAACATAAATTCCAAATATTAAATACCTTATCAAATCAAAGTATTTTCTGATTTTTATTCCCAAATTCTTCTTTCCCTGGCTTTGCTTCAAGAATCATAAATACAATAAAACGAGCATGTCGTGTCACTCGAATACATACAAGACGTAACTCGCTTAACGTATCGGTGACGTCATAGTATGAGGGATTATGATTTTGAACAGAGTTTCAATAGATATCAGAGGGATGAGGATTTTATATTATTTAGATATGTCTATATCTATGTAGGATAAAAGTTAAGCTTTATAATAAGTGTAAATCAAGTGATGGCGTCAGTTGTATTCATCTCCGCGGCCTCGAAATCTGCATCTCCAGGGCGTACTCGTGACGGCTGTACTGTATGTATGCCCTATGCCGGGTTTTTACAGTTGCCAACAGTTTCTTTGTGCTTTCGAAGAACTCTCAATTGTCTCCCCATGTAGAAGCACATTGCCGCCGTCCTCCACGGTCCAGCTGAGTTCGTAGTTCACATTCGCACCCTGCTGACCCCCTGTTACCTAGCTTTTTCAACCTAGGATGGCTTAGAGCTTATGCAACCAGGCAGCAGCATCCGCGCGCAACGAACGAGGGCAACCAGTTTGGTAGATGCATGGCATCACAGCCCCACTTTTCCCCTCACCAGGCGACATCGCCATCTCCTCTACAACTCTAGTTAGCTCCAGTATTTATTGATCATCGCTTTTTCTTTCTGACGGCGCTTGATATTTTTGTCGTCGCGACAACAAGAGACTTCCTTTACTCCGTATCGTTGCGCCGAATAACCTTAAAAGCTTCGAGTCACTTCAACCAAGTACTTTACCTACGAGTTCCCGCTATACACCTGTTAGCCGTCGCATATCAACACAGCGCGCGATAACACTTCATCTCAACATCACAGCGCCATGGCAACCCCAGACGCCTACTACGCCGAGCTCGCGGCCAAGAAACGAGCAGAAGCCCAAGCCCAAGCCCAACAGTCCGTAACCCCACCTTACGGCGGGCAGCAGTCGCTTTCTCCGGCGCCGTATGGACAGCCCGGGAGATCTCCTTCGCCCGCGCCTGTGTACGGCGGTAACGGGGGATCCGGAGGATATGGTGGGGGATACCCAGGAAACAACGGTGGAGGGTATCCAGGATATGGCGCCGGCGCACAAGGTGGATATGGTGGTAACGGAGGCTATGGACAACAGCCATACGCCCCTTCGCCGCCGATGTATCAATCTCCGCAGTTCTCTGCGTCGCCGGTCTATTCTCCGCAAGGGGGGATGGAGCGTGGGATGGGATATGAAAGGCCACCGTTGACTGCTGAGGAGGTATGTTTTGCTGTGTACTTTATGCGCCCCTCTATCCTACAAAGGCGCAAGTCATATTGGCCGTAGTAGTTCCTCGCAGCGAGTGTATATATCGAGTTGTTGCTAATAATCCCTATAGTACGTCAACCAGTCGCCCCACCTCCAACAGCAAGCTGCGCACCGCCGTGGCGAAGCGTCCGAATACCTATCCTCTGCTGATGGCTCCGTTGCGGGATACACACCCACGACCTCCACTAGCGGCTTCAGCTACCCTGGCGAAGATGACCGTCAACTTGGCTACTACGGGGGCCCCGGATATCCTGAGCACGATGGTGGCGTTCCACTTGGTCCTGATGGTCCGGCAGGAGAGAGAGGGCTCGCGGCTACTCTAGTAGGAGCAGCTGGAGGCGCCTACTTGGGCAAGCAAGCTGGGCATGGAATTATTGGAGCACTAACTGGTGCGGTGGCTGCAAACGTTATTGAGCATAAGTTGAAGAAGAAGAAAGAGAAGAAGAGTAGCTCAGGGGATAAAGAGAAAAAGAAGAAGAAGAAGGAAAAGAAAGAGAAGGGAGATGATTATCATCACCATAGCCACGGGGAGAAGAAAGATAAGAAAGATAAGAAGTACAAGGAAGACAAGAAGAGAAGAAAGGAAGAGAAGAGGAGACATAAAGAACGGGAATTGGCGCCGCCGGTTTATGTTCATGGACACTCCTATTCCACAGGAGGAGGAAGTACTTTCTCTAGTCTCCACACACCCAGTGTCATTTACAGCGATGACGAAAGATCGGTTTATAGCTCGTCAAGGGGTCATAGGGAATTCAGGGAGGGACATAAGCACCGTCATAGGAGCGCAAAGGGTCATGAGAAGAGATATAGAAAGCGAAGCTCGAGTTCCAGCTCTAGCTCCAGCAGTTCGAGCAGCAGCTCTAGCTCGTCTAGCTCTTCGGACTCGAGCTCAAGCTCGGACTCCGATTAGGTGCGATATGAAGGAAGAAATGACCTGGAAACTGGAGAACTTGTCAGTTGGTCGGTATGGTATGAAGGGAGTTTGGAGTCGATGCATTTCTTTTGTTTATGGCACATGCGAAACGTGCAGAACTTCGGAGCGAACTTGGTTTTTTTGTATGAAGTAACGGTATCATGATGATGTTTGATGATTTGATTGTAATAGCGAGTTTAACGACGTTTTAACAATGTTTTGATATTCCTGCTGTGGCTATCCGTGTCGTTCATCCGAAGTCTGAGAAATTGTTCATACCCGACGCTGATGGGGTTTTGCGTGCAGATGTTGGTGTCCATATTCGTCTAAAGGTTGTCTATACTATTGATACGAGTGCAGAACACATGAAGTGCCTGCTGTTATATAGATAAGTATATCTAGAAATTTTTGTCCTGAACCCATATTAGCATTCGGCCCCACCCAGTTATCACACTCACGTCATACAATACGAGTGATATCGCGCCCAACGTTTCCCAATTTTAACACCAGGAAACATATCCTTTAGCCAGGTATAAATTCTTCCACGGTTCAACCCGGCTCAAATCTCGGAGCGTATGCCACACGATCTCGGATTTCGCTCAAAAACGAGTGATGGCTCCTGAAGTTTGGTGCCTCTCATCCTTCACATGGTTCCTAAGGTTCCCTAAACGTCGTCATATCCCATGTCATACCTTTTCTGTGTGGTTGCACAAGATCTCACAACTCGAAACCTGTTATCTTCTTCAGCATATCTCCCGTAACCAGATATTGCATCTACACAATCTAGAGATACAGCGAGATTAGAATCTCGAGGGGGATAAATATGTTACCACACTCTTACGCCTGGAAATTCCTATTCAGAGACAAACACGAGTATAAAACGCAGGTGCGTGGAAAGGTGACGACTGGGATCCCCAGGCTCTGGGTTATGGAGGTATATTACACAACCTATTACCGGCTGTGGATAACCTTTTCTGCGATGAGTATGCGAGATGGGTTGGCATGTGTTATGTGACACTTATGTGCCTATCATTCCAGACCTGTTATTGCATACATATTTATCCATATTCCGGCCTCTAAGAGGGCTTCTAGAAGAACTGGATATTCTGGATATTCCGTACCCCTGGACTGGATAGGCAACAGCTTCCTGGGGATCTTCTGGGTGCAGCCGGGTCCAATCGTTTTCCGGCGATCCAGGGCGGCAAACGAAAGCTGGATGTAAAACTGTTGTACGGGCTGAAGGATAAGAGACAAGCGCCTTGAAAATTATGGGGCTTACATACCAAGTTCAGATGCTGTTGCGAGCAAGTTATGAATCGACCTGTCTTCGGAATTGTTCATACCATCGTTTCGTTAAGTAATTGGCGGACCGAAAGTTGTAGTAGTTTATTCGAAACTCGTACTCCGTCCCCACAACGTTCAAGCAAACTAGGTGAGCTAGACAACTATTTGTTCATCTGCGGTCCGATATTCGTGTCGAAGCTTGTATGGGTACGAAGAAGAGCACACGACTGCGCGGCCATCTTACAACGAGCGACAATGGGCCAAGCTGTTTAGACGCTTCGTTGAAATGCATAAAACGCCTATTAAGCTGTGGCTGGTTGTGGTATGGTATGGTACATATGCGTAGTGTTGCAGTTCTAAACCATTAAATCGTGCTGGAATCGCCGGAGAACGTTAGAGGATCGGTCATCGTGAAATTTCGGGGCATCTCTCTGGCACGTCAGTTGCAACCCTGCGTCTCATGGGGTTATGTATTAGAAACTGTCGAATGGCGGTAGAATTGATCGTCCAATACTTTACATAGCAGGAACCCGTTTGATCCTTCCGATCTCCCCGAACTGATTTCGGGGCATCTCTTTGGCACGTCAGACCCTGTGTGGCGTGATACAGGAACCGTCAGGCGGTAGAGTTGATCATCAAACCGTGATCCGTTTGATTATTTGAATTCTCTAAGTTGTGAGGCATTTCTTTGGCAAGCCGGTGTTGAGTTACTCGAAGCTTGAAGCTGTTGATCGTCCATTAGCAGAACATACAGTGAGCACATAGAAATTGGGACTAACCGTCAACCTGGGGCCGGTTGATCTATCTGAGCTCGGAAGCTTCCCGGTATCATACATATTCAACCGCTGTGTTGTAAAAGCCTCAATTGGTGTTAACTTGAGGTGCCGAGCTCGACAGCCTGGTGAGCAGCGAAGCAGCAACCCGAATGATGGAGACGGCACAGCTCTACCTCTCGGCGAACTTTACTATCCCGTCACTACCCGTCCCGCGTGAAACCACATCTATCTAATCTCCGCCGCGGGTCAGTTCGGGTTCATACCCTTATCAAGATTCTGGATTCGCTGTGTCCACACACCATCGGGTAAACTGGGCACACCGTGACTGCGAGATGGAGGTAGAGAACTTGGGTTTCGGTACTTGTAGAAGGGAGACGGAGAAGTTGCAATCGTCATAGAATCGAGGCCGTTAGCAGTGACATACAGTCGTGTAGCTCTAGACAGCTCGCCATAGCCACTTCGAGACCTAGCTCCTAATCCTAACATTTGAACACCGCAGCTCTGAGCTCACGAAATCACCATAATCATTCAGTGACTCGCTGAACTGATAGGCTGTAATTAATGAGCTTCAGCTTACGTGTATTTATGTGATTTACCTCATGAACCCTATTCATTACTGTGATGTTTACAACTTGCTTCGCCTGCTTCGTCTTGCCGTATATGTACGTAAGATACTATGCTGACGTCTCACCGCGAACCCAACTCAACTCAACTCAACTCAACCGCATTGACCCCTTACCTTACCTTACTTTACCTCACCACTCACGCACACGAATTGCTTGCTTTCCTGCGTGCTTTTCAGTCTTCTTCCAAAGTCTCGCACTTTCACTAGCACTTTGACCTTCACTTCCTTATCGATCGATGGCCGTTCAACGTTCACGATAAGTTAATCGATAACAACCACAACAACGCCACCTCCACAGAGCTAAAATCGCACGTAAACGGCGCTTACATATATATAGCCAAAAATCCGGGGAATCCGGGGTGATGAAGGCTGAACGCTGAAGCCTGAAGCTACGGCTGCTACATACACTAGTAAAAAAATGTAATTCCAACAACACACCCTGAATGATGAATTTTTCAACGGTTGTAGTTCTATTCGCATACATATTTCAACTGAAGCGTGCATTGATGATACATATATGTTTTTTTTGCTATTCACGACGACAATAAGAGTTGGATATCGACAACACGCGCTGAGGCTTGAAGCATGTATTATTCCGCATATATAATGCAAAGATAACAATAGAAACCTCTCTTTTTTTATGCGCCCTGTATGTACATACCTTGTTCTTACGGTTTTGGGGGTGTGGGAGAAAATCTTCCTATTCGTTGTATATGTACATATGTACCAATGTAACATCGATTTGGATATACCTTACCTTACCATACGTCCGCGGATGGGAGGGGTTTGAAACATACATACACCGCAGCATACAGCACATACTGTACATACATACATAGAACATAGCCGGTACATACATAGAATTTTTTTTTTTAACTAGGGAGCAGAAGAAGGTTCCTGCATCAGATTTGAGATTTGAGATTCGAGATTTGAGATTTCATTACGGCTGTGCCTCCCTATCCATGTATGTGTGTATGTATGTATGTGGGTGTGTAATGTTTTGCCACTTTGGCTTCCAGAAGAAACAAGGGGTTGCATAGGGAACATAGAGGAAGGAGGGGAAAAGTATGGATAAGGGAAAGAGAAAGGAGGGTATAGAGAGGTTGTTTTATGGTTATGGGTACGGTTGATATGGTGTAATACACACAACGACACGGAAAAAAATCTTTGTTGAGGATAGGGACGCGAAAGATGAAGCTAGAGCAAAGATTTAAACCTGCTGGATGAGAAATAAATCTCTGATGGACCTTACTTACTAGAAGACGAGGAGTTCGCCACAGTAGTGATAATGAATTAGAGGCTTCATGTTGTCTTTTTGAACTTGCCAGCTATGTCATAACTCTTCGACTGGGCTGATGAGAGGTTCTATGGTTTCTTTGTTTCTTCTAGAATCCTGCGTTTTTAGGGATTTGCAATGGTTTGCCACACACAGAAACTTTGGGTAACTGCTCTTTACGGAAATTCTGGAAAATCGGGAACACCTGAGGTGCTTGAAATCAAAAAGAACTTCACCTTTCACGGACAAGCTTAAGAAATTTTCAAGCCCTCCGTAGAGGTGGCTCATCGCAGTGGCGGTGGAGAAGGTGTAGTCTTCCCCAACTAGAGAAACCTCTAACCTCCTCCTCTGAGCCCGGGGGTCGTTTGGAGAAAGATGAAGGACCCAAGAGGTAAGGTCTCTCTGTAGAGACAGGACAAGGTACCAGTGGAATCTGGGGCAACCCCCGGGCTCCCCGGGTTCAAAATTTTCCCCGGAGTTTTTTTTCCCTCTTGGGAACAAATCTCTAGAGTCCTCTAACTCTGCTGGATCTCCGCTCCCTGCTGGTTCGGGCGCTGTTGAGCGAACGAAGGTAACGTGGTGTTTTCCGGGTCGCGTCACGCTGTGTTTACGCCTGCTGCTGGCTGGATGCTACAAGCTAAAAAAAATCCTCTAACAGCCCTGTGGACCTGTGGAGAACCGCTAGATGGCTCCCTGATGGCTTTATCGCTGTGCTTTATCGGTTCGTCGGAGTGCGTTCGTTCTTCGGGGGGTTGGAGATGGACCCGTTGAGACTCGAAAAAGTTTGCCCCCCGGACACTTGTGATCTCGGCCTCGGAGTTGATGTCGACTCATGCTGAGCACCCGATACTTGTGACAAGATTTCAGGGAAAAAATGGAAAATTCGCTTGCTACAGATTTACAAGCCCTTTGCCGTAAAGCGATCCGTTGAGACTTGTTTGGTGGATGAAGCGGCCCTGTATGTGTACGAGAACTCTGAAAAGTGGACTTCGTTCGCCTCAGCTTGAGACGAGCTGTAACTGGTCTTGATGGCTTAGGGGGTAGGCTCTCGACAGTCTTACAGGCTTTCTACAGGTCTTTTGATGATGTTCAACAGCGAGCTGCCGCCTCGTCAAGGCCTCCACTCTATCATTCGAAAACTTTGTAGACCTTTCTTCAGGACCTTGCCAGAATATACAAACCGTGTGAAATCTATAAACCTTACCAGAATTACCTTTCCAAAGTATCACAGGGCGTGTCTCCCAATTTCCTCATGAAAGGCTACAATATCTCGGAATCCAGGCTGCAGCCACATGGTTGGTTCCCAGTCCGCTTTCCCCCCCCGTCGTCTCTTTCCCTTTCCCCCTCGCGCGGCAACCGATTTTCCTCACCAATGGCCACCACCACGCCTCCACAACAATTCCCGAAATAGCCGTAGATCAGCGAGTGGTGTGTGTGGTGTATGTGTGGTGTGTGAGTGAGATTGTTGGACGAAATTGATTGGATCCCCGCATAACATGCACAGGCACAGAGATGCTGTCGATACTTTTTTTTTTTTTTTTGATTTTCTGGCAACCATAAGTTACCGTGCTGCGGCTGTTCGCTGTTGCAAAGTGGCAGGGCTGTATCCACAAATGGACTAGTCCCAAAATCCCACTGAGCATGCCTGGATCACGGTGATGGGTGTGCCACAACAAATTTTTTGAGTGTTCCGTCAACACAAATTCGCCCACAAAAAAAAATCAATTGTCAGCATCCGCAACGGAAAAAGGAGTGAAAACCGTTCGCCTGGTAGCAACCTTGACCCTTTTTCCGTAGGTATTTAGTTCGTCTGTCCCCTTCTTTCCTCGCTCTCTCTTTCGACTTTCATCCTTCCCTCATTCTTTCCTTGCAGCGCTAAAACTGACCGTCCTTACATACATCGGGCGCAATCAGAGTTTTTCCTCGCTAGACTGCTTTCAACTTTACGCCCTAATAACGACCCCGCCACCACCTCCCCCCCACCTTATATAGATCTAATCACCTCGTCTCTCTTTCAGACGAACTTCTCCTCCACAATGGCACCCGCAGTTGACAACATGACCGCCGCCGCTTCGGAAAACACCAAGTCCGTCAAGGCGCTTGACGAGCTCCTCCAGAAGCTCACCATCTCCAAGAACAAGGAGGAGGCCACCTACGCCGCTGAGAACTTGGCTTCTTTCATCAACGGCCCCATTGATGCTGCCGTTCCCACCCAGTAAGTGTTCTACGCGTTCTAACATCTTCAAAAAGGGAAAAATCTAACGGGCTTTCTACAGGACTGTTGAGGGAATCAAGAAGCAGCTCTCCAACAAGAAGGATGCCGTCGCTCGTGAGAACGCTTGCGTTGCCGTCGCCACCGTCTGTGGAAAGGGTCTCGCTCCCGGTGTTGAGCCTTACATCGTCTCTATCCTCCCTGCTCTTCTCACCGCTGTTGGAGACAAGATGACTTCCGTCAAGAACGCTGCCGAGGAGGCCGTTCTCAAGGTCATCTCCGCCATCAACCCCAACGCCATCAAGTCCGTCCTTCCTGCCCTTACCGAGTCTATTCTCAACGCCCCCAAGTGGCCCGAGAAGATGACCGCCTTGAAGGCCCTCGACCTCCTCGTCCAGATCGCTCCCTCCCAGACTGCCATCCGTCTTCCCGAGTTGATCCCTACTGTCTCTGGAGCCATGTGGGACACCAAGCCCGATGTCAAGAAGGCTGCCCGTTCCACCATGGAGAACCTCTGTGGACTTATCGCCAACAACGATATCAACCGTTTCATTCCCCAGTTGATTGCTTGTATCGCTAAGCCCGAGAACGTCCCCGAGACCGTCCACTTGCTCGGAGCCACCGTTTTCGTCGAGAACGTTCTTGCCCCCACCCTCTCCATCATGGTTCCCCTTTTGGAGCGTGGTTTGGCCGACCGTGACACCGTCATCAAGCGTAAGTCTGCTGTCATTATTGACAACATGTGCAAGCTTGTCGAGGACCCCCAGATCGTTGCTCCTTTCTTGTCCAAGCTCATGCCCGGACTCGAGAAGAACTTCGAGAACATGGCCGACCCTGAGGCTCGTGGAAAGACCCGCCAGGCTCTTGACACCTTGATCCGTGTCGGAAACGTCCAGAACGGAGTCATCCCTGAGATCATCACTGCCGGTGACCCAGAGACCATCCTCGCTACCCTCAAGAACATCCTTTCCTCCAAGAAGGACGTTGTTGCCAAGTACGAGACCGTCGCTGCCTACATTGCCGCCATCGCCGGATCCCTCGTCGACGAGAAGGAGGAGGCCGACCTTGTCTGGGTCCAGAACCTTGCCAAGTACTTCCAGGTTTTCCTTTCCGAGTCTGAGGCTCAGACTGCCGCCCAGGACCTCCGCAAGCGTGTCGCCGTCGGTGCCACCGCTGTTGAGGGAGATGCCGATGACGAGGAGGGAGAGGACCTTTGCAACTGTACCTTCAACTTGGCGTACGGAGCTAAGATCTTGCTCAACCAGACCCACCTTCGTCTCAAGCGTGGACAGCGTTACGGTCTCTGTGGACCCAACGGATCCGGAAAGTCCACCCTCATGCGTGCTATCAACAACGAGCAGGTCGAGGGTTTCCCCAAGAAGACTGAGGTCCGTACCGTCTTCGTCGAGCACGACCTTGACGCCGCCGACACTGAGATGACTGTCGTTGGATGGTCCACTGCCAAGCTTAACGCCGCCGGTGTCGATGTCTCCGCCGAGGACGTCAAGCGCCAGCTTTTGGAGTTCAACTTCGCCCCCGAGATGATGGACGCTCCCATTACCTCCCTTTCCGGAGGATGGAAGATGAAGTTGGCTTTGGCCCGTGCTATGTTCGAGAAGCCCGATATCTTGTTGCTCGACGAGCCCACCAACCACATGGACCGTACCAACGTCAAGTGGCTCGAGAACTACTTGATCAACTCTCCTTGCACTTCCATCATTGTCTCCCACGACTCTGGTTTCCTTGACAACGTCTGCCAGCACATTATCCACTACGAGCGCTTCAAGCTTAAGCGTTACCGTGGTAACCTCAAGGCCTTCACCGAGAAGGTTCCTTCTGCTCGCTCCTACTACGAGCTCGGTGCCTCCGAGCTTTCCTTCAAGTTCCCCGAGCCCGGTTTCCTTGAGGGAGTCAAGACCAAGGCCAAGGCCATTGTCCGTGTCTCCAACATGTCCTTCCGTTACCCTGGAGCTGCCAAGGACCAGTTGAAGAACATTACCTTCCAGTGCTCTCTCGGATCCCGTATTGCCGTTATTGGACCCAACGGAGCCGGAAAGTCCACCTTGGTCAACGTCTTGACCGGAGAGTTGATCCCCACTTCCGGAGAGATCTACCAGCACGAGAACATCCGTATCGCCTACATTAAGCAGCACGCTTTCGCCCACATCGATAACCACTTGGACTCCACTCCTTCCGAGTACATCCAGTGGCGTTTCCAGACTGGTGAGGACCGTGAGACCATGGACCGTGCCAACACCAAGATCACCGAGGAGGATGAGCTTGGAATGAAGAAGATCTTCCGCATTGAGGGAACCCCCAGACGTGTTATCTCCATTCACGGACGTCGTAAGTTCAAGAACTCTTACGAGTACGAGTGTGCTTTCGAGCTTGGAACCGATGTTGGATTCAAGTCCGAGAAGTGGACTCTCATGTCCTCTGCCGACAACGCCTGGATTCCCCGTACCGAGCTTATCGCCACCCACGCCAAGCTCGTTGCTGAGGTCGATCGTCAGGAGTCTATCAAGAACGGTCAGTTCCGTCCTTTGGTCCGTAAGGAGATTGAGCAGCACTGTGAGTTCTTCGGACTCGACGCTGAGCTTGTCTCTCACTCCCGCATGCGTGGTCTCTCCGGAGGACAGCGTGTCAAGGTCTGCTTGGCCGCTTCCACCTGGCAGCGTCCCCACTTGATCGTCCTTGACGAGCCTACCAACTACTTGGACCGTGACTCTCTTGGAGCTTTGTCCAAGGCTCTTAAGGAGTTCGAGGGAGGAGTTATCATCATTACTCACTCTGAGGAGTTCACCAAGAACTTGACTGAGGAGGTCTGGTCCGTCTTGGACGGTCAGATGACTCCTTCCGGACACAACTGGGTCCAGGGTCAGGGATCTGGTCCCCGTCTCGAGGAGAAGGGTGACGAGGAGGACACCTTCGACGCCATGGGTAACAAGATCGAGAAGAAGGCCAAGGAGAAGAAGCTCTCTTCCGCTGAGCAGCGTAAGGCCCGTAAGGAGCGTATGGCTCGCAAGAAGCGTGGTGAGGATGTTGATGACTTGGACGACTTTTAAGGGATGCAAAGTAGAGGGTGAAAACTAGAGCATAGATCGATGTATTTTCTCTTCTTCCTTTTGTTTCCTTTCTTGGGCTGGTTTATGTTGGGTTGGGTGTCTTTTTGTGGTTTCTTAATGCGCAATTTGTGCGTGAAAAATGGAGTTTTCTTTTTTCATGTTTGTTTGGGAACGGGATAATGGTTTACATACGAATAGATAAGGGGATATCTTCGTAGATACTTGCAGTGATTTTCCTTTATTTTTGACTTGTGAATTCTCGCGTGATATCAACTGAGGTGTGATTTTATTCGCTCAAATGTTTCCATCACGGACTTTAACTACTCCTTTCGACCAAAACCCGGACCACTTCCACGGCCGCTCCGGACCTCACCGGTACTGTAAGTTCTTCCTATTTTTCCGCCCCGCTTCTGCCCCTACTCCCCCGCATATTGAAATTCCGATCTTTTTGCTAATATGTAGTAGACTGTAATAGTAATTGCCAGTACATAGTAGTTACAATCTACCATTTCCTTCCTCGTTACTTCTCAACTCCGCATCGCTCGCGACCAATGACGTCACCTCATCCCTTCTTCTCCCCCCTATTAACATCATCGCAACTTTGAGCGGCATATGCCTCCTTCCTTGCTTGCGGCAGACGCAGATATTGCAGATATCATCGGTGTGGAAAGGGGATGGGGATGCGATAATTTATCCGATTGCATCGTGTGGTTTAGTTTATATCTATCTGTGATATACTGTGTGTAGACATGACATGACATGGCGGGGTAGATGTTGCAGCTTCATGGGGGGGATGCTTCATGGGGGGGGGGAGGGTGGATGTTACAGCTTCATGGGGATGGGGTAGGTGCTGGATGAATACGTAGGGAATGGAAAGTAAGTATGGCATGCATCACATCACCGATTCATACACCCACCCACCCACCCACCCACCCACACATTCTTGTATTACACTCCGTTATGTCTATTTCTATGTTGCTTCTATGTTGCTGCTGGTAATAAACCTTTGCACCTTCGCACCTCGCACTTATTACCTCGCGGCTTGCAACTTGTGGCTGGGACTCTTGGACTTGGACTTTGAAGGATAGATTGCTAAGTACGATACGGAGGGAATAGAAATACTGTACGGGTATTGCGACGGTGGAGACGAAGATATAGGACGATACGGACGGTACGGGACGATACGACTAGACGGGTTGTAAGGATTACACGGGTTATAAGGACGATACGGGTTATAAGGATACGACTTACGGATAGATATTCTTGCTGCTCCTCGCTTCGTTTCTGGATCATAGGTATTTCGGAGTATACGATAACTCGACTTGACTCAATTCACAATGTAAGCCTCCTCCCCCCCACCCCCTCCCCCCCACCCCCCCTCCCCCCCGCGCGCGCTCTCTGTCTTCCCTCCCTCCTCACCCGCTTTCTCCCCGCCTCCTCGTTCCCGCTTCCTCAAAGCACAAATCACAAAGCACAAAGCACAAATCACAAACCGCATAGCTAACACACCCCACCAGGCGTCTCATAATCAAAGAAGACTCAGAGTCCGCCTCACAATATGTAGCGAACCTGATTGCGGCGAGGATTAATGCGTTTAAACCCACGGCGGAGAAACCTTTTGTTCTGGGACTACCCACGGGGAGTACTCCGTTGAAGGTGTGTTTTACTATGGGGATTAGGGGATTGGGGAGGGTGATGGATTGAGGATAGGCTCATTGTAGAGTTTACTGCTAATTGCTCCTCTGTTATGTTCACTTCCTCCCCCTTACTATATCTCGCCCTCCTCCTCCCCCATCCCCCCCCCCCCCCCCCCCCCCTCCCCATATTTCACCCTCCCCCCCCCCCCCCCCCCCCGCCAGTATCTCCGCCATCTAACACAATCCCAGGTCTACGCCCACTTAATCCGCCTCCACCAATCCGGCCGTCTCAGCTTCCGGCACGTCGTCACCTTCAACATGGACGAATACGTCTCCTTACCTTCCTCCCACCCCCAATCCTACCATACCTTCATGTACAAGCATCTCTTCAGCCACATCGACATCCCCGCACCCAGCGTCCACATCCTAAATGGCTGTGCTCCTGACCTTGTCGCCGAATGTTCCGCATACGAGGCTGCAATCCGTTCTTATGGCGGGATTAATCTTTTCCTTGCCGGTGTTGGGAGCGACGGTCATATTGCTTTCAATGAACCTGGTTCCTCACTTGCATCGAGAACTAGGGTCAAGACTCTGGCTAAAGAGACCTTGGTGGATAATGCAAGATTCTTTGAAGGGGATATCGCGAAGGTACCGAAGTTGGCGCTCACTGTGGGCGTGGGAACGATTATGGATGCGGAGGAGGTCGTGGTGGTGGCGTTGGGTGCAAGTAAAGCTAGAGCTGTGAAGGCGGCGGTGGAGGGGAAGGTCGGGCATTGGGAGACGGTTAGTGTGGTGCAGATGCACCCCAGGGCTGTGGTGGTGGTTGATGAGGATGCGACGACGGAATTGAGGGTGGGGACGGTGAGGTACTTTAAGGAGATTGAGGAGGAGATGGAAATGGGGGGTGCGGGGGTTGTGATAGCGAAATTGTGAGAAGGAGTGATAGGGATGACGATTAAAAGGCTGGAATGAAGAGCTGTGGGGGATAGGAGAGATGAAAACGAATGATGATGTGAAATGATTTGAATTATTTAATTTACTTATGGCAATTTTTTTGATATATAAGAATTATCTTATTAAAATCTTAACTGAAGAGGGGAAAAAGTTCAACTTCCGTCTCAACTCCCTCGATTGATGACGTATGTACCCAGCGCGGTTGTTAGCGCCGGAAAGATGCGCAAGCTCCAGAACGATAGCTGGCGAACCGCCCAGCCTAAAGCTTTCATGATCAAGAAACGAATTCGAACTTCAAGATATGTAGTGAATTTAAAAATCAAGCCCTATCCTAGCAACACAAAAGTGCCTATCTTGACTTTCAAGTTTCAACCTGTTCATTCCACAATCGTTAAACATACAAAAGACTTGTCAGACTCGGCCAAGTTAGCGAAGGTTATAAGTTATAACCGCAACATGCTTCAACACGGATATCCCATAACTAAAGCCGCATCGAAATTCCTGCGACATCGTATAACTACACTTCAGTTCCATCCCAGCATAACGAAAACCTATCGCCTCATCCCCAGTCCCACTCTTCATCATCTCCCCACACAACCACCGAACCCCACCATCTCCCGCTCTACAACCACCACCACCACTCGTTCCATCACCCCACACAACCACCAGCAAACGCAACCCCACCACCCCCGCAGCCCGTCCTACCAACCCCCCAAAATGCCACCACAATCCGCCCTACTCACGCTCCCCACGCTCTACAGCACCTCCCTCCTATCCCCCGCCTCCTCCCCGCTCCACCCTCCATCCCCATCCCTAAACTCCCGCATCTCCCTAATCAAATCCGACATAACCACGCTCTCTCTCGACAACGGATGCATCGTAAACGCCGCCAACAAATCCCTTCGAGGCGGCGGGGGGGTCGATGGCGCCATCCATAGAGCTGCTGGTCCCGGGTTGCTGGAAGAGTGTATTAAACTCCAGGGATGCGAGACTGGGGAGGCGAAAATTACGCGGGGTTATGGATTGCCTGTGAAGAGGGTTGTGCATACGGTTGGACCGGTTTGGTGGAGTTGTGGAGAGGAACGGGCGGCGGAGTTGTTGGTAGGTGATGCTTGTTGCTTGATTTGCTGCTTGCTTCTGGATCTCGGGTCTAGGGATGGGGAGGGGAAAATGGGACACAGATGGGACACAGATGGGACACAGATTAAATGGGGATATGAAGGCTAATTATCTTCTAGGCAAACTGCTACCGAAACTCCCTTCAACTAGCGGTAGATAACGGCCTAGACACGATTGTCTTCCCGGCGGTTTCTACGGGGGTCTATGGGTACCCTTCTGATAAAGCTGCAAGAGTCGCTCTGGAAACTACCAGGAAGTTTCTGGAATCTAAAGACGCTGATGCCCTTCGCTTGGTGGTTTTTTGTAACTTTTTGGAGAAGGATGAAATGGCTTATAAGGAGCTGATTCCGTAAGTTGCCCTTAGAGAGAAGAAGGGGGGGGGGGGCGGGAGGGGGAAGATGATGGTGATAAGGAAGACAGGACTAATTACTCACTTTTTTTTAGACTTTATTTCCCGCCGGCAGAAAAGGAGGAGGCGTAAAAGGAGAAGGATGAGGCTGTCAGAAAAAAAAGACGGAGAGGATGTAGGATAACAACATCGAGGGCAAGAAGTCTACTACAGGGAATAACGAATAATCCTCTCAAATGAATAAAAAGATCAATAACCACGCATCATTAACAACCCCTTTCATATACAGCTTGGAAATATGTAAAGTCCAGTGTGTCTTGTGATGTACCTATTTTGGTTCACCTCCCATGACTCGCAATCCAACCACTTGGAAACCTGAAAGCGGAAAACTGTGAATAAGTGTTGTTGTGTTCTATAGCTTGAACCAGTAGTTGGCGTTTAGTATTATTTTGTTTGGTGTGGTTAAGGAACTCGGTATTACTATGGTACTGAATGACTTGGAATCTCATTTTTTGTGGGGATGAAAAGAACAGCCAACGCTGCAGTAAGAACTTGCATCATGACTCCAACACATCTCATGTCTCACGAATTGGATGTTAACAGATCCAGCGCCCAAACCCCAGCTCCATGGCTCATCTCTGAGGATTCATCACCGGTTCACCAGGATATATCAGAGCAGAATATTACATCAGCCAGGAAAGGTTCCGAAAGAAGAGTCACAGGATACCAGTGGAATACAAAGTTTTCGGATAATCACAGCGAGGACTCAGAATTGTATCAGCATGATGGTGTGGGTATGTTTTGTCTTCAAGGAGTGTAGTGAATTTTTAATGAAATTGTTACATATATAATTGCATACATAAATAATCCCATATTTCAATACCAAAACTCTTAATCCAATTCCAACCTGTTTATAAGTTCCAACTAAATATAAATAGTAGAATATAATCCAGGACATCCAGTACACCACAATAACAGTATCAATATAACAATTTTCATACCATATACTTTACACTCAAACCAAATACTTCAAAAACACAAGGGCTTGGATTGGGATGGAACACTCACCTGTTATCACCACAGTTTACTGCAATCGCCTTCTGCACATTTATTCCAACTTCCTCTAGCCGGCACACTTCTTATAGGCTTTTTTTTTTCGGATTTCCCGATATTGTATTGCGAATTGATAAATGAAAAAAAAGGGGGACGACCTACTTACTTGAATTGACTTTTGTATCCCAATGCATGTACGTAACTGAACTGGAGCCTGGGCCCTTGAAGGTGGAATTGCTAGTGGTTGTTGTGGTTCAATTCTGTTGCTTGTTTTGTTGTTAGGAGCTGGGTTGTCGAAGTCGTTAAGGTTCCAGACTTCTGGCTGTTGTGGAGGGGTGTGGGTTGAGGTGGTGAACTATTTTTATTTTTTCTTGCTCTATGACAATCTCGAGCTGAGTGTAGATTCTTAAAGCAACTTGGACTTGAACTTGAATCTACGCGATATATAGCAACATCCGGCTGTATGATGTATCATGTCCAGTTCCTGTTGAGGTACGGGAAGAGGGTATGATTAGGATTATACACACTTCCTGGTTGCCTAAACATAGGGTATGTCAGTAAACGAATAGTCTATGGCATGACATGAACTTGTACTGAACTCACCATCCTATCTATCCGAAAAAAAGATACAATGATGATAGCTGCGCGGATGCTGTATCATTGAATCATACGCTGATGTGTGACCGAGGCCTAAGATGCTTGTGCAGGAAGAATGTTTATGAGAGCAATTCCGGGGTTCTCATTCAACAAAAGTGCGTTAACCCTGCGACAAGAAGCACAAAGCACAAATATTCGCTAGGTTGCCAAGGACTGTTGCTATTCAATAATCCCAAACTGATGTAGGGCCCGATGAATTGAAGATATTAGCTGCCAGGTATGATGATGTCTGTTCATCTCCAATTTTAATAAAATTGGAGTTGAAAATACGACGAAAACTTTCTGAAACGAGTAGTTAGATCGGAAACATCGGGACCATAGCAACCGCCTGCTGCACATCTGTTTCTCTAGCTGGCATGCCTTCAACAGACTTTCATCCCGATACTGCATTGCAAATTGACAAAGAATAACAAGAATTGAATGAGGAATGACTTACTTGAATCCACTTGCATGTTGGTATGTATATTGAGGTGTAATGGTGTACTGATTGGACAAGGCGGATGTCCGGGCGGGAACAAGCGGACGATCGCGATAGTACCGTCTTCATCTTTCAATACCTATTCCAAATAAAGGACCTAAGTGAATCGAGCGAAGTTTGTAAAGTCGTTTTCTTTACATCATCGTAGATATACAACTGGAGCCTGGGACCTTGGGGGCGGAATTGCCAGTGGCTGATTGTACCCGGATCATGGGATGTAAAATAGTGGGCTCTAATGATGTTGGAGTATATTTATTTTTTCTTGCTCTATGACAATCTCGAGCTGAGTGTAGATGTTTCAGGAAATAGCGGCTTGAAATCGAATCTACGCGATATAGCAACATCCGGCTGTGTGGTGCATCATATCCAGTTCCTGTTGAGATAAAGGAAGAGGGCATGATCACACACCATTCCTGGTCGCCTAAACATGAGGAAAATGTTAGTCAAAAATGTATGGTCTGTATTAAGGCATAGAACTTGCACTGAGCTTACCATTCATTTTTTTATACTCGTTCTGGTTCTCTGGAGGGTTCTCGAAAACATCGAGATTCCAAGATTTTGACTGTTGGTTTGGATAGTGTTGGGGTATTTTTTTTTTCTTGCTCTATGAATCTCGAGCTGAGTGTAGATTATTCAAGCAACCACATCTTCGAATTGAATCTACGCGGTACAGAAGCATCTTGTTGTGTGATTCAAATGACACACCCTCGTTGTTTACCTAAACATGAGGAATATGTTAGTAAGTGAACAGTCTATGGTAGGGCATGGAACTTGTACAGAACTTACCATTCTATTTATCCGAACCAAAGATAGAATGAGGATAGCTGCGCATATGCTGTATTTGAGAGCAATTCCGGGGTTTCTCATTCAACAGTAGCGATTTCCCTGGGACGAGAATCATAACTATCAGGTGTATTTCCAAGGACTGTTTCTGTTCAAGAATCCTAAATTAATATAGGGCTCGATGGATTGAAAATATTAGCTGCCAGGTGGGATAATGTCTATTCATCTCCAATGTTAGCAAAAAACAAAATTGTGCAATTCTTCTTCAACGAGAAAACAAATTGACAATCTCGGGGTTTCAAGTTCAAAGAAGTGTGTGCCGGCTATGAATTGGAAAATGTGGAAGGCGATTGACGAAATGAGATGTTAATGACGAATGTCGAGGAGTTGATTAATTAAGATAAAAGTAGAAAAATCTTATGCAATAGGAAATTGGAGAAGTTGTTCATCACAAAAGACAAAGATGAAAACCAAGTTGTAGTAGCCAGTGGAACCCTAGCACAGTATAACGTGGAAGTTGATTGTGCGTGCGCGATAATGATAAGGTTGAAAGACAAGACGCTGGAGCTGCTTAAAGTACCCAATGACGCAGGTCATGGAGATGGAGATTTTGATGCCGACCGACAAACATTATCGGCGCACGTCTGTTCTTTCACCGCTTAAAGCCGACAGCGACACACGAAGTTGTCTGTTATCAGCCCGGTTTAAACCCGTGTCAGGCTGATCCACTTCTTGCCACGGTGAAATAGAGGTCAAAAATACCACATCTATTTCCTCTGACAGAATATCATTTGAAGTGCTGAGCTACTGTAATCATGCTGTCATTCGCAAGAGGCTGGAGCGGTAACAAGATAAGTACATTGAGTAGACCTAGTTTCCAACCATCATGTCTAAGCTTTGGAGAGAGACGTTTAGTCGCATAAAGTTCTTTCTATGTAGATTTTAATTTTTTGCGTTCATCGAATATTGTATCTCAGAACACGTGAGCGCAAATTTGGATATTTCGTGTGCTCGCGGTGTTGTGTGATATTGGTGCAGTGTGCAATCAACCATCTGGGCTGCTAGACAGTGAACGGCGTAAGATACGTTAGTGATAAATGTATAGCTAAAAAACGCGTACTTTTACTTGGCTGCTATACTTCGTTGAGTGAACGAAAGCGTAAAGAAAGGGAGTATTGGGCAAGAAAGCTCGCGAAGATAAAAAAAGCAGGCTGATAGCCGAGTGACCCAATGTGACCACGTCTCACACACCTCGGATAAACCCCCTCTGCTCACTCACTCCCTGCATTCCTCCCCACAAAAATACTTTCTGCATTAACCTGACTACATATATGCGCTAGAATTCTTTTACTATAATTACTTCCTATACCCCCCTCGCTACACCCCTTCTTGCCCCTATCAAACTATCCGTACGTACTTATTTGCTTCGCTCATTTTTGGATTCCCATGTCGTGTCGCCTGCCGCCATCGCCGTCCGATGACCACATCTCTTAAAAGTTAAGCCTCTCATCTATGCCAGAGAATCCATGCTCAGCAGTTTAGCTACCATGGTTTTCACTACATGATTCAACATTCAAACTCATAATCTCAAATATGCATGTCAAACTCGACCATCGGGTTATATTTGTTACCTACCTTGTAAATTTTGCGGCATTACTCCCGGCAGCAGTACACAATCAAAAGACTAACTTTGACCAACTTTAAATCATGCCAACGAATTCATCATATTTGTAATCACCATCGCGATGGAATGGGCTAGAGTAGTAGTATCCATATCTAGAAGTCTGACAAAGAGCAGATAGAAGCCAAGCATTGCATCGCAAATTCCATACAAATTTTTTAGCCTTCTATAGTAACGTAGCCGATGATATATATGACGATGTTTAGCCCCGCTTTTGGTTTAGAGTTGAGTTTATTCTCACCAATCTTCAATGGTCTCGTTGTGATCATCAGTATGTATCCACTTAACAGCGGGTTTCGGGGCGAAGTAAGAGTGTAGCTTGGAATGGGGATAAGGAAGTCCTGCGTTGCAGAGAGGAACAACCGAGGACAAGGAGAACACATATTACAGTACTGAAGTATATAAAATACCAGACTGCCTGAGAAATTTGAGGGAGCCAAAGACTGATACAAGTTTCTTACGGTCAATGATGGCTGACAAACGTAACGAAGATCATTGAAGTATAATGAAATGGAACTAAATCTGGACATTGAATAACGCTACTTGGGACTGGTGCTATAACAATTCCGCTTATACTACCCGGATCATCGTAGACTCCAACAAACAGGTCATATAGAATACATGTTCCCTGATACCTAGCATGACATCCACAGAAATAAATGAAACGCCTGGAGCTCTTAAAGTACATTTTTAAAGCTACAGTAATGAAAAAAGGAAAACATAAAGAAAACTTAGTTTCCGCCCCTGCACCTGCCAAATTTTCACAACCTTAGCCATTGTTTTACCTCTTCAGTTATTTCCGATGAACAAAGATCGTATGCAGTCTTCCCATCGAAGTCTTTCAATCGAATATCTATATCATCCCGTTCTAACAGCTGTCTAACTACTGATTCGTTGCCATGGTAGCACGCAAACATCAGCGCAGTCTTTCTGTGTTGATTCTGCAGATTGACCTGGATATCATGCCGTTTCAGTAGCTTAGCCGCGACTGAACACATTCCACGCTCACATACAAACATCAGCGCAGTCTCCCCGTTCTCATCCTGCAGGTTGACATCAATAGCATGCGCCTGTTTCAATAGATTAGACGCAATGAAACCCGCGCCATCCTTACATGCCAATATCAGCGCAGTCTTCCCATTCTTATCCTGCAGGTTCACCTGGATATCATGCCGCGCCAATAACTGAAGCACCATTCCTCCGTGCTCATTCGACATACATGCACGCATCAGAGCCGTCGTTCCGTATATATTCTGCAGGTTGACCTCAATATCAGGCCGTGCTAACAGCTTGCACGCAACTGATCTCCATGCATGTTCCAACGGAGATATCAACATCAGCACAGTCAAACCGTAGTTATCCTGTATGTTGACCTGAATATCATGCCGTGATAACAGCTTATCCACAGCCCAACTATCTCCTCTTACACCTGCATACATCAGAGCCGTCCATCCCTTCTTATCCTGTAGATTGACCTGAATATCATGCCGTGATAACAGCTTATCCACAGCCCAACTATCTCCTCTTACACTTGCATACATCAGAGCCGTCCATCCCTTCTTATCCTGTAGATTGACCTCAATATCATCCCGTTCTAGAAATAGATCGTAAAATGAAAATTCCTCGCATATAACTATTTCCAGAGCCGTCTGTCCTTCCTTTGTTTGTAGGTTAACCTTGATATCATGCCGTGCTAACAGATTTTCCACAACTGAAGACAAACCCTCTTTGCATGCAATTAACAGTGCCGTCCATCCGTCCTTATCCTGCAAGTTGACCTGGATTTCTTTGTGGTCGAGTAACAGATGTGTAATGTCTCTATGTGTATGCCCGCGCCGACAGGCATGCATAAGCGCAGTTTGCTTAAACGGGGAGTTATCATCGACGGCATTGACGTCAATATGTCTTTGCTTCAGTGCCTCTTTGACTTTCCGAATATCCCCACTTTCTACAGCTTCAAAAAATTCCTTCTGGCTTAATGAGGTCTCAGCGCTTTCGGATTCGATTGCGTCATTTCTTTGATCGTCAAGCATGTCTGGTGATTCTCCACTGAAATCTTCCGCGGTCGACCCAGGGTATTCGCTACCGTGGAATGACGGCTCAGGGATACCATCGTCGTCTTCCTGTTCGTCGTCGTCGTCGTCGTCGTCCTCCTCCTCCTCCTCCTCCTCCTCCTCCTCCTCCTCCTCCTCCTCCTCCTGAAATGGCCCTAACAGGACAAACAATGCAATCTGCTGCATATGTTTTCCCAAATGACGTTGCAAGCATTTAGGCATCAGGGATTCTGCACAAAGTGGGCATTCCTGCTCGGATTCAACAACTTGTTGGCTGCGGTCCAATAGCACGTCTATCGACTCTCTGTGGAGCATATGCAGATGCTTTTTCGTAAGATGGGCCTTGAAGGATTGGCTCGAAGACGACACCTGATCACAATATTCGCAAGCCCACTCACGGCGATGGCACTCGCGCTCGTGATGAAACCATTCATGGCGACTCGAATAAAGTCGAGATCCCTGGGCACAGTCTCGGAACGTGCATACGTATGGTCGAATGTCGCGAAAGACATGCTTTCTAGTTTTCATTCTTTAGTACACATTTGAATCAAAGAAACGGAAGTTTGAAATACTCACTGCCATGACATATAGTTGCTACCAGAGTTGGTCACAATCTTATAACAATACGGACATTCAAACGGCTGGTCCGTGTAACCATTTGGCGGAGGTGGAACACGCAGCTCATTGGAACCAATAGTGGAGCCGGATGAAGTTGCGTATGATGTCTGAGAATATGCAGTTTCTGATTGAGCATCGTCATCATGTGGATCGGTCCGGGAGCTGTGGTATGCGTGGTGTTCATGAACTGTAGATACTGCGGTTTGCATTGTTGTTGAGCCTTCACCATGTGCATAATAATCCTCGTCGAATCTAATCCTATCCTCCCTCTGGGCGTCGACGCCTTTCCCCTTCTCATCGTGGTACTGGACTTCATCTCCGTCGGTTAATTCTGCGTCTCCAAGAATTCCAGTGTCATCACAGCGTCGTCCAACCGGTTTCTCGTGATGCTTCTCGTTGTATTTAAGCAGCTGCCGCCTTTTAGTGTTGGCCTTTCCGAGTCTCTCTAGGAGATAGTTCATGTCCTCTGAGAGTTGGTATTTCTCTCTGACATGACTGATGTCGGCAGACGCATATGCAGATACATTGATTTTCTCCATCCTCTCCATGCGATCTCTAGATGCGATATTCTGAATGTTGGCTGTGAGTCGAAACAAAGAAGATATTGAATGGCCGACCTCGTCCGCCGACGCTGTAATTACATCTTCATCCGGTTCGTCATCCGAGGAGTCGGGATCCGTCTCGTTGGCGCATTGTCCGCTTGATCCGAGAATGTCGTTTTTCTGTGGCGGCTTCAACTCGCCAGTTAATAGCCCCAACGCTGAAGATTGTTAGTCACATCGTGATAACCCATGAATACCGAGTATACTCACTCTCTTCAACCACAACCTTCAGATCCACCAATAACACCTTCACATTGCCCCTGAACCGAGAGGCCTCGCGCAACTTATAGTCAAGGGACAGAGTGCTGTTGCGACGATGCGCTCCGACATTTTCAGCCCACACCTGTAGCCGACCCGGTGCTCCACTGAGCTTCTCGGGAATCTCGACCTTTTCGCCGTTTACTTGGAGGTGCTTGAAGAGGCGGCGAAAAGCATCGATACACTCCCAGTATAAGGCTGATATCTGCTTCTCTTCAGTTCCGGAGGCCATGATGTTAGCGATGTCGATGTGTGTTTGTGGAGGAAGTGCGGGGCTTGGGGCGGGGCTAAAGGAAAACTGAGGGTGACATACATACGACATACATGTGCGTTGGCGTCTTTATGCAGATCACAGCCAATCATTCTGTATGGCATATCGAGATCATATATAATCACTCGTTTTATAGAATATAAGCGGACTAAGTTTTTTGATAATATGTACCAGGGATTGAATTGGGATAGAGAACTCACCTGCTGTATTCATCACAACCGCCTTCTGCACATCTGTTCCTCGAGCCGGCACACTTTTGATAGACTTTCTTCCCGATGTTGCATTGCAAATTGACAAAATAGCAAGGGTTGGATGAGAATTGACTTACTGGAATCCTATTTCTGATTGGTATGTATCTTCAGGAGTGCGATGGTCTTTATCCCATTGCATGTATGAAACTGGAGCCTGGGCCCTTGGGACTGGAATTGCTAGTGGTTGATTTGATATGGTTCTCTGGAGGGTTCTCAAAGACATCGAGATTCCAAGATTTTGACTGTTGGTTTGGATAGTGTTGGGGTATTTTTTTTTTCTTGCTCTATGATCTCGAGCTGAGTGTAGATTATTCAAGCAACCACATCTTGGAATTGAATCTACGCGGTATAGAAGCATCTTGTTGCGTGATTCAAATGACACACCCTGGTTGGTTACCTGAACATGGGGAATATGTTAGTAAGTGAATAGTCTATATGGTAAGGCGTGGAACTTGTACGGAATGGAACTTACCATTCTATCTATCCGAACCAAAGATAGAATGAGGATAGCTGCGCATATGCTGTATTTGAGAGCAATTCCGGGGTTTCTCATTCAACAGTAGCGATTTTCCTGGGACGGGAATAATAGCTATCGGGTGTGTTGCCAAGGACTGTTTCTGTTTGCCGTCTATGTTTTAGCTGATGGAGGGTCCGAGGAAATGAAGAGGTTAGCTGCCAGGTGGGATAATGTCTATTTATCTCCAGTGTTAGCAAAAACAAATTTCAAATCATATTCGCAACTATTGCAAAACGAGCAATCAAATTGACAACATCGGTATATCAAATTTAAAGAGGTGTGTGCCGGCTGTAAATTGGAAAAATGTGGAAGGCGAGTGACGTGATAAAATTCTTTCCAAAAAATGAATAGCGTTTTGGATCAAGATAGAGCAGAGAAACGATATGTAACAGAAGATTGGTGAAGTCGCTTATCAGAAAAGATAAAGGAGAGAACCAGGTCATAATAACCAGTGGAGAGCTCGCACATTATGTGGAAGTTGATTTCACGTGCGCTGCACTGATGATTATGATGAGGTAGAAAGACAAAACTTCAGAAGTACTTTAAGTACCAAATGACGCAGGTCACGGAGATGGAGGCCCTGATTTTGACCGACAAACATTGTCGGTACACGTCTGTTCTTTCACCGCCCGATGTTGGCAGCGCCGACACACGTAATTGCTAGCTTCGGCCCGATTCAAACACGCGGAAAGCTAATCCACTTCTGATCGATCACGGCGAAAAAATCTTTCAAAGTCGCAGTATCATCCACTCCAACCACACTGATATTTCATGCTCCGGTGTTGCGCGATTGCGCGGCGCGTAATAAACTGTCTGAGTTGCTGGACAGTGAACATTCATAAGATACGTAATTCCAGTGGTTAGTCGTTTACTGGAGATTCTGGGTTGTGAAGTGGTGCAATCGGGGTAAGGGGTAAAAAAGGTTCTTGTGGTGGAATTGTGGTGAAAGGCGTTGCAGCTATGTGGTTCAAACAATGATTGACGAGAACAAAACTTCTTTATTACTTGATAAAATTAGGGCTTGTATATAAAATGTCGCTGCCCAATAAATATCCCTGAAAAAAAGAGTTTGTCATTGATGCGTGATGGTCTGTGATTTTGCTTTTCCTCGAGCCTTGCCGCCTACATAAACACAATCTCCACAGCTTCTAGCTCAATATTCTCCTTTCTTAATCCATTCTCCTGATATAAACATTACTTACTTCGACGATCACCAATGTTGTCTTCAAAACAAGGCTGAGATAAGGTAGCGTCTGCATAGTGTTCTGATAATATGCTTAAAAGAAAAACCGAACACTGGTAGAATAAAAAGGCCCTCGACGAAAATAATGATGAACAATAACCTGGAAATGCTGGTTCAGCTTGTACAACGTGACGATCAGTAGATTCTACTTAATACTCAATATTGCCTGGCATCGACGCTAGCCATTAATATCGCTGAGAGCGAGCTATCCTTAATTGCATCAGGGGCCTCTTAAACTTAGATTCCTTCGCTTCACTTAGCTTATTCGCTAACCCCTCGATCTTTACTAGAGATTCTTGAGAGCTTCCCCTATCATGGATTGCTTCACTTGACTGATTCCGGTACCTCTTGATGGCTTATGTCTTTGAGCGTCGAATGTTTCTCCGGATATCTCTTGATCCTTTCTCGAACTTCATCGTCAGATTTTCTTTCTATTTTCATAAAAGGTTATGGATAAGATCCTCCTTATTTTTGTCGCGATAACACTCATGATCTTGTTACTATGAGCTACTATTGCCTGATCTATGGGAGCCATGAGGTGCACTGTGTGCATCGGCTGCGTGGTCCGGAGACACAGTTGATCGGTAAATATAGTTGTGTCGGTAAACACATTTGATGCGTAAACGGGTGCTTCTGTAGGGGTTTTTATGAGTTGTCCGAGGCGCTCTCTGATATCCTCTTCTTGTTGCTACTCCTTCTAGATCTCCTCTTCATGGATTTGACTTAACAGTTGGTCCCGTGTATAATATAGCTCATCCTTGAATTCTTGATGTCTATACAGACAGGGAAGCGTTCAGACCTGTTAATATGTGCTCCGAGGGTATCTTATAGGCACAGCGGATTCCATACCATTTCGGCATAGAAACATCAGTACTACAACCACAACCACAGAGGTTCTCTAAGGAAGGGTGGGGTAAAGAGCTTAGTTATAGCCAATTTTAACCGTGATGATTAAAGGATATTTGGTGGTTCCCGAACGGCAGCTGTCTTGCAATTTCCAATTGGTATGGGGGACAAAAGTCGGATACAGCTGTGGAGCGCCGGACTTGCCCTGATATCCGAATACATGGCTATGCATCTACAAGGGTGTGGGAGCCAAGCCTTGATTAGCTAGATGCTCATGCGACACGATCCAAAGAACCGCATTCAACATGCAAACTCAACCTCATCTTCCATCTTTCGCACCTCTTGTATATACTTTGTTCGATTATATCTGCCTCTCCCAAATCTCAGCACTATCCGTCTTCAGCTTTCGTCAGAATTCCCTAACAGCCTGTAGGTCTCGCTGCAGACGTTACCCAAGACCAATCCATAGCTTGGCAAAGACTAGTTACTGGGCTGATGCTGAGTTGTCGAGATATCGTGAGGAAATTGATGTGGGGTCTTCGGAGTTTTTCATAGATTCCAGCCCTGACACCGGTCTAACTGTTGAGCTAGGTTTCAAATCGGACCCCTGCATTCAGATCGTTCGAAACTATGCATTAAAAACTACGGTTTCGAAGGGCCAAAACCAACTGTCGACTCAGTGGTGCTGCGGCATATGTAAATACCCATTTATATCTAAAATTCTCAGAAGCTTGGACACTTTTAAAATATTCTATCACCGATAATGGACACCATATGCTATACCAGATGCATTTCAACTTGATATATGGAAATTTCGAGCGAAGCATGCGGAGACTAACTTGCTCGGCTAGAATTTTGAATAAGATGTACTCATTTGGAACCGGATGAATAACCTGATGTGTTTATGGCGATTAAACTGATCAAATATGAGCTTTTATCCGAGATACTAAAGCCTTCCAATTACACGCCCATTGTTCCCACTGCCCAGACTACCGCACTGAGCGCTAAATAAGCGATCAACCAGTCAAAAAACACACGGAATTCGGCATAAATACCCTCTAAGTTGCGTCTTCCGAAGTTTTTCTACGGATTTCTTCCGGGGTTCCGAATCAGGATGCATAGTCCAGCTCCGCACCATACATATGTACGCATCAGATCCTCACGACGCATCATGTATGAACAACACATACGATACTGCCCCCCCCACCAAGGTGATCATTGGTATGTATCAGGTTTGTGGATCGGATCACGATGAACTTAGGAATATCGTGTACGGAAATGTCAGAGTTCTGCAGGGTACATACGCAGGGCCGTGGAAGGTGGCAGCGTGTTAGCTCCGGTGAGTGTGTACTCTAACTACTCTAGCCCAAGCCGCATCCGGTGACGTCGACAGTTCATATCACAAGGCAGCACTCGAATGACGAATGTGTTACCAATGTCGAGGCTCGAACGGCAGACTCTTCTGGATTATTTATGACCACATTATTTCCAACTGTAGGCTTCAGCTCACACCGACGAGACTAGGCGTCTCTCTGACCCTACGCAAGGAAATGGACAAGCCCATCGGAGATCAACTATGAGTGATAATAACGCTTGCGGGATTAGACATCTTTGGGACACCGAAAAGAGTTTGTTTCCAGTTCCCATTTCCCAGGCTTGAATTTGTCACGTGCACAGTATCTGGGGCATCCAACTGCTTCAATTAGAAACCAGCATGATGCTCATCAAGCTGTCAAGACTTGCATTATTGCTGTAGCTTCAGTAGCCACCTTTTTCTTTCATGCTAAGTACAACAGCCAAATCTGGATGGGAACTGTGAATAAACCTTTTTCGGTATGCCAAAGATATCGATTAACATGGCTTCATCAACTTTCCGTTTGCTCATTTCGGTACGGAAAAACTGTCTTGGGGCGCTGGTAGTTATCAAGCATTTTCACGCGGCAAAAGTCTTGGAAGGGGGACCGCCCACATCCACATCCGTGCTTAGCGAAGGTTCTGCATAAAGGGTCTGTGCACGTGTTTTCTAGCTGGTCATCATGCGAGGGTTGGAAGTATTTTTTCTTTCTAGATATTTGGATAAACAATGGATGGGAACTGATGGGCTCCGGAAACCTGGGTGGCGGGCTATCAGTTTCATCGAACAAAATATGGCGCCGAGAAAATGTTTGAGGTGGTATAAGGGCAAATAGTTAGCGAAAGCTCTCCTACAGCAACCTCGGAATTCTCCGAAGGAAACCTAACATTTGATCCCGACCGAAAGAAGTATAGCTGCTGTTACCATTCATGGGCTTGAACCTGTAGCTTCACACGCCGAAGGAACCAGGCGAATAAAAACATGGCGAACCAAACAGATCCGCATTAACCATCATCCCTGGTATACTAAATTTTAGAGCCATAATCTGAGTGATAACTAAGGGTCCCGATAGCTAGCTGTAGGCGTAGTGTGGAGGAAGGATACATAAAGGTGCCCACGTCCAGCTGGGATTCGCTGATCTACATTTACAACAAATATCTACGCACACAACTTGTATCTATCACCTTAATATATTAACTATAATCATAATGAGCGGATTCGAAAATGGGTACGTTGCCCTAAGGAATTTCTTCTTTCTGTACCGCTGTTGACAAGAATTAGAATTGCACTTGTTACCGGAGCTGGCTCTGGTCTTGCCCGCGGCGTTGTCCTTGAGTTCGTCAGGGGCGGTTGTGTTAGAATTGTCGCCGCCGACGTAATTCCTGAGCGCCTTGCCGAAACGGCGAAGCTTGTGTCCGAAATAAACCCCGCCGCCAGAGTTATCACCGTACCTACCGATGTCACAGATGCCGCCCAGGTCCAGAATATGGTCGACACAGCCGTTAAAGAGTTTGGAAGAATAGACTATAGTGTCCATTGTGCAGGAATCACCGGAGGAGCTGCACGCACTGATGAGATGGCGACGGAAGAGTTCGATCGGGTGACTGGTGTAAATCTTCGTGGATTATGGTTGTGCGAGAAGGCAGTTTTGGGACAGATGAAGATCCAAGAGCCAAGGAAACTATCGTCAGTAACACCTTTAATATCGAAATATGGTACAGAGATTGATATCAGATGGAAATGGAACGTCAGCACGTGGTGCAGTGGTCAACATGTCTTCGGTTCTAGGCCTCGTTGGTTATCGTGTTCAGTCACCATACGTGGTCTCGAAACATGGTATGTCCACCATAGTGCCACCGATAATGATCGGTGAACTGACCGACCCAGGTGTTTTGGGTCTTACAAAGGCGGATGCCGTTGACTATGCTGCTGATGGCATCCGGGTCAACGCCGTCTGCCCAGGGTGAGACATGAACCCTTCCTGCATTCACACACAGTTGCTAATTTGTGGCAGAATTGTTCGAACAAATCTCTTACCTGAGGGTGCTTGGGAACATGTAAGATCTTTCCTCTATACTGGAACTGAATGGAGACTGACGGTAAACAGATGGGACCCTTTATCGAGACTCTTCCTATGCAGAGATTAGGTCTCATTGAGGAGGTTGCAGCGGCAGTTTGCTTCTTGGCAAGTGACAAGGCAAGCTTTATAACTGGAACTATGCTTCCTGTGGATGGTGGTTACTGCTGTGTATAATGTGGTTACTCATATGATGACTGATGAAAAGCTTTGGGGATATAATACACACCAGGTAGTAGTTGTAATATATTGTCTTAGTAATCACTTCATCTTACTGTGCATTCTTTATGGCTGAAACCTGAGATTGATTTGCAACCCATTGTCTCAATTTATGTCAGTCATGGACCGGGATTCGGAAGTTGTTTTGTAATCTTCTTACAATGACTACATATTGTGGGGTACACCTTGAGCTACCGGTAGGCCTCGATGTCTATACCTTTTTTTGCCGCCAACACAGGGGTAGTGACAGGGGTGAGCATAATCTCGAGTGATAAAACATGATTAGACTATTTCTTCTCGCTTGCTACGGGCTACGCCGTTCTTCACCACCGCGAGTCCACAACCACACTACCGCCCTCGCTTGTTCAGTGCATATAGCCAACCGAAATCCATCTTATGCAAAGTCCTGGTGTTAATTATATGCCAAGAACGTAAATACCGGCGTTTTTTAAACACCAATTTGCACACCCATCTTTGTCTCGAATTGGTCTTTGTCAACCTAGATTTATTCTTCCTCAACTTATACTTAACTTCCCGCCTGCGGCTTGATTATGAACGTAGTTGTAGTAAAGTAGATGCATGCAGAATGTCATGGGATAATTCTCTTCTCTTCACAAGCGTCGTATTTAAGATGCCTCCCCCCCAGCTGTAGCCCATTAACCCCTAAAGAGACTGTAAAGTCTGTATGAACCTCATTCAACCCAATTCCATCATCCATACACCACAGAACCAACCGTAACAAAATCTTCTAACTCAATCCCTCAAAGATCCCATTATTATACACAATCCCTATCCCCCATCCTCCAATCCCCCAACCTTCTTACCAATAAGCAACAAACCTAGAAACCTAGAAACCTAGAAATCACAACACCAAAACCCCAAAACAAGCCCCCACAACAACCGCCGCAATTAGCAGCAACCCCACCACCAAAACCAACCAAAAGACCTTTTTTCTCAGCCCACAAACCCATCCTTTCCCTTTTCCATTCCTCCCTATTTGTCCCCCTTCAGTCTCCAAATCCCGATCAGTAACATTCACAGCCCCAGTCTCATCACCCATATACTGAGCACTAAGTAAAGCCGGTACAGTAGGACCGGGTATAAAAGGCGGTATCTGGAGTCCGGTGAGGTCATTGTTAAATAAGCCTAAGCTGGCGGGGTTGTTGTGATCGGCTGGTAGGTCTGGGGGGTATTGGGGCGGGAGGGTTAAGGTTTCGGGGGGATGGATTGGGGGTGGAGGACTCGGGATCGGGTAATTGGATATGGGGGGGATTGCAGGGTAGGATATGTCCGGAAGAGGGGGAGGGGGAGTTGAGGTGGTGAGGATAAGAGGATACGGATTTGGGTATGATATGGGTTGGGGATATGTTGACGATGGCTGGCTGGGAGGGAGTTGGAGAGCTTCAGGGTTGGGGGCTTTCTGCTGTTGGTGGGTTAGTGGATGAAAGTTGATGATTTAGCGGGTATTAGATGGAAGACTTACTAATTGTGTCGCCATTGTATGACTGATGGATATGTTTAATATTCCGATAGATCTATTCAGGTTCGCGGAATATTTCAATCTGGGATTTTCACACACAGAGAAAGAAGCAAAGCAGAATATTTAGCGCGAAATCAAAGCATATAGCATAGCTATTAGAATCGGTACAGCAGTAAGATTTCATTGGCTGACTGTAACCTGGGAACAAGGGTTTTGACAGTTTTAATGGTGATTCGTGAATCTTCATTGCATACGTACCGTATGTAATGCATCTCGGCTTCTGCTGAAACCCGCTAAAGCCAGCTGAAGATATTTGAGGCTGATAACCAGGTAAAAACCTTCACCGGGTATCTGATGTAATTGGTTCAGGAAACACCACGCCTTTTTCTATGGCTAGTTGTTGAAGCGGCTGAATCTATACGAAACTAGAGTGTTGGACAAAGCTGATGATGTCGCTTAGAAATGCTCTTCATTGGGGATTCTGGGCTGCCGTAAAAATGAAGATGGTGATTGGTCGATGCTTGAAATTCGCGGAAACCTACCGAATCAATCAAAGTCTTCAGTGTCAGGACTTCCAACGCCGAAAAATTGAGAATCTAAGCAAAACAGATTCTTGAGAGAACTGGAGGATCGCTTAGAAGTCTAAGTAAGACATTATCAGTCCGCTTCGATATCAATATCGATAATTTCAACCTGGGATCTCTATGAAGATATTCCATCTCGGTACTGAAACACTAACAGGACGGGAGGCTTACATTTAAGAATCAGTCCACTCAATCTTGTTGTATCATTGCAACGCATTGATACATACATATACCTGCAATGAGTGTTACCGCGGCGAATCGAAAACCCGCAGAGTTGAGTTTCTGCAGGGCACGCAGCATTCGACGTCACATATCGCTGATCTTTGAATCTCGAAGGTTGGAGTTAATGTATTTGATTGGTATTCGCCGAGCAGAATGCGCGTTGCGCATGGAAACAAGACACCATAATGCTCCACTTCCATCTTGCATCCCCCATTCCATCGTCTACAATTAATGTTACATAAATCACGCGTGTAATCCCGTACCAAGCCTAAACCTCGGATCTCAATCCTTATATACTGTATGCACTTTTATCCAGACCCCAACTGAAGAACATAAGCTATTTGGAATCCATTCGGCTCAATGACCTTAAATTTTGCATCCGGATACGGAATATAATCAACAATTCTCAAGTCTAAGTTTTTACATACATGATACAACCTGTGTAAAGTAATCTATATACAATATTTGATAAAAAAACAATAGTAATGTGAGATGTGTGGGATATCGATAGCATGATGGATTGAGAAAATAGAAATAATAAAAAGAGCAAAGGAAATAGTAGGAACCCATAAAAACGCCGATGGTATGCTAAAGTGTAAGGAAATTATCGATATCACTGAGTGGTATTGAGTTCTGTTAAGCCGTGTTGAGCCCTGGGCTTCGTCGAACATCAAGCCCCACCCAACTCTGTTGAACGTTGTCGGCCTCCACCAACCTCCATCTAACCTCCACCGTTACAACCTCTATTCAAACTTCACCCCTCCACCGTTCCCGCCCCCGCCCCCTTTCTCTACTCTCCCTACTCCCCCTTCTCTTTCACCTCCCCCTCACCCACCGGCCACACCGCCCCCTTTCCGGCTCCATTAATCTTAAACCATCTCGGAGTACAAGAATACGAATCCAGGTCGAAGTTAACCTTCCGATCACAATAGCATCTTCCGGAAACATGTGATTCATCGTCTTGAGGACATCTTGACGCGGGACTGTGGGAGTATCCGAAATCTGAGAAGTGGTGGACTTTAGATCTCTAGAGAGGGTGGAAAAGTTAGCTGAAGAGATTCTCGAGTGAGGGTGTGGTGTGAAGGATTATTTTTGGGGGGGTTGTTAGCTGCCGTCGCTTCGCTCGGGCTTTGACTTTGCGAGCAGAGCCAGGAAAAGTTGGAAAAGCCCGCTGCTCTCGCTTGGCCGCAAACGGCCGCATGAGATATAGCCGCCGATCATCTGTACTGGGGGAGGGGTAGGGAGATGGAGGGGTAATAAACCAAAGCACATACCGGCAAAAACAGAGATACCGCCAAACTATGAACCGGAGCATCGCCCCATCTTTCATAAAAGAAACCCCCGGTGGAATCCAAATACTGAAAATACTTCCTATAAACCTCACTTCTATAGAAGTCCAGGTTGGCAATTTCAAAATTCGACCAAAAATGACAAAGATTATAGTCGCCCTCGACTCTTCTTTCCTCTTTCACTTTCGTGATATTAACATTATCGACAATCCAGTTGAGGGAGTTATCCTCAGCCAAGACATGAGGGTTCGCATTTACAAATTCCTTGGTGCGATGAAATAACGTAGGTATCGTAGCAAGGAACTCATACATGGTAATAACCCAACCATAGACTTTACCATTTTCCCTCATAAAGGTAAATGGATCATAATTAATATCGCAAAAGAATTCGATGCCGGGTTCAACTCGCCAATACCAACTGTATTTTTGTAATGCGGGTTGTTCGAAGAAAAATCCGGAGTTGAAACGACACATGTGACGATAAGAGAGGGAGCCGCCGTAGATTACTCCGGCGTTTTGGAGCTGCTTCATTCCGTCTTCGATTACGGTGGCGTTTAGGGTGGAGGGAACACTCCAGTTGGATTCCGGGATTACGACGTATTCGACAGGTCCTGAGGCCATGCCTGTGGTGTATTTGATGAACTGTTATTTCGTTACTGTTAGTCCGTAGTTCTAAGTATGCATTTAACATGAAGCTGAGAATGAAATACATGAATGCGTGAATATGATGTATACGAAATGATAAACTGGGGGAATATCATGTCATATCATATCACATCTCACGGTGCCAAAAAAAACCCCCCGAAAAAAAATAAAAACTTACATCCTCTGTAAACGGCTTATCATTCATAAAAGTCCAGGGGTATTTATAATTCCTATTAAACCGATCCTCAATCATCCTCATCGATCCCAGGGCTTTCTGTAACTCTCGATTCCTAATTTTGTACATGACCCGATCAGCTTCATACCTTTTCAATCCAAAAATAAATAAACTTACCTCACAAGCATCAATAATGTCGCTTTCTCTTTCCCTATTGTCACTTTCGATCCACTGAGATGATGCGGTGATGATGATTCCTGGGGTGCTGCGACGATTGGTATAGACGGTGGGATAACCTAGTTATGGTGTTCCTTTTGTGGATCCTCTGATGCTGCATTCGTCTCTGGCTTCGTCTCTGGCTTTGCCTGTGTCTCCACATCCGTCTTCGCCTCTGCCTTCGCTGTCGCCGTTACCCCCGCAGCAGCAGCAGTAATAGTAGCCTCCCCAATCACCGCCGCAGCAGGCATCCCAACCCCAGCCCCATTCCCAGCTTTTATAGCATTAACATCGCTAATATATTTCTCCCTAATATTTCTAATATCCCTAAGTTCGACCGAGGCAAACAAATGATACGCCAGCATAAAGATCGTCAGAATACATAGAGTTCGAAAAATTGTTCTTTTGGCTGTTAGACGAAGAGACATATTGAAGAGGCTACTGGCGGCGCTGCTGCCATCTTTACGTATCTCCATATGGTGTTTATTTGATGATTTTTTCGAGTCTGATTTTGAGATTGTTTCTCCAGCTAGTGTTAGAAGCCAATTTGGTGTCGCGTTGCTGCTCGAGTATTGAGTGTTCCTGGAAATATCGAGGTTTCGGTTTCTGTTGTTATCAACAGATGTTGAGGTGGGTGTGTCGTTGACAGAGGGGAAATATTGTCGCGGGAAATCGCCGGTCATATATATATATATATATATACAACGGTTGGTAAATATGCCTAATGTAACTTTGAACGGGTAGGTGAATCGTAGATGAAATTCCTTTATATCTGAAACCGAAATATGCTTTTCTGAGTACGAGTGCAGTGCATAAATGAACTGATCCTGCAGGTTGGTGGTACGGTGATATGTAGTGGTAGGTGGTAGGTATTTATTTCTTAATCTAAGGGTTGTAAGTTAACTTAATCAGAGAAGTAATGTCGTCACGGAAGGTGGGGTTGTGTTATGGGTTTAAGGACTTACAATTTATGGATTATCCTTTAGGATGGAATAAATGAATAAATAAATAATCGAACCCGATGGGTCGTGGTCTGGATGACAGGTCCCGCTGCCAAAATTCCAGGAATAAAAATATGTTACGCGGTTACTTCTGCAGGTTGTTGTCGCGGCCGTTGTCGTTGTCGTCGTCGTCGTTGTCGTATGGCGCTATAACTAGCTGGTTATCTTCCGGCAGAGTTGATGATAACCAGGTTCAATCCTGTTCATGAATTTTGCCGGTATATATGATGCTATATCTGAGGAGTACCAGCACGGACTTTTCTATCTTTCTAGCGACCGAAGTTTTCTGGAAAAGAAAAGAGGGGATGGGAATGTTAGAAGGAGGATACATATGGAGTAAAGCATCGGAGTAAAGAATGCTAGCGATGTAACGCTACTAGCTGTCACCACCAACGCAAGTACACTAGGTGGATGCAGCAAAAAGTCACTGGGGATCTCGTGCGTCTGATTTAGTGTGCGTTAGGGTGATTTTGTGCAATGCAGGCGGGTGCGTCAGTTCTATGAGTCTGGGAAATCAAGTGGATGCAGCAAAAGAACGTATTTGCGTATGCGCCGAGGCGCGGGGGTCTTGCATCAAAAAAAAAAATTTCACCACCATACCGGCCCGATGTCTGACCGGATTCCAGTTGATTGTATCGTGATTATCAACTTCGGTGCTCCTCTGTATATTTGTCGAGGGAAAAGGGCTCCCGGATGGGAACCGAGAGTGGTGGACAGCACCTCACCACGCGACGCTCGGCTTCTTCGCGGTGTTGCCGTCGCTGGTGGAGATGGAGAGCATTCCCCACCAGCGCACCCGCAAACGCTGCCGCGAAAGTAACCGTTGACGCGAAAAGAATAAAAATATCCTCCTCGAGTTAAACATCCAATATCTCCACCATTTTGAATTGGTGGTGATGTTTTGTTTTGTTCGGTGGTGATGTTCTCCCACTCCTCACGCGATTTCGTTAGAATTATGCCCGAGTTAAACCCAAAACGGGTAGCGTTGCATTATGTTCTGCGTTCCCCATACTAGCGTTTCGGGGTGTGTTATACACATGTACGGTAATAAACGTTGACCTTTTTTGGGACCGACAGCGCGTTTCTGCATGCTACTGCACAAAAGTACGCTAATGCGTGACTTTTCCGTGTAATTACCATGATTTTTCTGTTGCTGCATCCACCTACTCCCGATGAATTACAACAACACCATTTGAGGGGCAGGGCAGAGGGGCAGGACAGCAAGTAACAAGCAACAAGTAGCAAGTACTCGCAATCGCAATCGCAGATCACAATCCCTACCTCCCTTGTATCGGAAAATTGACTTTCTTCCCCCCCCTTAGAAATACCCCGAGAGAGATGGCGACAGCAAATCAAATCCCGCGCACAAGCAAGTATCCGTTTCACTTTCATTTTTGAGACGTCATATCCCCAGTCTACGAGTGTGGAGAAGGGAAGCGATGGGGTTGTGTTTGCGCGGCCTTTTGCAGTATACTCCAAATTCTGTATTCATCAGCATCAGGCTACTTGCCGCCCAGATTCAAGAGATGTAATTGGATGAAGAATAATACTCAGGATGTTGCTTTGTGATACTCTTTCATACTTTCTGATACAGGACCCCGGGATCGTCGGGGGTCCCGGTTCGGGTTGTGGTCGCCTAAGAAGACCCGGGAACCGCTATGATTCGCCACCCAAAAATAAACTAGAAACTATAGTCAGCTTTGTGCTTCGTGTAACCGCCGTACTGAGCGAGCGAGCTGTTGGGCAGCACGGGGCTTCAGTATTTTCCGCAGGAAAAACATCCTACTCCATGATGCGGGGTAGATTTGTAGGAACAAACATGGTAGTGTATGGTCACCATGTACAAGAAAAAGTCACCATAAAGCCGCTTCAAAGACCTCAGCTCCTAAAGAAATAATTTATGATTGATGGAACAGATCCTCTGATAAAAGCCCTGCAGATATTTCCAAACCATTCCTTACCTAAACCCAAGTCAAATTCCATCAAAACTACATATAGCTGATAAACCCCCCTCCCCTTGAGCAAGTTCAAGTTCAAGCAAAGAAAACCCCACTTCCTTATCTTCATCCCATCCACATCCCGATGATGATGAAAACAACTGAAAATGCATACGTATACATTCATAGCCTGCGTACGTATCCTGATAGGATATCTTTTTCATCCAAACAAGCTCGAATCCAAACAATTAACCGGCTATATGATATGATATGCACCGGAAGTTCGGAATTCAGAATTACAAAATTCCGCGGCACGCGTCTCGGTACCGGTGGGGTTAATAGTGGCTGCAGAAATATTTGCTGTGTTCCCGCCGTTTGAATGTTGCGGCGGATAAAGTGGGGCAAGAGTGGGGGAGAGAAATGGTTTGGCATACGAATATATCCATACACGATGGCGATGACGTTGCGGCTATTGAAGTTTGAAAGTTCGGACTAGATTCCGAGGTGTTGAGGAAGGCGTACTCTATGGAATTTACACAGTAAAACTATAGCTTTTGAGGTTTCCTAGATGAGAAAAGATAAAGATAAAGCTTCAAGATCTCAGTCATAGCCAAATTTTGACTAGAAGGGTATTTGATACTTCCTATGATGGAAGGTAATGCTCTAAGTAGAGTACGTCCAATTTTCATGTACCGCAGAGGTCAAGAAGCCCGAAAATGTCGGGCACCCCAGACATCCCGGAGAATCCAGGCATCCCAGGCACCACCCACAAACCTGTCAAAAAGCTTATGTACATAGCGCTACATAGCTATAACCACCAAACCGTGCCGGCGGCAAATAATCATCATCTCAGCCTCCACAGCTCCCAATGTTACCGCGCGGTAAATTCACCTCTGCATTCTGCATTCATTAACTCGTCATCCTCGATACTTAGTATCAAATATTTTCTTTATTCTAATCAAAATTGCACAAAGTAAAACGCTGATGATGGGCATGATACAGAGGGTGATTATGCTATGAACTGAGAGAATTATATTATTCAACAACACCATATCAGCAACAACGATATTCTGATAACTGTTAACGTAATTAAGCCTATAAATGAGGTTCTCGCTAGTTGAATGCCGTTGTATTGCCCTGGATTTCTCTACTGGCTCCCAGGACTTCGGGATTTTTGCCTACTTGCTCTGTCACAGTCGCTTTACTTTACTCGGTGCTTACTACTCGCAGTCGCAGTTGTACTCGCTTGTAATACTGATTCTGAAAATATGCTGAAAGATCGACAGACTTCATTACTTTCGTGCGCAGATATAATTTAGAATCCTTCTATGTAGCCTGTTACGTAGCTGGTCTCTAAGATCTTGATCACATTAGTTCAATTCAGCTGTTGTATTCGCTGCTAGGTATAATAAACTACATAGAATCATAGATAACTTCAAGCGCGCCGCATATTTTGTTTGATAGATATGTATTAGGTATATAGCTATGGAGGTATCTACACTCCCCACGCTATCGATATCAAACCATTAACACAAACTTACTATAACATATGTACACCGTCAATAAGCATAATTTCAAAAAACATGTCTTTGTGCAAACTTTACTTCACCTGGCACCAATCACGAACCTTAAATTACTTGTTTCAATCAATGTCTCATTTTCAATATCAATTGATGCATCCTATATATCATCTTGACTCATACTACAGGATATTTGTTTATACTGCCATTTTATTATTTATGTAGCGGATATTTATCCGAATGCATCATTATCATTATTATATTCACCATCATTATCGTCATAGTTATCAATATCTTTGCCTTGAGCTTTGAGTTATGGGTTTTGTGTGTTGAGTTTCAAATTTTGTGTTTTGTGTTTTTTTGGGGGTGTGCCGAGCTGGAAGATGAATTTTTGGCGGGAAATTGCATGAAGCTTCATGTCATGCTGGAACCCGTTATGAAGGTAGGTCTGTATCACGAATGATTTCTCACTCAGCCCGGCCCACCGAGATAAGGGAATAGATATACACTGGTACATGAAACCTATAACTCGTAACTCAAAAACCAAGCACAATAAATTTGCAGCCAAATCAGAGCTAAATCCATATTTAGTCAAATTTGCGTTGATTTCAGTTGATATGGAACACTTTCTTACTCCAGAGGTATGTGGTGCTATATTCGTAATTACCTCCGAGCGCCGAAAAGCCGACCGGAAGTGGCGTCGGATCGTAAAAGCTTCATCGGCATCATCAACGCGCCAAAAAAAACTTAACGCGCCCGGCTCCGCCCCGCACTTGCACTTTACGTACGGACTCTACATCCTGTACCTTGCGTCTAAGTTGCGTCATAGAGGACCGATCTCACCTACCCCCCTTGCGTCACTCGCTCGTTCGTATCAACCAAAGGAAAGGTACCCGACCTGTGCCCTATCGCGTCCCCGCGTGTCCTCGCGTCTGCGCGCTGCATCACTCGTACCCTCGGCGCCTCTATCCACCCCCCCCCCCCCCCCAATACCTCCGACAGCGCCGATCTACAGCCGCCATGGCCTCCACCAGCAGATCTCGACAATATCTGAATTCCATCTTCAGCAGCTTAAAATACACCGCCTCATTCGCCGTCTGGATCCCAGCTGTGGTGTTATTCACCGACAATGTCTACAGTCTAGAACGAGTAACCGGTCGGAGTATGGCGCCGAATTTTTGTCCGGATCCGAATAAGAAGGATTATATCATTGCTAGACATTGGAATGCTACGAAGGATTTGAAGAGGGGTGAGGTCGTTATGTTTAGGTATGGTTTTTGATTTCTATCAAATGCATGCCTTCGAAAATTCGGAGTTGAAACTATAAACTGACATAATACCACCACACATAGATCCCCTACAGACCCATCTAGACAAGTCGTCAAAAGAATAGTAGGGCTCGAAGGCGACCTGATTAGAACCAGACACCCATATCCTCATGAAATCACAGTGGTTCCACGTGGACAACTTTGGGTAGAAGGTGATGAAGCGTTTCATTCGTTAGACTCGAATACTTATGGTCCTATACCAATTGCCCTGGTTACTGGAAGGGTAACGCATATTGTGTATCCGTTGGATAGAATGCAGAGGGTGGACGATAATGAGAAATTGGCTAGAAGAGGGGCGTTGGTTAAGAAAAGGGAACAGCATGGTCAGGTTGGATTGTATGGATTGTAATATATGTGATATGCGGTATGCTGTATGGAATTACCAGGTGTATTGGGGAATTGGTGGGGATCGTGCATTACGGGTGGGGACAATTATAAACCACCAAGTACCGTCGCTGCCATTATCGGACCATATATTCCGGCACAGTTAAACTCTAGTACGAGTTCTGGAGTAAAAAAGAAACGTTGGGTATTCTGTGGTTTTCGGACTGGTTCTGGAGTACAGCAGCAGAAATAGTACATATTTCTGTGTTGGAAATGTAATGCGGGAGAACGAAGTGAAATGTATCATATCAGGAGTTACGTAAGTGGGTTTGGGGTTCAGTTTCCGAGGTTATGTCATGCCCTCTTGTGGATGGGCTTTGCCCTTAGAAGTAGTGTTGAATGCAAAGTGGGTATTCTTTTAAGATATCAAAAACAAAAACGCCGTTTACCCAAAATCATTAGCCATACATATCCAGCGCTTAATCCAGCAACATCCCGATTATTTACTTAAATCCTTCTCCGCATCCCTCCATTGTTCCACTAAGCTCCCCACCACTTACAACTCCGCTTTATCACTACTACTCGCCAGTTGTCCCCAGAAGTAGTTGGCGTAGAAAAATGGTGTAAACTTATTCTCAATGTTGACCACATTGAAATCACCCGTGACCTTATTGCGCACCGACGCCCGATGAAACCCTCCCTTTCCGTCGTCATGTATCTCGATTCCAAGACTTCGGTAGACCCAAAGCTTCAACCTATTCACCAATTAGTCCTTCTCTTCATAGTAATTTTTTTATGCCTCTGCAGTTTAAATCCGCCCGTATCCTTCCTTGTCATCCAGGGGTAACTTACGCAGTCCCGTCATCCTCACTCTCCAGCACCTGTCTTTCCAGAGGATCTTCGTTATCCAGCTCTTCCAATTCCTTCTTCAACTTCACCAGTTGCGCCTCAAGAGTAAGTACTTTCCCCTCCACAGAACTCAATTGTTTCGCCACCGCAAACTTCTTCTTGTCCAGCCCAATCATTGTCTTCGGGTGGTCCGCGGCGACCACTGCAGCTTTCGAATCATTGTAGGAAGCTTCCGAAACCGCAAGTTGACGTGATAATTGCTTCAGATTGTGATGTAGAGCGTCGGTTTTCCTTTTGTCGGAGATGTGAAGCTGTTGACGTAAGGCATGAATGCGCGAAACTGCGGCGAGGTCGCTGTCGGTGGTGAAGCTGCTGGAGACTTCCGCTAACAAAAGATGAGGGGCTTCGTCGAGCATACCCATAATGACGGTATTGGTGAATGCAGGCGTGGAGACAAGTGGTGAATGGTTCGATGTGCTGGAAAATTGGGTGTTGAAGTATGTTTCGTGGCGACGCGACCGGAAGCTCGTGTTTACTCGTGCGGACACCCCGCGTCGCAGAACGAGGATTAAATGTGCCAAGCCGGCCGTGTGAGCGTGAGTTTGTTACCACAGCAACCTGGCTAGCGAGAGCTGGAACTTGGCCCGAAGATTACCTGGGGTTTCTTCTGTCCGCCATTATATTCCACAGGAAATAGTTCTTCATGCCCAACTGTTACTGCACTCATTATCATCTGATTGTCCGAATGATATTGACTGCATTGTTGTGTTTGACGGACCATCAATCATAAAATATCACTGTGTCATTTGCAGAATACGTGATGACATAATCAAGCGGAAATCAAGACAAATGAGCTACAGGATTAGCATAACCTGTTAGCGTTGGTACGTGTGACACTGACGACAACGTAACCGAACTTGACTTTGGCACTTTGAATTCTAGAATCAACGACCGTCGACCCGCCCTATCTGCTAGTTACTCCGCATCTCCCGCCAAACCTCCGAACTAGAGATCCTCAACTACCACACATACAACTATCACCGCACATCATGACGACCGACCACTTGCCTTGTGAGTTAGACTGTACCTCTGGATAAGAGTTGAGGATGTGCTAACGCGCTGGTTTTACAGATGCTATCGACGCTGAGAGGTCTGCTCCCTCACTCCTCCCATCTGGCGAACATTTTAACCCCTTCCCCTTCCGCCCTACCTTTCCACTTTCACCTCATCTCCATAGATGCGCTAGCCCGATGATGCCAACAGCTGCGGTTTAAAACTAACCTCCACAGTCCCTTGAAAGACTCTGAACTCGCAGTCCTCCGCAAGCAATACGAAGCCGAAGGATCCTGGGTCGGCGTACAAACCAAATTCAACTACAGCTGGGGTCTTATCAAATCTACACGTCGTGTTGAACAACAACTCGGAGTTCGTCTCTTGACAGAGATCTTCAGAGATCATGTCGATCGCCGTAGAGAGTGTCTTTACTATCTGGCTTTGGGACACTACAAATTGGGAAATTACGCGGAGGCTAGGAGATATAATGATATCTTGATTCAGAATGAACCTACGAACCCCCAGGCTGAGAGCTTGAAGGGTCTGATTGAGGAGAAGGTTTCCAAGGGTGAGTCATATTCTGCTTTGTGGTCCGGGCTGTGCAGGTTACGTGGTCAGCGTCAAGCTTGATTGGCTTCGCTTAGTCTGCACACTCCAACATTCATGAGGTAATAAATGGATACTGACGGATGTTACTACAGAGGGACTTCTCGGAGTTGCAATCGTATCCGGAGTCGCCCTTACCGCCGGACTTTTCGGAAGCTTGTTATGGAAGGGACTATCTAAGCGTCGATAAACCCTGTGTGATTTTTTCTCAGTTGGCTATAAGTTTTCGGGTTGGTTTAAAGTTTCTTGCGTTACGGGATATATCTTCTTTTTCTTTCTTTTTCTGGGTGTCTTGATTTTTCATTGCGAGGGTTGGTTTGGTGTTTAGGAATTGGTTGGCTAGCTGGATGGTTGGGATAGGTTAAGATTGCGGTTACGGTGTACCATATCTGCGCACAAGAGGTGTTTGCAACTACAGAAAGCTGAACGTGGAACGAGCTACGATATGAGCTATGATTTTATGATATGAACGAAAATTTGATGGGCTTGTAAGTGACATTAAGGGAGGATACATTTTAGACAGACAATAAACAAGATCAATGAACATTTATCGACACGCTGACGTCACTGCTCATCGAGAATAGATAATAGACAGGTGTCTGCAAGTCTGCTTTCGATTGCAATAGCATCATCTATAAGTTTATATCTCTTTCTTCTTGATGCGGGTGAGATGAGTCCCGATCAGGGCGCTACTACTTCATGCACCCCCAAAAGAGCGAATAATATTCCATGATACAAGCTAGCCATTGGATTCGCAGCGAGAGGTTATGTAAGTGAACGCCCAGTCCACCAGGCATTTATCCATTAGTGTGTATGAGAGTTGTATTCTTTGACATTGACATGACCATGAATACGAAAATGAAGGAAATAAGTATGTATCTGGGCCTATGTAAGTTATGATATATATATCAAAGAAGGCTTCAATAAATTTCAATTGCCTAGTTTCAATCTTTAAATTTTAAAACTTAAAGATCAGAGAATAAATTCTCGGAATTCTAGTTATTCTGTAACTCCGGTTTATATACGTCGGTTATTAGCTTGGTTGAAGATTTGATGTTTGTTCAGTGGGTGTTGGGTTGTGTTATGCGAGTATGAGTTTAAATACAAAAATACTTCATTGTAACTTATGATTGAGAGGCCCTTCGCGGGACGCTTGGCGTTGCAATACTTCCCATATAGCCAGGAAAAACTCCTCCAGCACCAACCCTTTGTAGCGTCGTGTTTTTCTCATATAGGTGACTGCGTTAGTGAGTCAGGCTCAGGCAACGGAGCTCAGCGCTCGCGATATTCGGGCAGCGGAAAATATTTCGCTTGCTAAAATCGTAGATTGTTTTTGGATACTTTTCCGTGATCCAGGTAATTGTTAGGCACCAGACTGGATTTGATAGGCCAGATCGAAGACTTCCCAGATACCTTGGAACAGTCTTTTCTTTGGATTTGAGTCGCTACCTATGTATCATCCATGAGTACTCCAAACACGGTACATATAGGCAAGAATGCGGTGTAACGTGAAATTACTCAAGGCTCCATCCATCGCAGCCACGTCGTTGCCTTTAACCCCGCACACGAAATTCCCCTAATCCTCCATCACTCAACCACAGCCGTTTCCTCCATCAACACCTCCTGCGATACCCACGATAGTTCTGGACCACCTTATCCTAGTGGGTTCAGCAGTTACACCCTTTCGAACAAAGACTAGTCCACTATGGAGGTTGTTGACTATAGAGAACAAATAATCGGTGCGTATGTGAGGCGGTTGGCGATACCTCAGAAGACCACGCATGGCTAATTAGTATTACATACATGGGATTAGAAAACTGCAAATTCCTTTTCGGCGGAGATCCAATAATACTCACAGCGCATGATAAATCCACCCAAAAAGTCAAGGCCTTCGTTGTTGATCGTAGAAAATGCCAATTTCTTACCTTGCAACAAGTGATGGCTGATGATCAACCCGTGAAGCCTGCGTACGGGATGGAATCTGTAATTCTTGTTTCAGGGCTTCCTTATCGACGGATCCTCGATAGCGTACGCAGTACCTGGAGTAACTATCATATATCGTCACTTTACTTAAGAACAACCGTATTGATGGAAGAAAAGCTTCAAGCGAACGTTGAAAAAGCCAAAGAACTGGAGGACGCGATCAAGACAGAATTCGAACGCCTCTCAATCAACATAGACGACGAAGAGGTTAAGAAAGAGCTGTGGGATCAACTGCTGAGTCAAGCCCTTCAGGAGAAGAACGAGAAGGAGGAGCAACATAAAGCGGTCATCAGGGAACGCGTTAGACAACTCCTAAACAAACCGACAGAAGCACCCAGTTATGCATCAAGTGTGTTTACCGAGACAACGGAATTTACAGATTCAACTATATATACACACCACGCAGCCTATGCACACAGTGCACATAGCAATTCTCATAACTCTGACGGATCAGGCGACGATAGCAGCTCACAGCCAGATAATCATATGTACTCCCAAGGACAAAACACGGCAGATCTTATCCATGAACTTCTCCAAAAACAGAGAGACGATCTGACGATGAAGTTTGAGAAAGAAGCAAGAGATGCCCAGGAGGCCTCTCAGGGCATCGAAGAAGAAGCCACAAGCAGGTGCCAAAGGCTTCAAGAAAGGATTGAGGAGTTAGAGAAGAAGCTGGGTGAAACGGGTGAACAACTTACTGATGCACTTGGGCAGCTTAAAGAATTGTCTGACAGAACCGAAGATAATTTCAAGGTTAGAAAAGAAGATGTGGTAGAGGCACCAAATATCATATTGCAACGATATCAGAGTGAACTTGATATACAAAAGCTGCGTTCGAAGCTGGAAAGAAGTAAGGTCTGTATTTGACCATCTCGGATCGCGAATGAGAGCTTATTATCTAATCCGACTTTATTGATTAGCAGACAGGAAACATTGATCAACATTTGAACGTCAAAGTCTACATCTGCAGCCAATTTCGTAGCCATATGGGATTTGATGTGGGGGACTTTGACAAATTGGATGCTATCGCCACTGCCAAACCCCTTAACTTAGTGTTTCGGAGGACACAGACTATAAACGACCTTTTTGAATTGATAGCGGAAGAGTTTAATGTTCAGCTAGAACAGCTTAAACTCCGACCTTTTACCCAACGTGAGAATAAGACAATGCGACCAGACGATATAATCACTGATCTAGGAATGAGTATGAGCACATGTCTCTTGTCAGTGCAATGATCAGTCCGCGCTAATGAGCTCTGGTAGGTTTCGAGAAATTAGGCCAACTATATCCTCAATCGTTTCCGGAATGCAGATTATGGCTGGAAGTAATCAAAGAAAGCGAAAAGACACATCCCTTCTTTAAAGACCCTGCGCCCAATAACCCACATATTCTCGTCCTGCTCAAGTACTATGATCCTTTGCTGCCAGCTTTATTTGGAATGAAGCATGTTTATGTCAACTCGAACGACAAAGTTGCCAGTTTGGTACAGATTATTATGGAAATGATGGAATGGCATGCTGAAACCGATATCAAATTACTTGAGGAGGTCACACCAACCAGGGTAGATATACTGACATTAGATCGGACATTCAAATCACAAGAAATAGGAGATGGTGATATAATCTGGTTCACAAAAGCGTCAAAACCCGGATTGAAAGCCAGCCAAAAAGGTCCGTAACCTGGTTCTTGTGGCATCTGGATTTCGGAATTTCTGAGGTTTAAACCTTTCTTTTCTTTTTTTTTTTTTTTTGGAAAAGCCAAAAAGGCCAGCTAGCGTCTCGATGTTGCAGTTTTATTTCAGTTGCATTTCAGTTGTATCTCGGTTGAATTTCAGTTGTATCTTGGTTGTATCTCAGTTGTTTTTTTGTTTCTATTATTAAGCCATATAGCCTCTTCGTTACTGTCCCTCCATACCCCTCCGGTATCTTATACCCTTCCATAGCTCTGTTTTTTCTCGGCTATCCATGTCCCTCGGATTTGGTAAACATTCTTTTGATTCTGCGCAAGTACTGGATGGGAGAGCTATGAATCTGATGGGAAATATGTCTGTTATACCGTTTTGTTCTTCGATTTTTCAATCAACCCACACTACGCTCAAGTATCTATGCTTTTAAAAATCTAGCATGTGACGAGAGTATTTCCTTAGAATTTTCTAGCAGTGCAGCGGGAAACATCAAAAGCCATCACTTGGGTTTTCTCAATACGTATACATCTAGTCACTAGAATTCCTACTCTCTGCCGCGATTGAAATATTCTAAATTATTGTAGGGTATGTTCGTGAAGTAGACGAGTTGTGAGTATTAGTAGTTGCGCGAGCGAGGCTATGGTAAAATCGTACGGATGAAATATAGTACTGAGCTCGAAGTCAGTTTATTTCAGTGCCGGTTTAATGTCTATATTTCTGCGGACTGATAGATATCGATTCGAGCCGTAATCTCTTGGGTATAACGAATGAGAAAGTAAGTTGAGTAACGTCATGATCTATTTTTCGTCTTTGTGGTGATATAGATACCATCAACATCTACTGGATGTGCACCGGTACGTTAGCTAAGATCTATCGGTGATCTTCATGAGAATTAAAGAGTATAACAGACCTGATGAGTGATATCTACGCTTTAAAGGAACTTTCATTAAATGTATATTCGTAGAGTAGACGAGTTGTGGGTATTGGTAGTTGAGTGAGGTTCCGGTGAAAACAGATGAAATGTTTTGCTTGAGCTCAGTCTCTTTCAGTGCCGTTTTCATATGTATATCTGTGATGACGGACGGATGTCGATTCGAGCCGTGATCTCTTGGTATAGCGAATGAGACAGTAACGTCATGGCCCGTTTTCACCTTCGCGGTGACAGACACCATCTACTGGAAACCCATACGTCAGTTAAAATCCATCCAGCCACCGAGCTAAGCGATCGTTATGAGGATTTAAGAGTATAACAGACCTGATAAGTGATATCCAAGCTTTAAAATCGTATTCATTAAATGTAAACACCTTCGGGGAGCTGTCAGACTGGTTGAAGATGCTCCGTCGGTGCAGGGACTGAACTTCTAAAGTGATCGACTTGCAACAGTCATATCACGTTTCACCAATACCATATCTTCAATATCAACTAACACTCCCCCCCGGATAACGTCTTCCGTTTCTTGTGAGCCTTACCTTTGTTTTCTATTTTTCCTGCCCATAGATTACTTACTCTCCCGACTTTATAATCCTCAAAAAAATTTCCTTATACTCCCTCAGACTTCAGTACACCATCATAACCTCTCTCGCTACTCCAAACACCTTACATTCTCCTCAGTCTATTCATCACCTATGCCGCAACGCTTTCGTTATCAAGCCCCTGATAACCCATATCAGCGGTACATCAACTTTGCCGCAAGTCTCGGCATTACTCCGACCCTAATCCCCCCATTCGGTAGAGAAGTCACAGAAAATGATCTTTTCTTTCGCCCCCCTCCTCCGTTGTACCCACTGGTTGCCCAAGATACTCCGCCGGGCTATATCTCCCGTCGGAATTCTACTGTGCCCTCAGAAGCCCCGCCGGATTACTCTTCCAGACGTGCTTCGGATGCGAGCTTCATCAGTAATGATATACCACGTCGCCCTTCGTCGGCGCCTTCGGAGGGCAGTGTTTCTCGGGCTGGGAGAGCGTCGTCGGTGGTTTCGGATACGGAGATTTCAGAAGACGTGGATCGTATTGGGTGGCAGGTGGATAGGAGACCACGAGATGCTGCAGGGTTTCTTTTAACAGGGCCAGTACCGCCGGGGGTAGCGGGGAATACACAGAGTGCCGCTGGAACCCACGAAGCAGAAGAAGAGGAGGAACAGACTAGGCTGCGTAGACAACAGCATGCTAGAGCTGCGGAGATGTTCCGCCTATACTCCCCGCCCGAATCTTCAGTCATAACCTCTGATTCGCTGCATATATCAGAGTCTGGATCGTCTTCCCGGGCCGTTCCAGCTACAGAACTCGTCCACCCGGTTCCTAGATCTCCAAATCCACCGGCTTTCCGTTTGGATATATTTAATAACACCCTGCCATCACGGCTTGTGGAGTCACCTAATATATCCCCTCGAACTAGCGTTGTTTGGAATATTCCCGAGGCCGCAGGGACACAACGAAGACCAACCGATGATCTGGCAAGGCTGAGGAATCTTGGTAGAAGGATGGCAGTGGTAGAATCTAGGAGGAGCTCAAGAAGTTCGGTATATACGGAGCAGGGAAGATCGGAGTCGGATTCGGTGTATGGACAGCAGAGGAGATCGTCGACTCCTGTTGGGCCTTCGGATCCTAGAGTGTATGAGATTGATCATTCAAGACTTTGGGAAGATGAGGATGATGAGGAAGGAGAAGCTGGAAGTACAACTAGTGGACCGAGATCAGGGACGTCGGCTAGAGATGGGAATAGGTTGGATACGGTGGCGGAAGAAGCTATACAATCTGTCGAGGATGCCAGAGTGGAAGAAGTACCTGCACCAAGACCCCAACTTACAGGAAGCAATGATGTTATTAGCGAGATTGTAACGGAGAATGTCAACAGGCAACAGCAGTCGAATCAGCCTCAGGTAATCAGGATACCTGAAGCTGCGGTCCTTCGCCAACACGCCTCAAGGGGAATAGTCTTTGAGGTTAAGTATGGAGATATGGTTCTAGAAGTACCATGGGGATCTGATACTCGGATTATCAGCGTCCAACCGCCGGGCCAGAGTATGGTTGTGCAGAGGTCTGGTTTGAATGATGTTGACCTGGAGAGCGGAATGGGATCTCGTTCAAGATCAAGGGGACCGCGTAGCCGAAGAACTGACGATGACGACGAGGAGGAGTCGATGTGTGCGTCTCACTGTGCCATTATGTAGATAGCTGTAGTTTGTGATCAGAGTAGCGTTAGTACAATTTTTAATGGGATAAAGTGATTGAAATCAAACTTATTTTTGACAACTGCGGTGATTATTTAGCATTCTAATCGGGTCTTGAAGTCACTGTTTGTTCGACAGTTACAAGTTATAACTGCCGCAGGAACCGCTTGATAATTCATGTCTCCATCTCTATATTCTAACAATCACTCTCATCTCAACTCAGCATCATGTCCAGTTCCATCCTCCATCAAACAGATACCACAAACGCATCCGCACACACATCCTCTGTTCAGTTATCGAAATCTGCTTCTCGTCGTCCAGACACACCGATCCCTCGAGCACCCGGTTTTCCGATCGAATCAAGCGCCTACTGCGGAACCTCGCTGACACTTGTCGCCTCCAACGAGACCGCAAGAACGCTCGAAAATCCATCGTGTAATGATACACAGTACGATGCGCAGTGCATTCCAACTTTCTGTTTCTGGACCAAGAATACGACGCCGTGTTGTGTGTTGATGTAACTTCCTTGTGAGTTGGAATGTGTTGCGGCTATAGAAGGCGCAAAGCGAATTTGAATGACGGAATATGTTTTTATCTACTGTACTTTGTACCTCGGCTGAAGTTGTGTTGTAAGGACAGATGAATCTGAACCTGTGCTAAGAATATTAGTCCCCATCGTTTCTTTCACTATCCATCACGCAAACGCTGAAGCGCTCTATGCCAGATCGTTTCTCTTCACAACTCGTTAACTACTACAGACGTATATATACTTCGACCTTTACACACGCTCCTCCTGTCCCTCGATCTCTTCCAATGGGATCTCCTCTTTTCTAGATTTCTCTTCCCTATCTTGCATCCACTTGATCACCGTACAGCAAACCGCCAACACAATCCCACATGCTATCATCGCCCAACAACCCCTCGTAAATCGTGGGCCCATATCTGCCGAAAAAAAAGTAAGGCTCCACCAAACCGTCCAAGCATTATTACTTATATTCATGGTCGCCAATACAATACTCCTCTCCTCCTTATCCCTTCTACAGACCCAATTCGCCCAAGCAAAAAACACCGTCTGCACACACCAAACCTGGCCCGCAATATAATGCCCCGCAAAGATTAAACTCTCGGGCCTGTACACCAAAATCATAACCGAACTAACAATGCCCATAACACAAACATACAAACCCACATGCCAATGTTGTCCCGTCAGATCGATATAAACCCCGGAAAGCAAGGTGGCTATTATACCAATCGCAAAGCCAACCATAGGATAATTATTCCTATCACTAATGGACCTTCCCATATCCTGAAGATACAACCCCAGCAGATTATGTTTCCCCAGACTCTCCAATTCACCACCAATAGCCCAAAGGATCGCAAAGGCATAACAATGCCACCTCCCAAGTACTCTTTTCCACACCGACCAATCCAGCCTCGTATCCTCTCTCTTCGGCAACCTTTCCATAGCAAGCCTCTTTTCCTCAGCCGTAAGATAGCCCACCCTCGCCCTTTCGGGAGTATCCGGAAACAAAACAAACCCATAAACAGCAATCGGGATAGTGATACAAGCATCGATAATAAACAACCATCTCCAACCCGCTATACCATGACGATTATGAAGGGTTTTATGAATCCCCGATTGCAAGGCGCCTGATACCATCTGCCCCAGTAATCCAGAGGCCGTGAAGAGAGCCGTGCGTTTACCGAGTTCAGAGGATGTGTACCAGGACCCTAGGATATATTGTGTTCCGACAAAGGTACTGGATTCGAAGATGCCTTGGAAAAACCGGATAATGTAGATTTGGGAAACGGAAGTGACGCGGAAGGTTCCGAGGGTTAGTATACCCCAGGCGAACATGGTGAAGGGGAACCAGATGTGTGGCGCAAAACGAAGGATCATTAGGTTGTTGGGAATCTGGGTGGTTTGGTAGGTGGTAAGTAAGTGGGGATGATTAGAGTTTTTGTGGGATTGAGATGGGATGAATTGAAACTAACCATGCCGATAATATAACCAGCTGTGAAAACTGCTGTGATTCGGGTGATTTGGTTACCGTGCATGTTAAGATCTTCTTTCATCCCTATATCGGAATATCAATATCTTATCAACTTATAATAAGGTCGTGAAATCAACGAAATAAAATAAAAAAAAAGATTATGTATAGGAACAGAAGAGGGAAAAGAAGAGGACGCTAGGTGGAAATTCAAGAAAACTTACCGGATACATATGCATTATTAATATTACTCCGATCAAGGTAGTTACAAAAGAAACTATATTTATCAAAATCTCACAGTTAATCATCAGCATCAGTATCTCTCATCAGTAGTAATACTAGTACACCATGTTCATATTCATATCTTATATCCCAACATCCATCATTTCCACAGCCCAGCCATCTAGCAGTTATAACGATAAAACAAATGATACCCAAGAACAGTTACCGGTTACTTCACCCCAAGCTCAAAGCCCAAAGCTCTTGGGGATCATTACATATATACGATATACGACATAAGATATACGCTATACGGGAGTCACGTTGCACGCATGCATGCATATGTAACATGCATGTCAAAAAAAACAAAAAAAAGGAAACACCTACGCAGCACAACAAAACGATAAAATAAACCAATCGATTTTCAGAAGTAACTTCCGTTCTGCTTCTTCTGCTTCTTTATTTTCTGGTTGATTTTTCGGTTGACCTCCGGGCCAGGAAAGGGGGTTTCCGGACATTTTTGGTGGAGAGGTGATGGAGCTCATGTTGGCGGCCTTGCGCTGGATGCTGGATGCTGGATGCTGGATGCTGGATGCTGGGGAGGTGGGTAACCTGGGACAGGCTAAGTGGACTGTAATTGGAACTATACGTAGGGTGAGCTTGGAGTTATTCTAATCCACTGCAAGCGAGCAAGCCGGTGGTAAGCGGTAGGCGGTAAGCGAGAAGCGTTTGTTCGTTGCTTGTTAACTAGTGATCGCGCTTAGTAGAGTGTATAGTATCGTATGTAGCCGATGGAAGCTAAAAATGTAAGGAATCCTCGGATAAATTGGCGGAGTTACAGGTTAGAGGTACGGGTCGGAAATGCCGAGAATACAGAAAAGAGGAAAGAGAAAATATAACCATACAGATACCCCCCACAATAGAAGAAGGGTAGGTGCTTTTGGGATTTAGAAACTTGCGGGATGGGCGATATAAATTGGAAGGTGCTGGTGCAGGTTTAAGTAAGAGACATGTTGTATTATGTAAAGTACAAGGTTTCATGCGGTATTTGAGACAGTATTGTAATGCATGAATGAACGAACGCCTTTAAAGTGAACTAAATCCACCACGCTCTTGGTATATTATCCGAGACATGAATTCCATTATTCGGGGCTGGGTGTATCTACATAGATCGAGGCTTGGTTGAGGTTTGAGACAGATCAACCAGGGACTCTAGATGCACATCAACGCCATATATGTTCCACTGTATGTAGAAATGTAGATAAAAGCTTATTTTAACAGGTTTTATGTACGATGGGGAACGAACCTTATGCACCATACATCTTATGCACCATACGTACATTGATGTGACAAGAACGGATAAACGCGCGGGCCGGTGTGCCGAATTCCGATAAGCGCGCTGCATGGCGTGCGCCAGGCAAGCTTACTGCTTGTTCCCTTGCTTCTCTGGCTTCCTCGGCTTCCTTGGGTTCCCTAGCCTCGCTCATCGCGCGGGGGATCATCGCATGACCGGCGGCGATGGTATGGATGGCATCTCATTCCGCATTCCTATCATCAACCCCATGTGCGCCATGGCTAAACAGGTGGAACAGGTGGAACGGGTCAATTGTACCATACCAAACCCTGAGATTTGAATCTAATCGCTCAACTTGTACGACAGAATATCAAAGTCTGAAGCTTACCGGGCATAAGGAATCGCGTAAGGAATCTTTCCTGAATTAATTTCGTTTCGTATATTGTTTTCTTTTTGACGGGCCTTGATCACTGTATGTTTCAATCGCTCTTCAACCCGGTGGGCGGTTCATTAATCTTCATGATCCTGTAGAGTGCAGAACAACAAAATTCCGTTGGTCGGGGAATGCTTCACATATTAGGCAATTCTCCGGGTGGGTTGAACCCATGGTTCTCGGGGGTACCGGAGCTCTCCTGCAGCTACGTCACGAACTGCGGGGATGGGTGGGGAGGTCCGACGTCACTTGAGTTGACTGAGCGCGACAATTACCAACCAACACGGAAACTCGCTGATGGTACATATTTCACGCAATTCGCTCGTAACAAATGTGTTCTATTTGTTTCATTCCATTTCACTATGACAGCCTTCACTAAGTCTAAATCTTGTGCTTGTACTTCAGCTTCAGCTTCGGTTTCTTTGCCTTTGACTTTGACTTTGGGTCCATCTCCATCTTATTCCTCAACGGTGATACAGAAACAGATACAATGGCCGATATGACGACTTACTCCCCAAATGACCTCGTCAAATTAACTAACTGTCGCCTCGCTATCGGAGACCAACTCATACCCGGTGATCTTTGGATCTGCGCTTCAACTGGAAAGATAATCGATCAACAGGATGTCTTCTACAAACAAGCTATCCGACCCTCCGCCGTTCATGATCTCGGTGGTCGGATTCTTGCACCGGGATTGATCGATGTTCAACTCAACGGAGGCTGGGGGTTTGATTTTTCAGTTCCCACAGAAAGGCCCCAAGATTTCAAAGATGGGGTTCAAATGGTGAATAAACAGTTGATCAAAACTGGAGTAACATCTTACCTCCCCACTATCATCAGTTCTAGGAGTGATGTTTACGAAAAGGTATATCTCTGTCTCCATCACATATCAATGATTTATACTAACTTATGAACCTCCTCCCAGAACCTCCCCTTTCTAAGCCGTCCTAAAGACCGTAATCCCACCCGCGGATCAGAATCCCTCGGCGCCCACTGCGAAGGCCCCTTTCTCAACCCCCTCAAAAACGGCATCCACAACAAATCCGTTCTGCAAACCCCAATTCACGGGGTTTCCTCTTTGGAATCCATTTACGGATCTACCAACCTGCGCCCGGAAACCATCGCTCTAATAACCCTCGCCCCTGAACTTCCCGGTGCTCTCTCCGCCATCTCCTCCCTATCCAAGCTCGGCATAATCACCTCCGGCGGCCATTCCAACGCCACCTACGCCGAGATGTGGCACGCGGTATCTTCCGGTGTTACAATGGTAACGCACATGTTCAATGCGATGGAACAACCACATCATCGCTCACCCGGGATATTTGGAATCCTTGGAGCTCAGGAAGGATTAAAACGACCTTATTACGGGATTATTGCGGATGATATTCATGTGCATCCAAGTTTTGTAAGGGTTGCGCATGGAGCGCATCCTGAGGGTACGATATTGGTTACGGATGCTATGAGTATGTTGGGTTTGCCGGATGGGGTTTATTCTTGGACTCATGGAGAGAGGATTAAGAAAACAGGCGGGAAACTTACGCTGGGGGAGGGGGATACCATTGCGGGAAGCTCTGTGACGCTGGTTGAGTGTTTGGGGAATTTTCTTAATTGGACGGGGGTCTCGCTGGCAGAGGGGATTAGGACGGTTACGGAAACTCCTGCTAAGATGTTGGGGATTGAGGAGAGAAAGGGAATGCTAAGGCCTGGTGCGGATGCGGACTTGGTGGTGCTGAATGAGGTTGTGGGAAGCGATGGGAATATCAAGTTGACGGTTGAGAAGGTTTATAAGTTTGGAGCGGAGGTTTATAGTGCTGGTGATAAGGCTAGGTTGTAAATTCCTAGAACCTTGGAAACCGGAGTGGAAGTATTGGGGAGTGGCAAAAGAGGTAAAGGAGGTAAAAGAGACCAAAGAAGCAAAAGAGGAAGAATTGTAGAGAGTAGAGACTAGAGAGTAAAGTAGTGAAATTGGAACGTTAAACCAGAAGCATTGATTATCCATTATACACTATACCCAAACAGAAAAAACTGTATCCATAGCACTCCCTGCTGCTCCCCGGCACTTCCGGGCCTATCTGAGAAACCGAAGAACCCAAAGAACCCAAAGAACCCGAAAAATAGGCAGAATTCAACCAGAATTCAACCAGAATTCAACCAGATACCAATCAACAACAACAATGAGGGGTCCATACTCCAACCGCTTGGGATAATAACAATAGGGAATCGATATTCACCTGCAGTGAATACCATGTGCACATGTACTCTAATCTATGTCTTTTGGAAAAATATCTCACCTCTTAACTATTAACTCTTAACTCTCGCCCCTCTGCCCCCCCCCCCTCCCCCCGCCGCCGCCGCTGTGTATAACCCTGTATATGTAAACCCGTTATATATATACCATTCTGAGACTTTTTTTTTAGAAAAGACAGTTTGGAGTTCCCCGGAATATTGCGCTGCTGCGGTACTGCGGTACTGGCCGGGATTCTGGGGTTCTGGGGTGCTGGGATACTGGGATACATATATCCTGTAATATATCCTGTATCATAACCATAAACATAACCATATTACCGGAGATCATTGATATTTCACGGCGGATAAATTTGCGTCTACATATGTAGGTAGAGTGAAAATGTCTTGTATGTACGTCATGACCCCTCACCTCGCCCAGGACCGGAGTAATGTAACCCCGCAGATATCTGCAGGCGGCGCATGGATAATGGATATAGAGAATGGATATGGATATGGATATGGATATTGGATATGGATATGGATATGGATATGGATATGGAGGGTTGGGAAGTTGATATCTTTCGTGATATCCTGCTTGGGGCTATGGTTTTTTTCTTTTGCATGTCGAGGTTGGTTTGATGTTTTGATACGATACCTACGGAAGGAATAACGAGTAAGGATACATATGCTCGGGGTTTGCTGACACGGGATAGTTTTAGAGACAGAACAAGCGGGAAGATACAAGATACAAGGGCGGATTGAAGATTAAAGTTACAGGGAAAAGACTAAGAAAGAAAGCATATACCGGCGGATAGGATAACTCAGAGGCCACAAGGGGCAACGAAGATTACTGTAATTGCAACTGTTGCAACTGTTGCAACTGTTGCGACCGCCGCATCGTTGCATCGACGCTTCGAAGGCTTAGGAGGCTACATATCCAGCGAGTCACGATACTATTCAAGCCGCAAGCCAGACAGTTCTCGAAAAGCCGTATAAAGCAACCTCCTCCACTTCCACTCAACTCAACAACCCGCCGCCACCGCACCATGTCTTCCCCCACCGCGCTCCTCTCCTCATTATCACCCCCCTCCTCGCTCTCCGACTTAGTCCAATCCCTAACCATTAGTATCCGTCCACACCTCTCCTCGCAAGCACCCAGCAACCAGACCTTTCTCCCCAGCTATATCTCCTCTCTTCCGCACGGGCATGAATCCGGGCTAGTGCTTGCGGTGGATCTCGGCGGTTCAACGTTACGGGTTGCGGTTATCCGGTTAGAGGCTGGTGGTAAGACTTTGTTGGATAGAAAAGAATGGGGGGTTGGTGATGAGGTTAGAAGGATGGCGGGAGGGGAGTTTTTTGCGTGGGTTGCGGGGAGGATTGCGGAGGTTGTTGGAGGAGGTGGGAGGGGTATGGATGGGATAGAGGGGATAGATGGGATGGGATTGACGTGGAGTTTTCCGATTGTTCAGACGGCCCAGGGATCGGGAAGGATTATGAAGATGGGGAAGGGGTTTAGGATGTGGGAGGGGATGGAGGGGAGGGATTTGAGGGAGGGACTGGAGGAGGCGTTGAGGGAGCGGGTGGGTTTTGTCTTGTTTTTTTTTTTCTTTCTTGGACTTCTTTGCTGGATGGATGGGGGGGGGGGGGGGGGTTGTTGATGGAGTTATTGGGATTGGGATTTATTTTGGATATGCTGACAATATGATTGGTTGATATATAGGGAATTAAGATACCCCTTCTATCTCTACTAAACGACACAACCGCGACACTTCTCTCACACGCCTACACCTCCCCCCGTACCAGAATAGCACTCATAGTCGGCACGGGTTGCAACGCCGCATTACCACTTCCAGTCGCCTTACTGGCCCCCGAGAAATTCCAAGACCGTCCTTTAGCCTGGATGAAGTCTGCGCAGTTCGTGCTGGTGAATACAGAAGCCTCTATGCTAGGTGGTGGTATCTTCCCTCTTACTTCCGCGGATGAAACCCTAGACCGGGAATCTGAACATCCCGGGTATCAACCATTTGAACAACTCACCAGCGGGCGATATCTCGGGGAGGTTGTGAGGTTAACATTATTACAAGCCGGAATCAAGACAGAGGGTCGCTGGTCATTCCCCAGTGCCTTAATGGGTACCTTTGAAAGTAATCCCGAAGAAGCCTCAAATCAATTCTCCGCACTTTACGGTATCGTTCTATCTCCCGAAAAGAAGCAGTTTATAGCAGACGTCTGTAAAGCGATGGCAAAAAGAGCAGCGGCGTTCCTGGCAGTGTTACTGGCGGCCTTGTATAAGATATCAGGTGAACGAGGGGATGTGGTGGTTGCTTGCTGTGGTGCCGTGATTGAGAAACATCCAAGTATTAGAAAACTGTGTCAGGAGTTTTTGGATGGGATTATGGGCGGTGGAAGGATTGTGTTGGAGGTTGCGGAGGATTCGGGGTTGATGGGTGCTGCGGTTGGTGTGGTCCTGGCGAAGGATGAGGGCGGGAAACCTAGGCTTTAAAGCGCAGACTAAGGGACTAAGGGACCCGGGCTGGAAACACCAGGGGATTATGGGACTAAGGGACCGAGGGGCTATGTAATGGGGCATGGACCGGAATATGCCGCTTTTATCTGCGCACTGAGCGTATTATTAGGGTTAGGGGCTAGGGGTTATCGATTGAGAACGTTAGAAATGATGAGGTGAATTGAGCGTGTTTTTTTTTTTTTTTTGGAAAGGAAAGGCTAGATTAGTCTCACCTCCTCATGTTTCTTGGAAAAAAATCCTTCTCATACATAAGCAAATATTTGGTTTTCGATCCGTTTGCGAAGGTTTTCTGTTTTCGTCTCGGATCGCTGCTGATTGTGCGGAAGGTACGGAATGTGCGGAATGTGCGGGTTGGATCTTGGATGCAATGGGATATTTCGAGTGATACTTAGGAGAACCCCGAAGCAGCCGCGGAATCCCGGTGCTTTGCAGCAAGGTGTTAAGATGTCTAGCTAAAGGTGATGTGACTTGACACCTTGTTGACAGGTACCCCAAGGACACCTTGGGGGTACGTTAGCTCCGTAAGGTGTCTACATAGATATGTCTGTACGGTATTCTCTAGTTCCATTATCCATAGGTCCATAGGTCCATGGGCACCTTAAGGCTCGGGCGACTAAGATTGGCATATTTTGAGCTTTAACTTCATGCATGGTGAAAGTGACGTATTTTAATTACTATATTAGAGATAATTCGTGGTGAATATATGTCACGGCGAATGTTTTACTATATAGAATGGATCAATGAAGGAAGTTTTAATAATCATAATTAGTTGTGGAGTTATTATTCAGGAATCGGGAGGTGGGAATTAGGTAGTATTACTCTAGTCTGGAGTTTTGGGGGATTTCGATGTTGATGTTTGTAGAGGGGGTTTGGATGTTGACTTGGGTTGTTTTTTTGGTAGGGATATTTTCGTGTGACTATTGCTGCTGCTGCTGCTGTTTTTTTTTTTTTTTTTACTTTTTTCTTTTTGGTAGTGGGTTGGTTTTTTTCTTTCGAAGAGGATTAGGGAGTTTGTTGGAATAAAGCTTCTCTCATAGATATGTTGGTGAAATATATGAGCTTCCGCTGGGAAGAACAAATAGTTAGGGGAGTATATGGACTGATACGTGTGGAATACGGGGTAGGAACCGGATATTTAGGCTTTGCTTGCGGATTTTGTAGTGACAATCCAGAAGTGAGCTTGGTTAACATTTCGGAGCGGAGGGGAGGAGAGAATTGAATAGGTCCCAGGGAAAAACTGGGTTTATGTGTGAGTGAGCGTTGTAGGAGACATTTATGTAGATAAGTTGCCAAAATATATTCCTTAACTGAAGATAATAATTTCTTTTGATATGTGTATATAGAATTTATTTTGTTGAAGAGAAAGGTTATTGTAATGAATCTCAAGTTACAGAAACGTTCGTAGTTGCGGGTGGTTGCAGGTGGTTTCAGTCTTGCAGTTGTTGCTGCCCCATCGCTACTAGACCATCTGAAGTTAGTCATTTCGATACTGCAGGGGTGTTGCGACCCACCCCTGCCAGCCGATGCGCGGGTTTAGGATGCAACGGTGTACCTTAAAGACCTCGCGGAAGGGATCAACGAGGACGACCACCACAACCACGATAGCATCCACCGTGTCAAGTATCACCAACACGATAATCACAAAAATCCCGATAATCTGCTCAATCCACTTATTTTTTTTCCGACGAATCGCGTGAAAATCTCCTTACCACACACAATCCCGCCTACATACCTGTTACAATCGGTAGGTCGCTAGCAACAATCTCGAATTAGCTCATAGTAACTCATAGTAGCTGATCACCGATTCGCGAATTTCGAAACTCGGCCATCAAGGTGTTCGGACTTCGGACTACAGGCATCAATCACCGCAGCGAACATCTTGGGTCATAGCTACTGCTACTGCTATCTACCTACCAAGGGATTATTAAAACATAAAGGAACCTGTATATACAATGCAGCTCTTCTCCTCTCTTCTCTTCGCTCAGCTACCGAGCTTTATCGCAAACCTTACTGCTCCTACCGCTACTTCTTCTGCCTCTGTCACTGCTCCAGCTATGGCTACTCATACCTTCTCACTTCCCCCGTTGCCTTATGAGTACAATGTAAGCCTCCTCTTGACAAGAATTGAGCAAACAATCAACCCAATGTTTGACTCAATACTCGACCAAATGCTAATCTATTATACTGCAACCGGTAGGCACTCGAACCCCACATCTCCGAACAAATCATGAAGCTACACCACGACAAGCACCACCAAGCGTACGTAACGAATCTAAACGCCGCGACTCTCGCACATATCGAAGCGTTAAAGAACAACGACATCAAAGCCGAAATCGTTCTTCAATCCGTCATGTCCGTTCCATCTTCCCTCTTAATTTAGATATCTACTAACCCACCACAGTAAATTTAACGGCGGAGGCCACATTAACCACTCCCTATTCTGGCCCTCTTTGTGCCCCTCATCTTCTCCCTGTTCTTCACCTTCCTCTGCCCCCACCTTCGCAGCTGCTATTGAATCCCAGTTTGGTTCTCTGGAGAAGTTTAAGGAGGTTTTTAATAAGCTGCTCATGGGGATCCAAGGGTCAGGTTGGGGGTGGATTGTGAAGAGGAATGGAAGGATTGAGATGGAGGTGACGAAGGATCAGGATCCGGTCACAAATGGGGAGGTGATTATGGGGGTTGATATGTGGGAGCATGCTTATTATTTGCAGTATTGGAATAATAAGGTGGCTTATATTCAGGGGGTTTGGGAGGTTATGAATTGGGAGACGGCGGAGAAACGGTGGGGTGGCGAGAAGATTGGTGATCCGAGACTGTAGACTGATGGGATTCGGGAATGGAAAATATTGGGGGAATATTGTGAAATTGATGCATATTGTTAGTTCTGAAAGGCAGCTTTATCGTTGTGAAATTTGAGTAATGTTGCATTGCTGGATTGTCGGTTGTATACGGTTAACTAGTCGTCCCATGACTTGATCAATGATTTACAGTAAGTATCCGGCTGGTCCATTAAAGCAACCAAAAAGCGAGAAATAAAGTTCCGTACATGCTCCACCGTTTGAGATGTCTCAGATCTCGACCACGATTGTATTCAGATGCACCTGTATTATACAATCCTGCTTAACAGAACAAGACAACCGTAAAAAGATAGAACACAGTTCTTCGTCACATACTCGGTCAGATTACCCTATGCTACTGTTGCTGATGCATCCCAAACCAAGACTACTCACGCCACCCACGCAACACTCATAACATTCACCCGCGCCACTCACAGCTCGAGGTGATTTATATCTTCACTTTTGGAACTCGAAATTTTGCTTTAACTGAACACAATTTATTATCCTGAATTCAATATCATAATTCCACTCATGTTCTAGTATCTGCCGCCCAAGACCAAGACCACAGGTGGTCTATCCATGAACATAATTTTCGACAGACAGGAGTTATATCCACCAGATCTCATTATATTACAACAATCCTACAAACAAACCACCAAGACCCCAAAACATGGTCAAGAGCAGTGCTTGTCCATACCCCATCCTCCTCCTCCTCCGCTACCTATCGACATTGTTGTCTCCCTTCTTTCCAATGTTGGATTCTGTTCTATTATCAAAATTAGCCATTTCTTACTATGATAACCCAATCCATTCACAGGGAAGAAAAGAACAAAATAAACGTACCTTAACCATGCTCCGGATCCAGCAGAAACAGCGCACATTTTTATTCCCAATTCTCACAATACCACCCCCAAAGGAGTGGATTGATTGAATCTAGAGCCCCACGAAAAACAGAAAACGGGGTACAGAAGATACCTTGAGAGGTTCTGACGTACTTGAGGTTCTCAATCTTACGCTTTCAGTTGCGGCACCAAAAGCAACCATCGCAGCAAGCTTGATCGCCTGTCAAAATAGCCAGGTCGTCAATCTTCTGGTTACAAGCTGTACATGGGTGTGTACAGCTTGGAGAAAGGAGGAAACCGTGCGCAAGAAGTGATGAATTAGCGTCGGAGCCGAGGATGGTGCTGCAAGAGTTGCATCAGAATCGGATCCCCACACAATTACCGGCTGAAGATACGTTAGCGGATTGATCTTCGAATGTAGTTTTGTCGCCGCAAGAAGAGATTCTGATGCAGTCTGCTTAAAAGGGATGGGAAGTTACCTATTGCAAGCGCCGAACTTCTTCCAATACCTATTCCAGTCGTCAGTGATTCCAACCTCCGAAGCCGGGAAAAATATTGCAGTTATCTTACCTGTCCTCAGAGAAAGGAGGGAACCGCCCCCAAGAGGTAACAGATTCGCATCGGAATCGGTCATGGTGCTACAAGAGATGCACCAGATGGCAGAAACCGATCTCAACAACCAATCTCCACACGATTACTGGCTGAAGGTACGTTAGCAGTTTTCTCTTCGAGTGTAGTGTGAAGCCGCAATGCAAATCTCCAACGCAGTTTGCTCACAAGAGATGGAAACTTACCTATTGCAAACGCCTGAACTTCTTCCAATACCTATTCAAATTGTTAGTGATCCCAACAGCCGAAGCATCAAATAGCATTGCAGTTATCTTACCTGCCCACATGTATTGTAGGATATGCCGTTATCATCCTGTTCGTGAAGGAACGGCCATCGCGGACACCCGTCGTTGTCCATATTGAGCTCGTGGGCACTGGAGCAATATCCAGTTCACGAAGCTCTACTGTAGACACACCAAGAGCGAATGAGCGCTCTCTGGGAGTTTTGACATCGTCTAGACCGGACCCGAGAAACGGTCTAGGAGCAGGCTTAGCGGTAGGGAAAACTACGTTCATGAATTAGTTAGCTTGCTGATCAACTGACAGTGCTTCAGCACGTCGAATCACTCGTACTCTTTGTAGGATAAAACGGAAAATAAAGGACTCATAGTACACTCTGGGGGATTCGGGGAACTCTTGAGGCGTAGGATAGAATGTACTTACAGCATCGAAATATAGTTCTGTTCTCCTGAATCGATCAAGAAGCCGAAAGAAAGTACGCTGGTGCGTTTCTGGATTTCAACCGAATGATGTTAGCCTGGACTTTCACATGAAAGTCTTATCGGGAGTAAAATGAAGCTCAAATCTGAAATCCTGTAATATGGGAAGCGAACTTACAAAGCCACTTAGTCGGTAGCAATCATCTCTCTTCTGAAGATGTTCGGCGGGGCGCGCAAATTATTCTATTCACCGGGTAGATATTAGCTTTGGTTCCTATCTTCCACGTTGATTACTTCATCAACGAAATAATGGCAGCTTCAATGGAGCTGGAGCTCAAGGGGGAAGTGGCATCAAAATTTGACAGCATAGGAGGCGAGAAAAGAAAACTCAAAGCTTGTAACCAGAGCTTGGAGTGCGAGTCTTGCCGAAGAAATACAACTCAAAATCGGACGAAGGCAGGAGAGAACTCACGGAGTAAAGCCCAAAGCAGGAAGGAGAAAGTAATGAAGTAAAGTAGTTCCAGGCGGTAGCTCAGGACTACTCAACTACATATACAAAGAAAGGAGAGCCAATAAAAAGATCGTCAAAGGGTTCGAAAATATAGGAAACACAGCTCGAAGTCGAGTCCAGTGAGTTTTCCCTGGTGGGATGGAGGTGAGTCGTCGGTTGTGAAGCAGTATGTGGTGTTGGGGATGCGGGTATGACAAGAAAGTAGGCGATGGAGGAAGGATGGAGGACCGCTCGAAGATTCTTGTTGAGTGTGGCTATGTAGGTGGGCACGTGCCACTACAGGTTCGATGTGGGCTACCTTGAGGGAAGACCCCGACCGGGGCTTACACCAGCCAACATTATAGCGAAAAATGAAGATGTAGAGGAAAGGATCATCATAACGAAGATTTCACTTCGAAGAAAAAATTGAGAGGGGCACAATTCATGAATTCTAAACAATACAAAATGACAACAACAAAATTGATAACAAGAACCAAACCAAAGCAAAAGGAATCAAACAAGCGAAAGACAAAGTTCATTCACATCTGAAAGGCGACTGCAGATTTGCAGACGTCCATCGAACCCGCTCACTAGCCCCCCGAACTTCGACTCGTCAGCAGCGACCACCAGAGACCAGGCAAATGGTACGAGGCCTGATGTGCGACCTTGACCTACGACTTATGTTAATGACTGGAATGAAATCATTAGGTGCTGTTAGTAGGTACCGAGCACAATCCACTTCCGCCTCTGACCTGAATCCCGCGACACAACGAACCAGAGTCAATTCGAGGGCCTGCAGATTAGTTAGCTTTGATACTGAGTGTGTGTTTGGGGGTCACTTACCTTAGTGACGCACGAACAATCCATCTCCATTTGTTGCCGGACTTTCACGGCGAAACAAATAAAAGTAAGTTCGAATACTAACAGTGAGTTAGCGTGGGCATTGTAGGATTGGTATAAGAGTACTTACCTTACCAAGGCTCTACAGGCAACCCGCCCCAAATTTGTTGCCGGAATTCGTTAACCCAACCAGCCACTCACAGTGAGCGCGAAGGCCCAAAATAATGTTAGCCGGGCTCTTAAGATAGAGATTTGAGAGAGTAATTACCAGCACGCAGCCAACAAGAGAGGCAAGAGGCAACCGTATTATTCTGGGGAGGATAAAACCCCCCACAAGAACAACGGTCGCATGAAGATCACCTATGTATCCAAATCATAGTTAGCTCGTTTACTCGATCAAAGTGGAAAAACTCGATGATGATAAACCTGTAGAAGCACAGATTACTTACGTAAGATTTGCCGCCGAAGACAGGAGCACTCTTTGCTTTCCGAACATCAAGAAGTCTCTATTCGCAAAGCCGTTGGTTAGCACAAGTTCCGAAAACCTACAAGCACAAGGGAATAGAAAACTACCTGCAATAAGAGTCTTAAGTAGGATCTCTCAATCGGCACAGGACAATCAAATGGCCGGCATCTCCGGAGGTCGGAAAGGAAAAGACAGACGAACCGAAGGGAGCGGAGAAAGGATAAAGGCTCGCAGGAGAAGGACGAATGAAGGGCCCAAAGACGACCGAGGAAGAAAGGAACACGCACCAGAGACAAATCTCTGGTAAAAACCGATGGGACCAAGAGGAAGCCGCGTTGGAAGTCAACGGGGCGGACAGAAAAGAAAGAAAGACAGAAACAAAGAGGGGGGGGGGGGGGGGGGGAGGGTGGACACCGCAAGCAAACACTCGATCAGGGGAAGGAACTTGATACCAGCGAACAAGAAAAAAGAAGAGCTCAAAATCCGGAAGGGACACGGAGTCAAAAAAGAGACCTTCGTTGGATAAGGAATACGAGAGGAGTCGGAGGGGAAGCAACGAAGAGGGGTCCCCGAAAGAAGCTCTCGGTGTACCTGCAAAAGCAAAACAAGTTCCGGAAAGAAGAGACAGCAAGAAAAGGAAAACAAAAAAGAAATCCAAGTGGATTCGAGCTTCGGAGAGAGTGTGTCAAGAATAGAGTGTAGCGAGAAGAATAGCGGGCCGAACACATTGACACATGAACAACCTGAGCATTGCGCCGTTGTGCGCGGCTCGTCGGGCTACTATTTCCTGAGTGCGGGCATGCACAGCTGAGTGATTGCGACTGGTTCTTGGCGGGCACCATCTCCGGCCGATCATTGATCCCCGCCGGTAGGGCTTAGGGCTAGGGTGAATGAGGGATGGTCCGAGTTTCCCTCCATGAAGATTAGATTTGGCTAGTATATCCCAGGGAAATGGAGGATGGAGCTTTTATATACGAAGAAAAGATATCTGTATGCGCGGCTTTGCCGCAGCCCTGGTCCCCCAGAATTTTGGGTGAGGTGAATTCCGTTTTGCCGCTGGTGAGGATACAGTCGATGTAAACAAGGCTGGTGGTTACTCGCGAGGCTGCGAACCAAAGGTCCACAACAACGAAACAGCTCCATGGATATACCTCTACTTCTTTCAGGGAAATCTTTCAAGATTTCAAATCACCACGAAACTTTGGAAAGTCACTGGTGAAAACCTCCTAGATGTACCTTGTTTCAGCAGATCCACTGCGTGATTTCCGGTGTCTGCGCTCACGCGTAGCCGAAAGGGTTCGCCTCCCAGCTCCAGCTGCTTGCGTCTCTCTGGTCAAGGCATTCGGGCCTTCACTTGAGCCTTCGATTAACGCGTCCATCTCGTGATTTTCTGACGAAAATTCAATATTATCAACTCGCGTGGCTCGGAAATGGAAACCTAATTGGTGAATTACCATACTAAGAGCGGTGCACTCTGGGGGTCATATTGTTGAGCAGGTTTCCAGAGTTATACAATTCCAAGGTCTTCATTATCTCTTAGCACTTTTTTCCCGAAATCTTCAATCTTCATTCGCTGCGCGGTGTTGGTCGAATTTTGTTGTAGCTTAGCAACGGTGAACTTTTGGACACCGATCCAGACTTATGAAAACCGCCAAACGTGCGAGAGATTTTCAGGAGCCAGAATCATATGGGGTTAACTGTCAATGGGGAAATATTACTAGAAAATTATGATGAAGATGATGAAATTTGGGAACAGTTTCACACTCTTTCCGATGCCGGAATTACGATCCACCCTCTCGACTCAGTCTGTAGATAGAGGAGGACTGCGCTTCACCGGAAGAGATAGTAACTACAAGTGTCGTGATTCTGGAACCGAATCTACTAAACAATCTTCAATACGGGATTAGCTGATTTTTATCGGGATGTAACTAAATATTGCCACGATTTTTCAATTTTGCGTCGAATATGGAACACGTTACTCAGACAAGGTTTTTCTACCAACCTCCGATGAAGCTCTTATGTGCTGTGGATAACCAAGTAGTTTCCAATTTTCGAGTTATGACCCGGTATGCAGGTTCACCCTCTCCATAGATAATGTTTTTAAATCACTCTGAAGTGCCTCAAAGTGCTGTAATCGATCAATTACTCGTGAACTGTCGATTTGCCATGCCGTTCAAAATGGTTGCAGTTACTAGTCGAAGCTTCATATATGATGCATAGTATCGTACGCGCGACGCACGTCGCGACGCATATCTTGGCGCGATTCACTGTGGAGTACATAGCGCAGTTGCGGGCCATGAGAGCTGCGTTAATGTGAACTCCGTTTCTTCTCACTGCCTTCTTTATCTTGATTTAACACCCGCCAAAGAAGAAAATATAACTCGATTACTGATCTCAAATCGACACAGATTTCAGAGTTAAAACCCTCAAATTGACGATTATCTCTCACTTTCTGTTCAACGACAAATCGGCAGGGCCTCAGGCACCAGTTACGCAGCTACGCAGATCTTTCGTCTTGAAATGCTACGGAACTGGAATACCCAGAACTCACGTGTTGCGCAAACCAATTTTCATTTGATCTTCATTTGAGATGCGTCAAGACTTTCGATTTGTCCGTACAGGAGCTCATATTCGCCCTGAATCGGTTTCTCGTGTAACGCAACATCAATAGCGTTGCAGGCGATATGTACGAGGTGCTGGACAAAAGTGACCGTCACCCCGCGCGGCGCTTAGCACAGAAAAGTGACGGTCACTTTTGTCCAGCACCTCGTATACCTTACGAAACCTTCCCGGCAAATATAGGAGCTTTTTCACCGCAACTCGACGGCGCTATCTTCTCACGAGAATTTGTCATATATACAGCAGCACCTAGATTAGTCACACATCCTTTATGAGGCGAACTGGCTCCAAATCTTTACATCTCGGCGGTTGCAGCGCACATCTCGATGCATCCCGCAAGGCGCACTTTCTGAAGGATTTACCCGAACTCACCAGGAACCATACCCCTCCTCATACGTACCCTTGTCATTGTGTGTAGCCATTTCTGGAAACATGCGCAGAATCTCCCCACGGAAATCGTATTGCGGCTGTGCTATGCATCCCACACTCCAGGCATCTGCAATGAATGATGACTGCATATTTCGCGAGTCGAACGAACGCCTCAAGGCTCCTAGGAATGGTTGATGGCCATTCGAGAAGATTAAAGGCACGTTTTTCACCATCCGGGGGCCTTGTGAGTTCACACGCAGTTCCCGAGAGTTCGCAAATGCTTTTATAGGACAATTCTCTTTCGATTTTTGCGTCATCACTCTAAGTTGTCTACAACGTACGACGTCTACATCTACTTTCCTGCGAAATATAGCTACATTATCTGCGATATTACTAAATCTGGCGAATGCGACTGAGACAACAATATGAATGGACTAGGTCTTTATCCATATCCCCAGAAAAGCGTCAACATTCCCACGCGCGATCTTCTACATCCGACTAGAACGCTTTCCATACAGATTGAGGAACAGATGCAACGAAGAGATAGCGAGCAGGAAGAGAGGATGGAGCGACCGAGGAGACGTCAAGACCCGGGCTTGAGGCCTTTGCTTGTGAGGAGGCATATTTTGATGATTTCACTTTCGGGAGTAAGTTATTTGCTCTATCATCCCCGCCTTACCGCCGTTACTCCTGACCTTCGTCTCCAACTTCAGGAGAATGATGCACAAAGACTGACGCCATCACTACTTTCAGACAATAGGAATGGGTATCCTCATCACCTCCGGCCAGGTTATAAAACTCGCAGGAAGTGCCGGCGCATTTTTGAGCTACCTTATAACTGGATTTATAGTCCACTGTGTTGTAAGTTCATTGGGAGAGATGGTTTCGTTGATTCCAGAAGCGGGTGCAATTATGGAGATGCCAAATCGCTTCTTAGACGAAGCTTTTGGATGGACTGTCGCAATTATGTATTGGTTTGTTTATGCTATGGGTATGTTTCCCTTTCTTTCTGTTTCCGTTACTGATGTATTTCTTTTCTCCTTGTCTCTCGCTTTTTTGTCGCTTGCTTATTGCTGTGATGCTTGTAATTTTGGCGACTGACTGACACCCAACGGGTAGGTGTTACAACGCTCGTAACCAGCACCGCAATCATGGTGAATGGTTGGGGCACAGACGTCGGCCAAGGCTGGATCATAACTGCGATTCTAGCAGTGGTAATAGCAATTAATGTGTTTGGAATCCGTGTATTTGGAGAAATCGAATATATCTGTGGCTTCCTGAAGGTGCTGCTTATGATTGGTCTTTCGATCTTGATGCTAGCTATCAATCGCGGTGTTGGACCGCATGGGAAGTCTCATGGGATAGACTGTAACCCCCCCTTCCCCGAGATCACTCTGATGCGCACCCCGATACTGATACCACTGATATATATAGACTGGAGAGCAGCCTACCGCTTCCCCCCAAGATTCGGCCCAGGTGCAACCTCCGTTGACCATTCCGATCATCTGATCTCCGGTGGTTTCGGTCAACTTCTTGGTGTATGGAAGGGTATGACACTTGCGGCGTTTAGCTGGGTCGGTGTTGAAATTGTTGCCGTGACTGCAAATGAGGCCAAGTTTCCTCGCGACGACCTCCCCCGAGCTACGGTACGGATTTTCGGGACTTCTTTTGCAGTGTACTTGTCTTCAATTTTCTTCGTCTCGCTTGTAGTGCCTTTTACCGATCCTGGGCTACTGGATCTTTACGACCCCCGACAAACGACAAGCGATTTCTCGCCGTTTATAATTGCAATTAGAAATGCGGGAATCGAATTCCTCCCGGGCTTCATTTCCGCGACGATTTTCTTTGCGACTTGGTCAACGATTAATACCTCGCTCTTTGTGGCTTCGAGAACGATTTATGGCATGGCGGTTAAGGTGGACCCGATCAGATACCCGAGACTTGCGATTCTAAGTCAAACTACGCAGAAGGGTGTGCCATTGATGGCAATATTCGCGAGCTGTATCTTTTCGCCGTTGGCGTATCTCCAGTGTGCAGGAACAAACCCACAGAAGTTATTGATTATTTTCTCCCAGGTTGAGACTGTGCTGTGTCTTATTGTTTGGGCTATTATTTGTTTAGCTTTTATTCGGTTTTATAATGGGTAGGTTTTCGTGGCTCTGTGTTTTTTTTCTTCCTGGCTTCACACCCTTCGTCCCTTTGGTTCTCTGGGTGAATCAGTGCTAAAATCAAACCCATAGACTGCAAATTGAATCCGCTCCCCATGACCGCCGGAGTAAGGATTACCCGTACTGCTCCTGGGGACAACCCGCGGCGGCATATATCGGTCTTATCGGTTGCACTCTTCTTATCATCTTCAATGGATTCGACGTGTTCATCTTCCAGCCATTCCGAGAGAAAGATTTCTTAGCCGCTTATCTAGCCGTGTTTGTATTCGTGGTTATCTATGCGATGGCGAAGTTCCTGAGCGGTCGACCAATGGTAACGAAAGAACGTATGTCGTATGTTGTTCAGCGGGAGAACTTTGATCTACGAAGACCACCGAATAATCACAGGGCTGTGTGGCGGTTTTTTAGTTGGATTTTTGGATGATCTTGTTTCCATTTGTTTAAGTTTTTGTGTTCGAAATTCGGAGTTTTGGGCGTTTCTTGGGGTCGGGGGACGGTGATATGTAGTAGGTTTTGTGCCGTATTCTACATTTAAATTCTTGGAATTAGTTGGGTTAGCTTCCAAATTCCATGCAGAAAACTATAAATACAGTTAGAAATATAATTAATGACAATCGCATTCGTATCATGAATTATGAAAAACAAAAACAGGTTTCCCGTAATACCCTCGCCCGTCCTGCCCAGTGTTCACACCCCTAACCCTATTCTTGGAACCGGAACGCCTCTTTTCCGGAGGAAACAGGCCAAGAATTCGCCGAAGAAACCACTACCTTGCAGAGCCCATCCCGAAAGCCTGAAGAAGACTGAAGGGAACAAAAAAGATGTACTGTCACTTTGAAGTCCACCACGACCTGAGCACCTATTGATTAGCCAAATCTTTGACAAAGTCCACCGACGTAAGGTTGAAAAGCAGCAGGATCATGATTTGTAAACTCACCAACCAAAAACCTTCACATAGTCTGTCTTCTCTCCATCATACTCAACCCTTCTCTCCTCGTTTCCATTTCAATCCCATTCTCCATCCTCTGATTCCCCATCGTCTCCGGGCTCCCCGGGCTCCCCGGGCCCTTCCTATTCCATCTATACCTACTCGTACACCAACCCCATCCCCTCTTCCTCAACATCCCCAAACTCGGCCTCGTAGTTTCCCGTTTTTTTATCGGCAGCATCCAACAAAGCACGGGTATCCTCGACACAATCGCAATCGCCAGGGTTACCAGCCAGACCTCGAAACTTATGATCATAAGGATGACTAGTAGTAGAAATCCCAGGAGTGAAGTTACGATGAGAGGCGACATTTTAGGCTGATGTTGAAGGAGTCGTGTGATAATTCTGGTTGCGGTGTGCTAAGAGGATTGGATTGAGGATATTGGGAAAAGCGAGGGATAATGGTGATGGTTAAACGATGGTGGTAATCTTGAAGTAATGAATGGTGAGTTGGTGGCGATGGACTTTTGTTGATCCTTTAGTGATCCTGTGCAAGCTGTGTGTGGCGTTTGTAGGTGGTCGCGAGGCTGCGCGGCGGAACTGTCGGTTGATGGAGCGTTGACGGGTATGACGTAGCTATGTGGGTGTGGTTAGCTACAGGTCTGCAAAAATAGAAATTGCAGGGATGGGCTTGGCGTGCGCTGGGTAAGGCTGAGGTGAGTGATGGTGAATGATCATCTATAGTCGCGCGGAATTCGATAGGGGATATTAGATGCGGAAATTGTGCAAGAGTTGAGGGTTTATAGTGAGTTAGTATCATGTATAAATCGTCTTGGATTGCAGTTGAGAATTAACGAATGTTGCTGACTAAGCTAGGCGTCAGACGATTGTAAATACGCTGTCTTACATCCTCGCGCTCGTGAATGGTGTTTTTTTCACTCTTTCTGTGTGAAAGGACCGCATTATAATTCAATTATCGGGACTGGCTATTAGAAGGCCCTCCCCATATTGGTTCCAGTGTACATCCCCAGTTATCGTCAAGCTATATCGCAAGTCAACTAACTGTGCACCGTTTGATTAATGTTACTGTTCAACTGATTATAATGTTACCTGCCACTTTGTGACCATAAAAATCTTTTCGCTGAGAAACATGCACGTGAAACATTACTTCTAACCTGTATTCTCCATAGCGGATGATGATTATTGACGTGATAACCGACAGGATCATCACTGATTCGTCAGTTGGGAGCACCCTACGTAAATCATGGTGACTGTCTCGACTAGATCGCTTGTACAGTAGCATTATTCGGCGATTGAACCGATAAATGATATACAATTACAGCGTGAAATGTCGTTATATCTGCAGGTTTGCGACTAACATAAACATACTCTGCATCATCTTCTTAGCCCCATGCAAGACAGAAGTAAAGACTTCTTTTTAACGTGGGCACATAACTATTAGTACAGCAAGTAACAATACTATGCGTTAAATACTAAATAATACTAGTTCTATAAGATACATAACTTTATATAATGACAAGCCAAACACATAAAACCCCAATCCCTCAATCACAAACCATCACTATCAATCGGTTATCTTCCTCGACTTCGGCTGGCCCCACTATCCCGCAAAACTACTGCCGATATACACTTTCCTGATTCCCTGATCATAGTTATTCACCTTAACTTTTCGTCACTTGTCGTCTGTAACCCTCCATTGGGTTTATATTTTTGGTGTGTACTACGGTATGAGATAGATACCACGACTTTTTAGGATTCTTGCGACTACGCGGTTTGATTTACACTACGACGCAGAGTTGAGCTGATAGGTGAGATTTAGTTTACATCTACGACTTTTCGGTGTTTCCGACTAATGTTGCCGCACAAATCTGGGAAGACCACCATATTTGGGTGATTTATCAAAGTTGAACCTACCGTGACGAGTAGTGACATTCTTGGAACCGACTACTAGTTCCCAGTTTGCTAGTTATTTTTTTAAGTGTGTGCCCACAGTCTGAGTCATTAATTAATGTATATTTGACCGTTTGAAAATATAGATTCTGGATGATGCGGAGCCCTCAGTTACATATAATTCCAAAGGCATTGCATATATATAGTCTGAACAAGTCAAATCCCATTGTTGTCGGCGTACAGATAGTTCCCTTAAGATTGGAGTGTTACGAACAAAAGTGTCCATGTTGTGTGAAGGTGGTTAAAGTTTTGCTTAACCTAGTTAGGTGACTTATTTTCTTACTACATATCTCGGATATTGTGTAGTAGTTCTCGATGATTGGTTCCTAGGTATCAGCGCTAACGATGGCGGTTGTGTGTGCCTATTTTTAGCCGTAGCCGTCGTACAGAAGTTTGTAAGCCAGCTGCAAGCTACCATTCACTTTACTCGTGCCTAAAGGTGATGTCTAGCGCCCACCAGCTTCAGGAACGAGTTTATATCAATCAAATTGACCATAAAATCTTGAAAAGTGGAGGAGGAGGGTTTTTTGCTTAGAGGTTATTATGTATGACTACCAGGATACTGACGCGTTTTACTACAGTTCACTCGAGGATGGGTTATGCCGAATACTACGACAAACAATTGGGTCGTTTATCTAGCGTTCTAACAACCAAATTTGATGTAGTATGTTAAAACTTTACGCGCTGAGTTGTTTTAAAAGTCATTTCAAAATTTACATAATATAGGTCACAATTCGAATTTTTCACGGGCAGCCAACTTCATCAATAATCACTCGATTTACTATCATAGCATCACACAGGGTAAAACTAATGGCGCAATCATTGCGTTTAGCGATAACTCATCTTGGTTAAATTTTTTTTGTCACTGCCTCCACTTCATTAGCAGTTATATATTCCTACACATGCATCACAACTCATCTCGTTGTGATCTCGCGCGTTAAAATTATAATCTTATCAGATCGCATCATATTAGACCCCGCGTTACCCTACACCAGCGAACCACCTCGCCGTCATCAACCGCCATTACCGGCCGCTACCACAAATACGCAACCACCATTGTCCACGCCAAAAATGACGCTCCTCGAGACCGTGAAAGAAAAGCTCCTTCCATCTGGAAACGGAACCCAGCGTACGTTCCCCAGTTGAAATTTTTCCCGCACCATGACACGACCAGACCATCTCCGCCGATCCGATGCGCGAAGAACTTCCCCGCGACCGAGCCCTGTTATTCCCTGGGATGCCACACATGCGACAGAATGATAGCAATCCAGCCGGGATTTGGACGGCGGGAAAGAGGGGGAATTGAAAGGAAGAGAAGAAAGAGCTATCATGAAGGAAGCTATCGCAGGCGGACGCGCGGGATTGAAAAGACCCGGGGGTTATCAGGGTCAGAAGCTGACGGAATATAGTCTCCCATGAGGAGATGGCTGCCGCTAGACTTCCTATCCAGTACCGTGATACTTGCGCGCACCTTTTGGTTCCCCTTAACAAGTGCCGTTACGATCAGTTCTACATGCCCTGGAAGTGCGAGGTGCGTTATGATTCTGCACGGTGTGCGTGAGCGGAGGGGGGGGGGGGGGGGGTGGTGATGGACAGGGGAGATGGACAGGGGAGATGGGAGGGGCGCATGAGGAGGGAGGCAGTGGAGCGGAAGGTATTGGAGTGATCGGGGAGGAATGACCAGGAATTGAGTAACTGGAACACCGAGCTGTAGTATATCTACGGCTCGACTTTGGAAACCCAATTGCTCCTCTTCTGGGTGGGGATTAGGCTCCTTGATCCTCCGCTGCGCTCACCGTCCTCCCTGGCCTTCTACTCAACCCTTTACCTCCCGACTCAGCCTCCTCTGTTCTCCCTACACCCCTTCCAAACGACTACAGAAAGCTAACCATCTCACAGGACGAGCGTCACAGCTACGAGAAGTGCCAATACGTCGAGTTCAAGAAGCGTGTCGCAAAGATGGAGGAGTTGAGGAAGGCGTCCCCCAACGGACGAAGTGGACTTAACTAAATGTTTTGTTTACCTGAATGTTGTTTTTGCTCCTGTATAGACAATACATTTCACTTGAGGTGGTGTTTACCTTGGTGTTTCGCTAGGATTGAGGATGGACGGCGATTATGTTTAATGTGAATCCTTATTCCGAAAGATGAGTTAATCCGAGCTCAAAAAAAAAAAAAAATGGTGAAACACTTGAAACACTTGAACCGATTGCAACACTTGCAACTAAACCTTATTACAGTAACCAAAACTTATTAAAGAATTCCCCATAAAGCTCTAGCAACAACTTTTTGCCACTATGTTTCACAGCATATATGATAGCAACCAGAATCAATCGTCTCTAATTCTCGAGGTTGTCATTATCCCTAATACCGCGCTACAATCTTTATATTGATTAGCCAAAAATTTTGAAAAATATCAAAGGGTTTAAGCGGCTTCTGGAATATGTGTAATGGAATATCAATGGGATATCAATGGAATATATAAATGGCAGTATACAGTATACAGTATACATCAAATACAAAAGCATAAAAGCCTAAAAGTATAAACACCTAATGTAATATAATATGTACTATGATATCTCTAGCAGGATTTCAATTTCAGGTTTTATTTTCAGTTTTCAGGTTTATTTTCAGGTTCATTTTCAGGTTTATTTTCAGGTTTATTTTCAGGTTTATTTTCAGGATTATTTCATTTTATTTTCAGGTATATTTTCAGTTTTCAGGTTTATTTTTATCTTTCTTTTTATCTTAAATCTTACACACAACCGTACCCCAAAAGAGGAACTATGTAGAAGTAAATAAGAACTTCAGCTTCGAAGTAACATCTATTTTCTTATCATTGTTATCATATATACAGAAAATATACATACAAACTGCAAAACTGCAAAACTACAAAACATTTCAATCGCTCCCAAATCACAGCCAAATCACAGCCCCCAAAACCACAGCCCCCCAAATCAATATCAAAAAAAAAAAAAAAAAAAAAAAAAAAAAAAAAAAGTATCCATTATATCAAATCAAATCATCTCATTTTTAAAATTTATTCAAGTCGAGATAACCTTTCCAGTAAAAGTAAATAAAAAAAAAAAGATTGAAAAAAAAAGGAAAAGAAAAAGAAAAATACAATATAACATAACAGCAGATAAAAAAAACAGCATAAAAACAAGTCCCAAACTCCAGCTAGTTAGATACATCAACAATCAACGGGAAAGCATTACCAGAAAAGAAAAAAAGAAAAGAAAAGAAAAGGAGAAAAGAAACAAGAAAAGGAAAAAAGAAAAGGAAAAAAGAAAAACATTAACAGAAAAAATCAACGCTCATAAGTAACTTCAAAAAAAAGGAGACAGTAACAGATGAAAAACAGCAGATGACAATAAAAAAAACACGAAAACTGAAAACTGAAAGATGAAAAAAAAAAGAAACAAGAAAATAACAGAACCACCATTTTTTAAAAAAAAACAGAATCTTCAAATCTTTAAATCTTCAAATCCTCAAATCTTCATAGCTTTTTGTATAGGCTATTACATTACCTCCACTTTCTAATCCATTGCTGTTACTTGAGGCCTACTTTTATGACTCTGATAGAGGCTGTTGTTTGGGTAGGTCTTGGTGTCGTTGTCTATATCTTTGAGGTTGTGATGGCCTCTGTCGTCTCTCTCTTCCGACTAAACCCAGCTACACCTTCCTACACCCCCTACACCCCCTACCGCTCCATCCCACGCCCCACACACACCCTCCCCTGTCCAACACCCCACAATTACCTATTCCCCTGCCCAGCCAATCTCTTCCTGTACTGATCCCTAAACTTTGCCCGCTCGAGAGTTCCAAAGCCAAAGATAGTCAAACCGACGAAGGCATACGCAGAATAAAAGTACAAACCAGCCGGTACGATTTCAATTTTCGTTCCGGGTAATTCAAAAGGTTCTTTTTTAATTTCATCTTTTTCTTTCTGGTTTAAATCCTTAGTTTCTGCGAATACTCCGTTTAAGAATTTGGAATTCTCGATGGATACTGTTGTGTTGATTGCTTTACCGGTTTTCGTTGTTGCTGAGAGTGTGATTTTTGGTGTTACCATTACTTTGAGTTCAGCGCTATAAGGATGGTTAGTTTGTGTTTGTTACTAAAACTTTTGGGGAGGGGAGAATGCTTACTCATTCAATTGTCCGGTAATTAGACTCTTGTCCAAATTTCCAATAAACTGCGTATCCACCAGTTTCGTCAAATTGGAACCCTTCATACCCTCCAAACTTGCTCTCCGTTCCATCACTGTCATATTCCTAGGTTGAATAGCGGCGGATCCATCATACTGAACGCTTATGTTATAAGACGAAACAGGCACATCCACCCAATCACCCGCCGGTTCCGCAATTCTAAAAATCCTCAAATCCGCCGCAAAAATTCCCGTCGAATCCACCAACAACGGTAAGTTCCAACATCCCGCAACTCCCGATGGATTATTCGGTATAACAGTTTTGTTCAGCTTGTCGGCGCATAACTTTACTGTATCCCGCGACCAGGATTCTAGGTCCAAGTTCTTGGTGTCTGCCTCGTTACGAATTCCTCCACGTTTGAAAAGGGATGATAGACTGGAAACTAGGTCGGAGGACCGCTTTATCAGAGCTATCAACGGGTCTGATTCGTGCGCTGGATCGGGGGTAGGTATAGCGGGTGTTGCGGGGGTTTCGGGCGTCGATAATATGCTCGGGCCGGGAATCTGTACAGCACCGGGAGCGGCGGCGGCGGCGGCGGCGGCACCGGGGTTTTCGATCGCCGATACGCCACTACATAAAGCGGCGACACCTATTAAGGCGCGTAGTATGTTTGAGCGTCGCATTGTAGGTAGAAGTAGATTTGTGTGAAGATTTCAGAGGTGGCGACGTAATTGCCCAGCCTCACGAATCACAAGGTGAAGTGTACTGTTAAGTTCGTTTATATCTCTATTCGCGAATCGTTTGTAGCGGCCGTGGATTTAGAAATGTCGCAGGTTGATCTGTTCGCGGGTAGTAGAAAGATAAATTAACTGCGCTGTATCTCCTTAGTGTAATCGCTCGCTGGGTTGCTTGGTTGGTTCGTCGGTTGATTTGTTTCCCTTTACGTGTCGAGTAGTTGTGTGAGATGTGTGAGTGGTGGTAGGTATTGGGGGGCGGTAGTTGGGTAGAGTATAGTTGGCTTCGTAAAGTACGAGGGTCCGAGCTATCGTAAACGTGCAAGGGGTTGAACTGGGCTTAACAACGTCGAAGTCGTCGGCACAACGCCTGACCAGGTCTGTGGATGCTTTTTGCGGGTAAGGTAGGTAAGGTGGGTAAGGTGGGCACCCTCTGTGTGTGTATCCTTTTTTTTTGGCGGGCTGAGCGGACTGAGCAGACTGGAGATGGTGGAGACGTAGTAGTGGTGTATGGTGAGCAAGCTAGATCTCTGTCTGTTCACGTTCTGTTCCTCAGATCAGACCTCGAAAGAAAGTTTCTATTTCCCCGCCACAGTTTCCTCAGCTATGCGCGAAAGATCGGATAGTCGGCCAGCCGAGTTTCTGGTGTAGTGTAATGTCTTAGGGGGTGAGGGGAGGGGGGGGGGGGGGGTGCGGGCTTGGTCGTTTTCCTGAGTCTTGTGTTGGATTGGTAGCGAAGGCGGAGCGACGGCGGAGCGAAGACGGAGCGAAGACGGAGTAAAGACGGAGTGAAGATAGATTGAAGGTGTTACCGCCTGCCCTAGAGTAGTAGATATTCGCTATAGGAAAGATTTTCGTAGAATTTGTTATGTATATGCAATTATTATTTTTTTTTCTCGGTCTTGAACTTTCTATTATTCGTTGATTTCGCAGTTAGTCGGGTGCAGAAAAAAAAAACGAGTGTTGACGGACGCGAAAGCCAAGAAAGAAAGTCAGCGAGTAGAGAGAACGTGGGTGGTGTGTTCCTGATGTTGGGGCCAAGCGAGTGTAGGGGGATGAGGGGGGGAGGGAGGGGGGGGGAAGGGGGGGGGAAGGGGGGGGGGTGAGGTATAGCTGATTTTTGGAGAGGGGGGGGAGGGTGGGATGTGGTCGAAAGCGAAGGATGAGCGAAGATGAGTTAAGGATTTCTGGTTGGATTCTGCAATAGAAAGGATGGCAAATGGCAGGGGAAATGCAAATGCAAATGGGAAAGGGAAAGGGAAAAGATGCCCGTCGTCTTCCGCGGCGGTAAACCACAGAATCAGGAACAAGAATCAGCAGGAATCAGCAGCAATCAGGAACAGCATCAGGATCAGGATCAGGTTAGGAATCAGCTGTCTGTCAGCATATGTATAGCACACGCAGGAACCGCTGCTGCTGGTATTCTGGGCTATAATCGCCACGCAGCTCTCAGGGGAGCAGGTCTCCACAGGAGCAACGACGCTCGCGACGCTCGCGACGCGAGATGTGATGAGCTAAGGAACGCTGCATGTGGTTGCACAAAGTTCAAACCAAAGCGCGGACATACAGACAGACATATGGAGCCACAGACAGGCCACTCAGGATGATTATAATTCCATCGAGAAAACATCGAGAAAACAACGACGAAACAGAAGAAAATAAAACTCACCAACCCAAATTAATATCGCAACCACAAAACCAATAATATAAACAAATCAAAATTGAAGTGACAAGCTGTGGCTGGTGCACGGGGACTTTTTTTTTCGTTTACGCGTCGTTAAAAAAAAGTGGCGTTTAATTCATTCACGGTGGAGGATCCCGAGGGTTTTTCGTCAGGAAAGGAAAAGTAGTTGTAGCCGTTAATTCGTTGTAGCCGTTAACTCGTTGTAGGCGTTAATTTATTTTCAATCCAGGAGAGACTGTTATGCAAAGTGAAATATCGAAATATCGAAACCGAGGAAGGAAGAAAATGAACACTGCCAGCAGTTTCCGCGTATCTTCACGGAGTAAAGAAAAAAGCAGAAAAGGTCGAAGAAAAGGTCGAAGAAAGAGAAAAAGTCGAAGAAAGAGACTGTCGAAGACGAAGACGGAACAACAAGAAGAAAGCCGACCAAAAAAAAAGACAACAAGCGGGGATCCAAGGGATAAATCAGACGATATGGTATTCTTTTCTAACTAGCATATGTAGCAGCATCTCTCTTGAATCCCATCTGTAACCACAATCTCATACTGATCGCAGACAAGAAAACTAACTTCACCGGATGGAATGTTGTAGCGAACTCATGAGGAACTCACGAACACTTCGAACACCCGGAATTATTACAGGGAATACATATGCATATATACAGCGAATACTAGGAACACTAGGAACACAAGGAACACAAGGAATCCACAGCGTACACAGCGTACTCAGCCCAAGGGGGGGTGGCCGGGGGGGAGGGGGGGGGGGAGGGGGTACACACAGACTCGATACCCAAGCTTCAACACTTACAGTATCACTATTTCTATACCTCCAGAATCTTTCCTCCTCGCTGGTGGAATGGGAGGGGGGGATGGTGGGGTTGCTCATCACTTCATCACTAACTCTACGTAAGGCTACATCATACATCATGCAGTCTGTAGTCTGCAGTCTACAGGCAATCAACATGCAACAGAGACAACAGAGACAACAGAGACAGAGACGACACAAGCACCATACCCCAGGCACCAGGCACCCAGCCAGTGTATGCGCTACAACCATAACCATAACTATAACCAATTTTCGATATCGCGACCAAGCTAATCGATAAGAGGTATGTATGTGTGTATGTAGAGACAGTTAAAGGGAAGAAAGTATGGACTGAGTGATGAACTGGGTGATGAACTTATGAACTTCTGGACTTATGAACTTCTGGACTTATGAACTTCTGGACATGGATTCGGATTCGGAGACTGGAGACTGGAGACTGGAGACTGGAGACTGGAGACTGGAGTATATACTGGGATCCTGTATTCGATAACTACAACTATAAGTTCACTTAACCACAACTACAACTTTCATCATATTCATCATATTCATCACGCTACATAATCCCATCCAATCCCCATCCCCATCCCATCCAATCCTCCATGCATCCCTCCATGCATCCCATCCAACGCCATCCAATCCCATCCAATCCCATCCAATCCCCATCCCATCCAATCACCTCTCATCCATCCATACAACCCCTGACTCCGAAGATTCCGAACCTGAAACAGGCGCCAAACCTCCAAACCCCCAAACCTCTGCCCGCACCACTGTAATAAGCCCTGACACCCTACCCTGACACCACCCCTGACACCCTATCCTGACATCCCGGAGGTTAGTTTCAGGTGTGTATGATGCGATGAATAATGATGATATGATGGATATGATGGATGATGGATGATGTGGCTGATGGGTGATGTGGATATGGGTGATGTGGATGATGTGGATGATGGATATGGACCCTGAGAGTTTTTAGTTTGGGTTTTGGGCTTTGGTGTTTGGCGTTCGGTGTATGAACTTTGGGCTTTGAACTTTGGGCTTTGCGTAGGATCGGGATTGGGGTAATTACTGATGAATAACGAATAACGAATAACGAATAACGAATAACGAATAACGAATAACGAATAACGAATAACGAATAACGAATAACGAATAACGAATAACGAATAACGAGCGAATGGATGAATGAATGAATTAATGAATTAATTATGGAACACAAATCAAGGTTGGGGTTTGGGGTTGAAGGTTGGGGTTTAAAGGGTTAAGGGAGGGTTGATGGAGAGTTGATTTTATGGTAACATAATACTATTACTATTACTATGTAAAATGCCAACGTATCAATCAATGATGATTGATCATGCGGGGTATATATCGATTGGATATACTTTATTTGATGAGAATGATTAGTATGATTAGTATGAGTATGGGCATGATTATGATTAGTATGATGAGAATGATGAGAATGATTAGTATGATTAGTATGATTATGGGCATGATTATTATGGGCATGAGGATGATCAGTATACAATACATTCATGAGGGGAGGGGAAAATGGAAAATGGAAAATGGAAGATCAAGAGGAGGGTTAGAAATTGTTTATAACAGCTTACAAGAAGTAGACGGAGAGAAGAGGGGGGGCAGGGGGTGGTGATTATTTATCATGGTATGTTGTTGGTATGATAGGTTGCTTGGTTGGAGAATTTGTGGGATTTGTGGGACTGGTAATTTACGTGATTTACATGATTTACATGATGCGATACGGTGGAATGGGGATGGGATCTGAGGTCGATAAGGGTTTGAGAAGGATTGGTAGGTAGCTATAGGTTTGGGAAGGGTTTGTAACTTTGTAAGATTTACCATGATAAGTATTCCAAAAACCGGATGGCAATGATGATTTTTAAGGAGACTAATCATCAGATTTTATTACGACTCAGGACTGTTGTCGATTATTAATGACAAGTAACTATTGAGAAGCTTCTGAAGCTTCAAGGAATAAGTCAAGAATTCTACTCGGAATAACTCCACTCTGCGTGACGTATTGAAAACTTCACTTATTTACGCTGTCGTTACTTTAACCTGTACCCCGCCATGAAGGCTGTAGTTTTCATCATTTTCTTATCGATGCATCAGTGAATTAAACATCGAATAGTAGCGCAGCATCAATAAGTAGCTATATCAATTCCATCAATCCATATGAATAGCCAGTAACGAGCAACTAGTAACTAGTAACGAGCAAGGGAGTAAACAAAAAACGAGCAACTTGCAAGCTATGACATCGTCAATAACATTACCATAAAACTTATAGAACATACAACCCACACTATGCATAACGCACAATGCACAATGCACAACATACACAGTTTGTATTTCTCTGCATATATGCACCATATACATACATGCAGATCAACTCTTTACTACATGGTACCTCTTCGAGCCGCGCGGCAGAAACGTATGTAGTTATAGTCCTAGTTCTAGTTACAGGGTACATTTTCCTGGGATTTGGGATTTTTGGATTAGTATATATTTAGCGTGATGATGATCATGATTATCGTGATCATCATGGGTTATGGTTGGTGTTTATATTATGTAATACGATGTTACTCTGGGATTAAAGGATTCAACTATACCAAGGATGGGAAGTAATAACTGCATCTCAATTGACATTTTGGGGTATTGATACTGATGACTTGACTAACCTTTGTTTTTTGTTCGATTGTTATTTTTTATTTTTTGATGGCTTTTTTTTAACTACATGAATTTTCGTCTTCTTTGCTGTGTATTTACTAACGTTCCTTTTTCGTTTTTTTTTTCGCATCATCCAACAGGAAGTGGGGCCGTTTAAGATCGGTACATCATCCAAAGCCCGAGAGAAGTGTTTTAGTCCCCAACTACAACAATCTATGATTCGGAAAGAAGATGCCGTGATAAACGATCGAATCACCGATTGTTTTTTGCTGATCGTTTTGCCGATTACTGATTAGAACCTGGGAAAAGGTACCTAGAGGCTACATAGAATCCTTGGAAGGATCCAGATCCGATGCAGAATGTTGGAGAGAAGTGGAGACGTGGGGGGTATCTTCGAGTTATTTGTTTCTCCGTTGGTGATGGTTTGTTCCTGGGTAAATATTCTCCGCGGTATATATCTTATCGTATCGTATCCTTTATTGTACTGGAATTTTTCGCAGATGTATTTACTGTAATGGGTAGATACGTTCATTGCAGTTTGTATGATGGCCATATCCGGTTACAGAATCAATTGGTCAAACAGCTCGAGGAAGGCCTGTCTTATCCCGAAACAGAAAACATTCCGATCCTGGTGCGTCTTTTCGTCGCGATTAATGTCCATGACGCGGATTTCTGTAACGTTAACACGGCACGGCCGGCATGGGAACCAACATGCAGAGATCCGGGGAGGCGATTATGCATGTCTCCGAGCATATAGTTTTCAACCCGACACCCATGAATCGACTATGATACACAACCGATACGTAAAAAAACGAGCTAAATCAATATGGTAAGATATTCAAAAAGAAAAAAAAAACCCCCCGGGAAAATTGATATGTACAGGCATTAAGCGAAGCTGATACAAAACGATCAGATGTCTGCATGTATGTATGGTGTTGCATTTTGAAACGGGGTTTGTTCCAACCTTGTAACTTCACAAGCAAGGCTGCAGCATTCCCGTTGTAAGGATGCCGAGCCGTGATGGGCCATGCGGCGGCTACGAAGCGAGGCTTGGGACTACGTATACTAGCTAGCTAGCTGGGAAGCCACATATGCCACTGTACAAGCCACATGCCATAAAATGTGATTGGACCTACGTTGGAGACTGCGCGTGCATGTACGGCGTACGCTCGGACTATGTATGTATGGTTGATACATATGTCGGCTATTTTTGAGTTTCTAGAACAAAGCAATGATGAGGAAGATAAATTGTGACCTATAAAATTGTGATAATATTGCTCTATATAAAGGTCAAAGTTGTGAAACTGCAGAGGGAGAGAAAAAGAAAGGAAAACCTACATCGTCGAACCATAATTCGGGTAAATAGAGTGGTTTTGTATCTAACGCCACTTAATTTTCGTCGGCAAGTTTTGTATCTAACGCCACTTAATTTTCGTCGGCAAGTTTTGTGGCTTAGCACCTTGATTGCGCCTACGAGGGAATAGCTGATAGTAAGGCATCCGGTTACTGGAAACTTCCGACACCTTTTGGGGAGCCCGGTGAACCCAAGGGGACGGAAAGTTTAACGTTCTGTCTCATTGCGTGCCTTGAACCGGTGCTTGCCAAACTAAAGAATCTGCACTCTGTCTGATTTCAGAAATGAACTTGTCCCATCGAAAACTCAAGCATAATCTTGCTGTTCTTTAAGACATTTTATGTTCGCATTAATCGTAGGCTAGGCCGCCCGAGACATGTCAGTATGTACACATATGCCGTGGGAACCACTTTGAGGGATAAGCATGCTAAACAGACATGCCGAAGTACAGGTTTCGAGACAAGCGAATAGGCTGTAATTTCCCACGGTAATGCATAAGGTTAATATTGACCGAAAATTCATGCACGTTGTTATGCTTGTCTACCGGGTGGCGTCGATCGAGCAGTCGAAAGTTTTGTGTGTACAAAGAGTTGGGGAAAAGCCATAGGGCGGAAGCTTGTTCGGTGGAGTAGCCCGTCATGACTTCTAGTGGGATTCTCGTATGTACTAGAGATCGTAGTCGTTCTTCGGTAGGGATTGATCGAGACGAGAGGCTAGTGTATGATCATGAAGTTCATTCTAAGCAAAATTATCAAATGGTTCTGGGATGTCAGAAGGGCAGATGAGCTCCGCAGAGGAATAATGTCAACCTTGCTAATTTTCGTCAAAACCTAAGTCTAAATTAGCGAACTGCCTCTAGATTTACTGATTCTTCAATCCGCCATTTCCGATGTCGTAGGGAATTACTGTTAGAGATGTAGTAAGAGAAAGGAATGAGAGATAAAGAACCATGAATTGTAGAACCTTTAGAGAGAGATGATTGCGGAATCAAGCAAAGGGCCCAAATTCTGCTGCCAGAATGACGCATGGAGATGGTTCTTGGCGAAGAACCCTTTCAAATTCGAACGGATTTAGACATCGGGCCGTATCACACATTGTATTTGCTGAAACAAGCTGCTTCTGTAAGATACCCCCAAGTGACAGTGTAGAACATCATCGTGAACGTGGGACTTAGAATGTTTTCTGAAAAGTGGAGGCATGGTCATGGAGCTGTTGCGTTGTTGCGAACCTTTAGCGCGAGTAACCACCAGTGCAGTCTTGTTTACATCTGTATCCTCACCAGCGGCAGAACGGAATTCACCTCACGCAGAATTTTGAGAGATCAGGGCTTCAGCCAAAATACGTATATAGAAATTCTTCCTTTGTAGATTCAGACTGCATCCTCCATTTCTCTGAGATATTCTCGCCAAATCTAATCTTCATGGAGGGAAACTCGGACCATCCTCCATTCGCCCTAGCCCTAAGCCCTACCGGCGGGGATTAATGATCGGTCGGGGATGGTTCCCGCCAAGAACAGTCGCAATCACTCAGCTATGCATGCCCGCACTGGGGAAATAGTAGCTTGACTAGCCGCGCACAATGGTGCAATGCGCAGGTTGTTCCTGTGTTACTCTGTTCGGTCCCGCTGTTCTTCTCCCTACATTCTATTTTCGATACACACTCTCTGGAGCCCAAATCCACTTGGATCTCTTTCGTCCGCGCCTCGAATCCACTTGGATCTCTCTTTTTTTTTTCCTTTTCTTGCTGTCTCTTCTTTCCGGAACTCGTTTTGCTTTTGCAGGTACACTGAGAGCTTCTTTCGGAACCCCTCTTCGTTGCTGCCCTTCCGACCCCTTTCGTACGCGGCTTCTTCCTGGTCCCGTCGGTTCTTACCCAGAGATTTGTCTCTGGTGCGTGTTCCTTTCTTCCTTGGTCCTCTTTGGGCCCTTCATTCGTCCTTCTCCTGCAAACCTTTGCCCTTGCTCCGCTCCGTTCGGTTCGTCTGTGTTTTCCTTTTCGACCTTCGGAAATGCCGGCTATTTGATTGTCCTGTGGCCGTTGAGAGATCCTACTTAGGACTCTTATGGCAGGTAGTTTTCCATTCCCTTGTGCTTGTGGGTTTTCGGAACTTGTGCTAACCAACGGCTTTGAGAATAGAGACTTCTTGATGTTCGGAAAGCAAAGAGTGCTTCTGTCTTCGGCGGAAAATCTTACGTAAGTAATCTTTGCTTCTACATGTTTTATTATCATCGAGTTTTGCCGCTTTTATCGAGTCAACGAGCTGACTATGATTTGGATACATAGGAGATTTTGATGCGACCGTTGTTCTTGTGGGGGGCTTTATCCTCCCCAGAATAATACGGTTGCCTCTTGCCTCTCTTGTTGGCTGCGTGCTGGTAATCACACCCTCAAATCTCTCTCTTAAGAGCCCGGCTAACATTATTTTGGGCCTTCGCGCTCACTGTGCGTGGCTGGATGCGTTAACGAATTCCGGCAACAAATGGGGGTGGGTTGCCTGTGGAGCCCTGGTAAGGTAAGTACTCTTATACCAATCCTACAATGCCCACGCTAACTCACTTTTAGGATTCGAACCTACCTTGGTTTGTTGTGCCGTGAAATTCCGGCAACAAATGGAGATGGATTGTTCGTGCGTCGCTAAGGTGAGTGCCCCCCAAACACACACTCAGTATGAAAGCTAACTAATCTGCAGGCCCTTGGATGGACTCTGGTTTCTTGTGTCGTGGGTTTCGGGTCAGAGGCAGAGATGGATTGTGCTCGGTATGTAACAACATCACCTAATGATCTCATTCCAGTCATTAACATAAGTCGTAGGTCAAGGTCGCGTATCAGGCCTCGTACCATGTGCCTGTTTTTTGGTTGTCGCTGCTGGCGAGTCGAAGTTCGGGGGGATAGTAAACGGGTTCGATGGACGTCGGCAAATCTGCAGTCGCCTTTCAGATGTGAATGAACTTTGTCTTTTGCTAGCTTGATTTCTTTTGGTTTGGTTCTTGTTATTAGTTTTGTTGTTGTCATTTTTTATTGTTTTGAATTCATCAATTGTGTTCCTCTCAATCCTTTCTTCTGAAGTGAAATCTTCGTTATTATGATCCTTTCCTCTATATATTGATCTTCCGCTATTATAGGTTTGCATGATGTAAGACCCGGTCGGGGTCTTCCCTCAAGGTAGCCCACATCGAACCTGTAGCGGCACGTGTTCACCTACATAGCCACACTCAACAAGAATATTCGAGCGGTCCTCCATCCTTCCTCCATCGCCTACTTTCTTGTCATACCCGCATCCCCAACACCACATACTGCTTCACAGCCGACGACTCACCTCCATCCCACCAGGGAAAACTTACTACACTCGACTTCGAGCTGTATGTACCGTCTCTTTGAACGGTTTGATAATCTTTTTGTTCGCTTCCCTCTTTTTTTGCTCTGTTGTTACTTCACCTCTTTTGCTTTCTTCTGTCCCCTTTGCTTCGTGAGTTTTCTCCTTCGTTTGTCTGCTTTCGAGTTGCATATCTCCCGCAAGACTCGAGCTCTAAGCTCCAGTCACAAGCCTTGAGTTTTATTTCTGGCATTGCGTGCTGTGGATTCTCAGTCACTTCTTCCTTGCGCTCCAGCTCTATAATAAGAGATAAAGCTAATATCTTGCCTTTGAACAGAATTATTCCAGCGCCTCTCTGAAGATCTTGTTCGACATGGACATGATTGCTGGTGTTTGACTGGCCTGGTACGTTCACCTCCAGATTGTAGTATATCAGATTCGAGCTTCATTCTACTTTTGGGAAGACATCCGTGTCGAAATATAGGCTAAGACATTGTTTAGTTGATATTTACAAACCCACCAGCGTCCTTTCTTTCGGTTTCTTGATCGATTCAGAAATACCGAACCATACTTCGGTTCTGTAAGTACTTACTTCCTCATTTCTTCATGATTCCCCCAAGCCACCGAAGGGTACAACAAGCACCTTGTCTTCTGATTACGAGTGCTTCAGCGTGCTAAAACACTATGAGTTGATCAGCAAGCTAACTAGTTGATGAACGTAGCTGCCACTGCCGCTAAGCCTGCTTCTCGGGTCTAGTAGAGACGATTCAAGTTCTCCCGGAGCACTCGCTCGCTCGCTCATGGTGCTCTACCGAAGAGAGTGGGTCTACAGGAGAGCTGCGGGAACTGGGTATCGCTCCAGTTACCACACCGAATACCAGCAGCAGTTGCTTCCCGCGCATATCTAGACTTCGTAACCTCTAGATACATCACCGGCGCATTGGAACTCACGTCTACGAAGCGAGCGAAACCATCGAAGCCATCGAAGCCAACGAAGCACAATCCACCACTTGCCTTCCTGAGAGACGAGCAAAATCCCACCGAATACCATCTCGTCTCAACCCTACCTCCCTTCAAACCAGATTCTTTCTTTCTTTACCAAATTGAAAGAGGAATTACGATCGTTTGAAGTCAAACCAAACCTAAAGACGCGACACGGAATTCTCCCCCACCCCCCCCCCCCCCCTCCACGCACTACCACCCCCTTACGATAGCAATCAGTCAGAAATTTTAGGTAGATCTGCTGTTTCCGTTACAACTCTTGCAGCATCCCACTAGACGGTTCGTCTTCTCTAGGGCTCTAGATTCAATCAATCCATTCCTCCGGGGGTGGTGTTGTGAGAATTGAGAACGAAGATGAGCGCAGTCTCTGGCTAAGGTACGTCCTTTTATTATTTCTAATGAAGCGATTGCGTTATCTAAGAAAATATTGCTAATTGTCGTTGTAGAATAACATCCCACGTGGGAAATAACTAGACAACAATGTCGATGGTACAATAGAGAGCGGTTAGGTTCAAGCACTGCCCTGGATTACCCTTTCGTGTCTTGGTGGTTTGTTTGTAGGATTTTTGTAATATAATGAGATTCGTGGACATGTAATTTCTGTTTGTCGAAGATTATGTTCATGGATAGACCATGTGTTGTCGTGCTCGTGGGTGGTGGACAATAGGAAACGAGTGTAATGATGATGTTGTTCTATATAATAAAATTCGTTTGGTTTAAGTACAAGTTCAAGCTCCTCAATCGTCCATCAGTGAAGTTTAAAAATTGTTTGTTTGTTTGTGTTATTTTTAATAATACACCGCTCGAGGCCTTTAAGGCCTATGCGGGACACAAGAAACTATAATCCTATTCTCGTCGCCGAAGCCACCTAATGACACACCCAATCTCCTACACCCATTAATCCGCCATAAAAAGAAAAAGAAAAAGAAAAAAGGACATATTCGTTGGTCTCCCTATTAACCAGACCCTCCGGCCGTGCGATCCGCGGAGTTAAAAATTTTTTGACCTCTAAGCGGTGCGAGTGGAAGTTATGAGTGATGCGTGATGACTTCGACTCCTTAGTTGTGATCGTTGTCGCGTATTAGTCGTGAGTCGCAATATGCGCGGGTGGTGCGGGTCAATCATGCAGTTCGTGATGCGCCAAGTAGCAACGGACACCTGTGCTGGACTTTTGCAACAGTTTTTCTTTTTTTAAAAAATACAAATAATAAAAAAAGTTCTCTGGTCGGTTTGTACAATTTACGTCATGGAGTTTCAAAACTTGATAAGGCCCGGCGATGCTCGTCTGCTCGTTGAAAGTTCGCTAAGGCTTCTTCGCTCTCTGGAGTTCTTCGTAGCTTTGCTAGCTAGCTGATCGACAACTGCAACACAACAACACCTCCAGCTTCCATGACACCTCTGTTACCGACTTATGCATCTACCACGGTACACCCTACGACACTTTTGACTGTCCTATTGAAGCTTTCCAAGTCCGAGTCCGTTCACGGCAATTTCTATCTTTTGTACGATGCCTTTAAAATTTATGCGGGTCGGTCCTTCTTGCCTACGCGGCGGCCTCACACAACGCCCCACCTATATATGGACTACCGGTCTAACCTACAATATCCAATATGATTCAACCACGCTGACCTCTCTGACACCTTTACCTCACGATTTACCTTCATCGCAGAGCGTTGACTTTTATTTTTGCAGCGGTCAATAAGACTCCTTGCTCGAGATGTATCCTCCACTTCCACTATTTCTCGAGATCTCTTACGTCAGTGACCTTGCTTCTTCTCCTTTAGATCGCAAGTCCAGCTCTCTGCCGACTTCTCCCTTGCTCGATCTTCGTCTTTAATAGTATCTACAGCACCGCCACGTACTACAGATGGATACGGTGATACACTCAACCCTTGGTTGTTTAGCAAAGACAAAGAAGCTGCGAGATACGGTATTAATGATTCAAGCCCCTCCACTTTAAGTTACCAGCGGTTTAAGATGAGGCTGGGGCAGCCTATCAGCTTTGCGCCAGATTTTCTTGGTTAAGTCGGAAGCTGAACGAACTTACAGCTGACATTTGATACTTTCAAGGCTTTAAGGCATCCAGAATGGCCACGATGTTTTATTCCACGTCTTTTTTCCTACATCTCTATGTTCCTACGCGGTTGCGTGTATCCACTCGACGCCGAGTCTCCAATGCTTTTCTTGAAACCCCGGCTAATACTCTTGTCCATCTCTTGTCTTTCACCCAGATTAATGGTGTTAAAGAGAGCGATATGGGCATTGCTATACGTGATGGTGTGTTGCTTATGGCGTGGCACAGCTGTCACTAACAGGGCCTTTTGAGCGGATAAGAGTGATCTTAGAAGAACCAGCATATCCAGAGTACGTCAGTCGCGGGGACATGCAGAAATAACAGAATTTCCTTGGTGGTTGCCATACTGATGAAGTTGATATGGCTGTGATGCCGGTGCTGGCTTACCTATGTCTACGTTATTAGGATTTCGTTCGACGGCTGGTACGGTCACAGCAGGTTCGTGGTTGCCGAAAAGGCTGGGAGTATGTATGTGGGCAATTATCTAGCGGGCAAATAATCTCAAAGGCCTTAGCTTACAAATCTAACAGGCTCCTTTATCAGGTTAAATTTCGGCTGCATCATGCGATCCCGAAACATCAGCTTATTCATATATTGTTACTCGAGTTGATTCCCATTGTACCTCGCGGCAGTTCAAATACATCCAAACATGAGCGCTATTTTCACTATTTATTATTATTAACAGTAAGTAAGCTCCTCTTGAAACTCTAAAATCGCTTTCGTAGTCTTCTTCTCATTAATCACGTTTAATGTTGACGTCCATGGTGCCGTTTCCAAATCACGTCTTTCTCAGTCCTTCACCACAGTGCTTTGATGATAGCCTACCAGCCCATGCATTCTCTGAAAACATTTTACGAGATTGGCGCTTAATTTTCACGTTAAATTACTAGTGCCCAGATAGAGTATGAGTGATGTTCTATGGCGCCAGACGCTCGTAAATAAGGCGAGGGCATCAGTTGTGCTACGTTGTGGAATAACTTCCTCTGTATAGCTATGTTGATATATATATGCTTAAAAAAAACAAGAATATATATTAGAAACAGCTTCTATCAAGGGCACATCGGAAGATGAGAAGGTAGTCAGGGTCATATCGCATCGTCCTCCTTACATCCCTAAATGATGCTTGGGAGCAACCCCCTCGGATGGACTAGCTGTACATACATTCTGGAAATACTTGATGGGGGAAGGTTCAGGAATGAAGACATGACAGGATTCGAAACCCTCAAGAAAATATCCGTAGCGATTTCTCCAAGTCAGTGACACTTCAAGTTCGCAAAATATTAATCTGTAGAAAAACGTACCAAATGAAGTCCAAATCAGAATTGCTGGTATTCCCATTAACGGTGTTCAAAATCCTCACGTGTTAACGGCTTGGCACCGAGCAAGCTTGGCATCACTCGTCCTGATTCGGCACGAGTGATTGTCTATGTCCAGGCCTTCATATTACCTTTCGACTGTCACCAACCCGTGCCGCCCTTTTCGGTATTCAGTTTCTTAAATATTATACTCCCTTCCACAGTAAACCTCTTAAGGGCTGGCTCAGATCTCCTCTTGCGGCTCCTGACTAGTCGAAAACGACAGCTGAGGTCACCTCTAGTGCTTTACTTTCCCTTTTCTTGTCTTTTGTTAGCCATCTGCATTATCTAATACAGTAAGACTCCATTTGCGGCCCGCATGTTTACGCCGCTTTACCCATCTGATCCTCGTTGCCTATTTAAACTCCCGGACCGGCTGCTCTACGAATTCATTCCCTTCACACAGTTTACCAAACGCGAGATTGACCGTTCACCTGAAAACCGAGGCACTCATTCTTTAAAAAGAACAATTGAGCTTCCAGTTGGGATGCCTATTCTGACGAAGGTATATATGCACTGATAAAAGATTCCATGACGATCTAGTGCAGAAAAATTGTTTTTACGAAGACTGGATATATCGGCATTGTGAGTCAAACTGAAGTATACAAGGCTGAAAACAGCATATTGCAAAATGCAAGGAAGTCTTAAGCCTTTAGAATATCCGACACATAAAAGTATTGAAAAATGCTCGGCTAGCCGTGCTTGAATGTCTTTAATACAGAGGCTCCGTAATTCAACTCTAGAATTGGAAGAGAAAATATATCCGGTTCACACGTCGAGACTGATCACGAGGCTTTTTAATATCTACATCGAAATAAAACTTACCACTAGACCGTGTATGTTTTCATCCGGCCCGTTATCACTAGACCTACTTTACACAACAAGATGTTATTGTGGACAAGATACCCATCTTATAATGGTTAAATCATTTGGAACCACGATTTTTATTACATTTGTTGTATTCATACTAATACTAGTCTAGTCGTCTGTTTCTACAAGGTACTCGCATACAAAAGATTTTCATCAGTTATTATCGATTAAAAATTGGATAGCATTATTTTTCATATGCATATCCGACATTTCACGTTCATCAGACATATGACGGAGGAGAGTTGGTGCCAGAACCACAGCGAGGTTGCGAGAGTTCATCAGGTTTTCTTCTCGGTGGGCAGCGACTCTGTTTTTTGGAGGGGGTATGTTAGTATACGTTTTTTATGCTGATTCTTTTTGGTGAGTGGGGATTTTTTACCTCGCAAGATGGAAGATGACGAACTGAAGAACATCACGATGGGCTTGTGGTAGGTCCTCAGTAACTTGTCGTAGAAGATCCACACGCTTCTCGACTTCGTACTTGTCTATTTTTTTTATCAATGAATTAGTATGTTATCCTATATTCGACATTCCAAAGAGGGGGATGAAAAGACTTACTAGTACTCTCCACAAACCGATCATAGAGTTCATAGGTGATAAGGGGGTTAGGAAGGTTTCGGAAGTATTGTTTGAGTACACTGGTGACCGAGCAAATATCCAGATCCGGAGAAAACTGGACATCCTCACCCCTCTCAAACTCGTCCTGAACCTGGCGCATTTGAGTAGCACCACCGGACTTCCTGTAAATTCCCTCCATATCCATTCCCCTCATCTCGACTTCCTGGATACACTTCTGGACGACAGCGGGGATCTTGGTTCCTTCGTATTCGGTTCGGGTGACGAGGTCTCCTCCGAACATTAGGACAGCGTTGGGATCGATGGGGGCGGTGATAACGGGTTCCCCAGGTGCGGCGCCGTTCTTCTTGTCTTTCTTCACCCAGGATTTACCACCCGGGAAGCGAGGATCAAGGATGATTCCGGCTCCATCAAGGTTAATTTCGGTAGCGAACACCTTGTTACTGAGCTTACCGGCGTTCTTCATGATAGCAGCTCCGGGTTTCTTCCAGAACTGTTTCTTCTGCCCAACGCCATTCTTGAAGGGCGAAACCTTCTGCGCAATCATAACCTCTGAGCTTGCCACTGTGGCATCGTAAGGTATTCCAATGGTTGGATAATAGCTTGCTCTCGGAGACAGTCAAAGCTCTCAACGTCTTCGAGCTCAACGTCTTCGAGGAGTTGGTCGCGCTGCTGAACTAGGTCGGATATATCGGCCTTCAAGGTGGCTTTTAGAGCTTCGAGCTCTTTTGTACGGCCACTGATTAGGCCGGATTTCAACTCGACGGGGTTGATACTCTTTCTGTAATTGCGATTTCTATTAGCAGGTGCATCCAAAGGCTGTGAGTGTAGATAAGGAACTTACCCGTCGGTCTTAGAGGCATCCAGGTGCTGTTTAATCACCATCAACTCTCTGAGGAAGGCTTCTCTTTCGGTTTCTAGCAGAGCTACCGTGCTACGCTTCTGCATGATCGACTCTTGCAGAGCTTTCGCGGAGGCGGAGTTCTATGATGACGTCATGTTAGTGCACTTGTCGAAATTTTATTTCACGGTAAAGTAAGGGGGTATGAATGACTTACGTTGAGCTTAGTCTCAAGCTCCACTATGCGCTGAGTAGACCTTCTCAGCTCTTGCTTCAATGTACGGATCTCGTCCTTAGGATCCATGTACATTGGAGACACCATGTCTCCGTACGCCTGCTCCCCTGGTGATCTAACCGCCAATTCACTGAGGGAACGACCATGACTTGTTTTCCTATTCTAAAGGTAAGTATTGATTCCACAGGTCTTATCGAATTGATTCACATACCCTAGAGCATTACTCGGCTCCGAATCGGAATCTGAAATCGGAGAGAAATTCGACTCCTGTGCCACTGATGGACAACGTCCGGATGCAGACTCTGGTGAATCAATCTTAACTGATACACTTGACGAACCTAATAGCATATGTGAGTACTGGGGTTGATTGAGGGGGGGTGTGGAGGAATACATACCAGTAAACGGCGTATTCATCCTGCTCAACGATGGCCGGATCGAATCGCCTCGCGGTGGTATACTGCCCATGGAATCCCGAGGAGGAGAGGGCGCTGCGGTCTCCGGTGGGGACATGCCGCCAACGGACCGCTTGCGCTCTCTCGGCGTCTCACCCAGTCGGAAACCTTCACTTGAGCCAACATCAGATGTGGCTCTGCCCGCGCTATTCAGCAACCTCTCCACCCGCTCTGCCGACTCGTGAGATATCCGGGGGATTTCGAACTTGTCGAGTGCCGCTTGCAACTCGTAACTCCTGTCCTGAGTTGCGATATGGGGCCGGGCGTTCCTATTCTCCGCCTCATAGGCACTCGTGATCTTGCCATCACTCGGCTTGATCCTATCCCATTCCGAACCCGAGTACTGCGAACTACGTCCATGTGACGAGTCGTCAAGCACCAGCGGGATGTTCCCGGTAAAGTCACCAAACGGATTGCCGTTAGCAGTCAGTTGGTCTAAACCTTGGAAACTGTGGCGCTTCTGTGCACGGGACGTCCGAAGGTTGTCTATTTTCATCATTAGCAAATTTATTCCCCTACACCGTAATTATTTGTGGAAATAGGTCCATACCTGCTGAGAGACCCATCGGCGACAGCTGCTGTGGGGTAAATTTGGCAAGAGAGGGACCCGCAGCGCTCGGAGAAGGTCTACTGGGAGCTGGAGTCGGAGATTCTCCATCGCCGGAATCTGGAGGGGGGAGCGGCGGCAACGACTTGTCGTTGTTTTTCTTCTGTTCCATCATGGGAGTCTGGGTTTCACTCGTCGGCGTTCTTGACGAGGGTTTTGGCCGGGACGACTTCTTCCGTCTAGACATTAAAGTCTCATGGCATCCCATACAAAAGATGCCTTGAGAGGTCCTGGCGTACTTCAGGTTCTCGATCTTACGCTTACAGTTGCGGCACCTAAAGCAACCAGCACAGTAAGCCTGATCACCCGTCAGGATTGCCAGGTCCTCGATCTTCTGGTTACAAGCTGTACAGCTTGAACAGATCAGGGAGCCATCGCCAAGAACTCGCAAAGTTGCGTCTAAGCACGTTAGAGAAATTAACATCACAGGGTAGGATCGAACATACAAAAACAGCAGATTTCAAGGAGTCCTGGTAGCTCAGTAGCTTTCAAGGCTGATCGTAAACCCCTCATAGTCCTTTCCAACACGGTTGGCGGAAATTGAAGGGCAGAATCTTTCAGCTATCGCAGTCCACAATACGGCAGAAAATTCGAGATTGGAGGCTAGAGAATGAAGCGTTAGTTTCATCAAAATCTTCAGTAAATTCCCCAGCTGAAGCTCGACACTTGAAGCCTCAACCCAGAGGCTCGTGGTGAGAAGCTTGGGTCCAAAGCATGACTTCTGAGCAATTAAGGAAATGCTAAGAAAAACTCACATTGTAATTCCCTCAGGTCATTCGAGGCTGTCCTTGATTTTTTCGCTGGGATTAAGGTACTGTCAATGACAGTCGTTTTTTGACGTTTAACCGTGGTCGGTTTCAAGACAGAACACACTATACACCGTCAGTTCAACATCTCAATCTCGAAAGAATGAAGTGATATCACAACGAGAAGGGTACTTACAATCAACATGAGCGTTTTAGATCAGCTCATGCTGTATGTTATGCATTGTTTCCTCAGTCTAGTCGAGCACTGAATGCTGTTAGCTAATACTTCTCCAGAGTCATTGAAGCCCGAAGCACAAAGAAAGGGCTTGCATCATCTTGCCACATTTCTGACAACCCCACATGCTAGACGCGGTTGAAATGATGTTGCAAGTGAGGCAAACGATCTCCAGCGAAAGGAGTAATGGTAGGGTAAGAGATGGAGAGCTCCGATGAGAAATGCAGAAGCAGAAGAATAAGAGTAGATCATCAAAGTCAAAGCTGACGATGAGAAGGATCGCGAGAAAGAAACCATTCCAAGAATCAGACTTGTAAGAGAGACATACCGAGGAGCTTTGGTAAGCTGAGAAAAATTAAAACATGGTAGAAGACATTTGTAATAGAGAGAGGAAAAAAGGTGAGGATAAAATGCCCCGGTGGGCTTATTCAGAGAGGTGAGTCGTTTCGCATGAAGCAAGAAGTGGTGTAGAGGACCGGAGAGAAGGGGAGGAAAGGTGGAAAGAGCGGGGTGGAAGGACGTAAAAGTATTTGTCTTGGCAAACGTGCTGGGGGGGGGGGGGCATACTGGCACTGTGGCGGTGCAACGGTGTCGAGGACGTCTCAGCAAGTGGATAGGTAGGGTCCCATCACGAACGGTACTTTTGCAGCAAAATTACGGTGGATGGTCGGCTACTGAAAACTAGAACCTATAAACCTTGTTCACACAATTCGTTGTTTCTTTCGTTTATTCATTCGTTAGACCTTAATACATATTAAAATGTGTTTTCCGCGGTTTTCTCTGATTTTGAACGGTGCACGTGTCTCTCGGTTGCTATTACTATGGCGCTATTATCCCAACTGAAAAGTATGGCTATACTTGGTGTGGGATTTGTATGTAGCGTGTATATTATGACGCACGGTTTCGAAGCTACCAGCCTGAAGAATGAAGTAACCATTAAGAAACCAAATCTCCACAAAACATTGCCCCTGCTTCAAATCATAATGCTGATTCGCCCGCCACAGAGCATAACGATCCGCTGGTACAATGAGTCGACGCCATCACTGGATGTAATATCACACACAGTTTTTTTTTTTGCATATTAGAATCATTCACAGCTCACGATATCTTTAACTTCACTTGGAAAACGGATCAAAAAAACTTCTGTTTTGAGTAATCACATTTGATGACCATTAACAAAAAAGTACCCCCTCATACCCTCTTGTGTACCACCCAAGACGAAACACAATCTACCTATGAACATAATAGTACACCTCCCACACATCTTGTTCTGCCTCCATAATGTTATAACAATACCTCCATGGTAAAAGAATGTACAGATTGTGGCGAAATTATCCTACCACCGAAGCCAACCACATTCCATCGCAGCTTTACACATTCCAGCTACGTCTTTCCTCCAAATCACAATTCCTTTTCGAACGCTAAAGTCAGCACAGCTTAAACAGAAAAAATCAAGATACCATACCTCATGAATCCAACCAGACAACAAACAGCGAAGTTAAGATGGACGGCCAGAGCTGCAAACAGGGAACCAGCAACTACTGTTGCTTCTAGTACTCCAGCTTCAACCAATCCATTATTTCCATGAAAAGACCAGATCTTCCATTCTCTGCAATAGTTCACCACGAAGAATCCTCGGATTTCAATGGGAGCCATACCACCCCCAAAGGGGTGGATTGATAGAGACGCAAGAGACAGTCTGGGCTGTACATCGACGAGAATTACAAGATGCGGCAATCTCAAATGCTTTGGCTCATCTAAGGCCTATCGAATCGTTAGTAATCTTGACTCGTGAAGCTCAGATTGAATGTAGTTATCGTACCAGTCAGCACTATTGTACGAGACATCTTTGTCGTCCCGGGATGGAGACTGCGACGAGGAAACTTTGGCGTTTGACGTGGTTGTGGTAGCTTGTGTGTACTGGTAATACAGCAGGGAAACAGAGAGGAGCAACCGGTGCTCTTGAAGGTCAGGGACCATCACAAGCACAAAGAGATAAAGATTCGGTTGTCGATCCGACGACCGCGGTAACCAGATTCGTTAGTATCTTCATTTATTACTGGAGGTTCAGCGATTCATCTCGATAATCGACAACTGCGGACGAGAGAATGGAAATAAAGTAGGAAAAGTGCGCTCGTCTGAATTGGGTGGGGTACCGAAGGAAAGCGAGATAAGTAACTTACGAAACCGAAGTACGGTAAAAAATTCCAGAAAACACCGCACAAAAATAGACTCATCGTATGTATGTGACTTTCGCCTGGATAATGTTAGCTGGCTTTGGACTCAATGTTCGACCACGGTAAGCCTGGGGCTGCCGGAATACTTACACAAAAGACCCTCAAAAAAGTGGAAGGGTCAAGATGAATAGTGTATTGAGACGGAAAAAGTCTCAGATAGTCATCTCAAGTGAGAAACAGTGAGAGGGGGAATTGCCCAAGTGGGCTCATGATTTGGAGAGGTGAGTCGTTTTCGGTGAAGCACAGAGTGGCATAGAAGACGCGAATGAGGGCAGAAGTGGTGGAGAATGTGGGGTGGAGTGACACATGTGCATTCATGCCCAGGTACGGTACCTGAGAACAGCACTAGCATGTTTTGGGGCCACATCCGTAGCGAGAGCAATCTGACAAAGGTTCTTGGAAAATACATACATAAAGATAGACGGCGAAATAAATAAGCATTAATTGGAGCGGAAAACTACTAGCCATGAATCATGCATAATGTATCCACTCACAGTCATAAACATCCATATGTTCCGACCTCTGAGGAAAGCATGGCTGGAGCTGTCAAAGTTCAGAACTATATAGACTTCGATCATAGAGTTAACTAATTCAGCGCAAGGGATTTGATGAAACTGAAACTTACTTAATGAATGTAACTTACTCGGAATTTCGGGTGGCTTATGCAAAGGTCAAATCCAGCGGACGAGTGACGCTCCTTGACTAATTCCGGTGTCTCGGGTATCAAACGAGTTCACTCCTATAACTCGGCCTTACTGAATAAAGGGTCGAGGAATATTCAGTTCTCTGCAAGTCATTTTAGATCAATATTTGCTCAAATTCTGCGTTTTCAAGTTCGTGAGGAAGAGCGAGTGATCGGATATGAAGGTATTGACATTTCATGATCAAATAACCGAATAAATTCCGAGGGCCTAACCCTCAGTTTACCGTTAACCAATCCCATTAAACTCGAAAGCCACAATGAGAGTACAAAATGACGCACATAAATCGGGTTGCTCAACCAGGATTAGAAATCCGTTTGCATGAAGTCCGATTTCCTGGAGTGCATAAGTTGGACCCTTACATCATTGTCGTTGCATTTTTAGATAGGAGCCATTCACAAATGGGCAAGTCCTCATAGAAATATGCTGTATTATCATCAGTCCATAGGATCGATCTCGCCTAGAAATTTATTTTATCTTAGAATAAATTATGATTGGTCCAGGGTTAAGTCGCGGTACTGATAGTCATTCGCTCGTATTAATACTCGTGACAACCGTAACACCTTGACATTCTCGGGTAAGAAACTGTGAAAGAAGTGAGTACCTAGAATTTTCTAAGTATCCGAATCAATCCGTATATAGGTTTTGAATCAAAATGACGTACTGTATAGCACTGTATAGACGCTGGGTTTTAATATTTTATTCTATACAAAGCTCTGAATACAAGCCACATCTATCGAAATCTCTTTCTTCGTAAACCCCTCAGATCAGCCCCAAATCCCAGGCTTATTGATCATCCGTATAACCTTGATCAAACAACAGCGTAGCTGGTTAAGGCAATTAAACCAACCATACCAATACCAGCCGATCTCTCGGCATCCTCGGCGAATAACCACATCCCCACCAAGTTTCCATACGCCCTTCGGCAACCACAATCCCCTCCTCATTCTTCCACACCTGCGTCACGCCTTCCAACTCGCCCCTCTCTCGTGGTTCCCAAAACTTCACAGCCTCGTCCCATTCAGGAACACTGATTACGGTTCCACAAACGCGAAACCGCGACCGCGTTGAACAAGGATCTAGGAATCTCTTCACGCGCACAACGAGTGAGGTTTTATGCGGAACGCCGCTCCGACCACCCGCTTTTTAAGCAGACCTTAGACTCGTTGTTGAGGGGATCCCAGAAACTGATTGGCGCCAACACACGCACGGGAAGAGAGCCCAGAAGGTCCACACCACAGGGCAGCAGCACACTCCCCAGAATTATCTCATCGCACCGCATACCCGCAACCTTTCCACCTGTTACATACGTTCACCAGTTGAACGGCCCGCCTTTCGAGCTTCACCTTGGAACGAATCGGTTTATTTCTTCTTCGACGCAAGGGACTTTGAATTGGATTGGACGATTGGGAGATCAACACATGACGACAGCCCTCGTTTGTTCTGGTTCTGGTTCTGGCTTTGGTTCTGGTTCTTCATTTCCGTCGTCACGGTCGCTACTCTAGATCACTAGATCAGATCTCCAGGGTTCGGGTGTAAACAAGAGCCAAGCCGCAACCCCCAACACCATACACCATACACACATCCGCGAACTAAGACAATTTACAACGCGTCCCGTCCGCGGACCTGAACAAGAAATACCCTTTCAACAACAATGCCAATAACCACGGTAACCTCGGAATGTTCACGAGCACTACAAGAAATTGCGGATAATGTTGCGAAATCCAAAAAAATTATTGTCGTGACAGGAGCTGGAATCTCGACAAACTGTGGTATACCTGTAGGCCATTACCCCCTCTTGAAACAGAGCGTGTTCTCTCCTAAATTTTTTCAACGGACTTCTGGCCTCATTTGGGCCCTTCTGTGTGGAATACTGTTGCATTGGATCAACGCTTTTGTGGACCCGCCATTGGGGAGTTTTTGAAGAATGCTAATTCTGAGTTCTCTTCTCTCCAATAGGATTTCCGTTCAACGGACGGTCTCTACAACCTCGTTAAATCCCAATACCCAAACGCGGTAGTCAAAGGTCGCGACCTCTTCGATGCCGTATTATGGAGCGACCCTGTATCAACTTCTTTATTTTACACCTTTCTTGCGAACCTCCGTCGCGAAATTATTGCCGTTCCTGACACCACCGCTGTTCATAAATTCATTCGTACCCTCGCTGAAACCGGACGCCTGTTACGATGCTACACTCAGAACATTGACGGTCTTGAAGAACGTGAGGGTTTGGTTATGAACCTTTCCCATGGAAAAGGAAAGCGGAAACGCCCTTCTCCAATTACCACGGACGACACAAGAACCGATCAGGAGAAGGGATGTCAAGTCGTGCAGCTTCATGGTGATCTAAAGTCCCTAAGGTGCACCAATTGTCAGTTATTGACTGCGTACACCGCTTCTTCGGTAGAACAGCTTATGAAGGGGGAGGCGCCAGTATGTGAAGCTTGTGAAGCGGCCTCTATGGGTCGCCAAGCCGCCGGGAAAAGGGCCACTAAAGTCGGCCTCTTGAGACCGAATATCGTATTATATGGAGAAGAGCATCCCGCAGCCGATCAAGTTGGGGCCATTGCAGAGGCCGATATCAAAGCTGCTCCTGACATGATGATAATCTTAGGTACCTCATTGAAGGTCCATGGATTAAAGGTTATTGTCCGTCAATTCGCCAAGGCAGTCCACGCAAAGGGTGGAAAGGTGATTTTCGTTAACAACACCCCGCCATCGGATTCTGTCTGGGAGGGAGTTATCGATGAATACGTTGAAATGGATTGCGATAAATGGGTTGCAGATGTTCGGAATCGGCGGCAGGGTATCTGGGAAAAACAAACAAAACTCTCAGTCAAAGTCAGCAAATCAGGAGCAGGGGGGTTAACTGAAAAATCCATCAATCTCGGGGATAAAGAAAATGATGGGGCTCCAGTTCGTAAGAGAACCAAAGCCCCGGAACCAAGAACCCCCTCGAGAGGCCTGGTGGAGAAGACCAGAGGATTAAGCTTGAGTGTTAACAAGACTCCTCCCTCTACTGTTAGACGGAGACTGGGAATAGGAAAGAAGAACTTCCTGGATACTCCCAGTAGAAGGGGATCAGACTCCGAGAGTGATGGAAATCGCAGCCCTATGCCTAAGAGACGAAAGCTTGCACTTGGAACCGATAGTCCAATGATTTCCCCACCTGCCACGCCATCAAGGGGAAGAGCGAGAATGCTTCGTGTTGAAATCCCGGTTAACACACCTGAGAAGCAACTCCGGGCCGAAATTCGAATCTATGAAGATAACGACGATTCTTTGAAGACAGCATCGGCAGTACTGAAAGCATTGAACACAGCTGCAAAGACTCCCTCTCGTGCTTCTCCGTCTAGAAAATCTCCATCCAAAGCATCGGCGCAGATTTCCCCATCTAAGGCTGCTCAAGTTCAGGCAACCCCCTCTAAACGCGGACCGGGAAGACCACCGAAGGCTGCGGCTACTCCTGCAAAGTCAACCCCTATCAAGGCCGCTTTGTTTGATGTTCCGTTCACCTTTACAGCTAGTGCCGTGAAGGCGCCTCCTGCGAAGGGATTGAAAGCTTCCACTCCCGCCCCAGCAACTCCTACTCGCCGTGGTCGCTCTGCTGGGTCTCCTACTCCTTTGGAGATTCTGGTGTCGACTCCGAAGGCTGCCTCCCCGAGTAAAGTGTCCTCGCCGGTAAAGATGGTAGCGGAGCCAGCTATTGGTAGGAGGAAGAGTTTGAGGATTTTAAAGAGCGTTGCATAGCTTCGCGTAGACGGCGATAGACGTTGCCAGGTTTTGTCGAGATTTCGAATGTGATACCCTTTTGCTGTTTGTGTTTTGCTTATGTTGGTCTTTCTGTTTCTGTTGTGAATTTTCTGTTTTGTTCTTTTGTCATTTTGGAGTTTTTAGGTGTTTTGGGTCGTTTTGGCTTTTCAAGTTCCCGTGTTCGTATTATTTTTGTAGTGCGGATTGTATTTTTATTCGGGTTGCTGAAGGTGGTATATGGTTATCTTATGGGTTATGTACCTAGAGCCGATACACGAAGGAATTTGGTGCTTACAATAGAGTGTTGGAATCGGATTATATTGGATTAGATGTGAGATCATGGCAGTGCACCCAAGATAGATTGGATGTCCGAATTATCAGAGGTTCCGAAGTCGGTATGTGAGAAATAGTGGCGTCGGTTTTGCGTCCGGAAAGTGCCTGGCGAGATGATTGGAGATCTAAGGCGCCCAGATGCTGAGGTATCATAGATACCATCGAGCAAACTGCATGAAGCGGTCAATAGCCAGTTCTGGGGCATCTCGGTGTTATTATGTGTTTCCATCAGCTCCAGTCTGCAATTTCCCACCGCAAAACGACTTGCTTCAAGCTTAAGGACGCGATCCTTTGTACAGCTTCAACGATGGTTGATGGCTTCGTACTTGAAATAACACATTCATTGTATCTTTTGTTGTGGTTTCCCGGCAGAGCAAGGTATCCTCAACCGCTTATATATTGTGCCCCATGTCGCTTTTATGCAACAGGTATCCGATAGTCATGTGGTGTCTTCCCAGAAGCTTTGACATTTATTTCATTTGTACGTGTTTGACATTCGATTCGAACTAAATACATGAGCATTTGTATTCTTGAGGTTGTGGAAGATCGTCGGACCGTCCAGGAAGCTTCGAGGTCGTGATTCAGATGTCGATTATCTTCGAGCTGCAGGGCGGGCGGCAAGCAAGAGCTCCAAAAAACTAGTCTGATCATCTGCTTTATGCAAGATTAGATCGGCTGCTCTACAATCAGATAAGATTGTGCAGGCCTGCATGCGAAGCTTCCCGTGGAGTTCGTCTAGCGCGTTTTTTGCGGTTCATGGATTCAACTTTATTTAGAGCTGAGGAGGCGGGGGATGAGGAGCTGGCCAAGTCATTTGCCAACAAAGACGAAATTGAATTGTAACGTCATCATCTATCACAATTTTCTGTCCAAATATTCTGGGTTTAATTTTACAAGTTCGCGCGTTTATGAGTCTTGTTGACGCAACCGATGTGTCGTGTGGGAGAACGGAGAGAACGGACAACCGTTAACGTCAACCCCGTCTGAACCCCACAAACCACATCCACTTGTCGACAACGACAAACCCATCACCGCCCATCTAACAACCCTCAGGAAGGTCCAACTGCTCCACTTCCATCGCATCTCCGACCATAAAGAATCGTTCCCTAACCTGCATCTTTGACACCGCAAATCTGGCCGAGTGTTCAACTCGTCCGCCTTAAACTCTAATTAACCCACCCGATTGGCCATCGAAGCCTAGCAAGAGCCCCGCAAAACCTCGATCAGCCTACACCGCGCGAGTGTCGCTTTCTCGTGGCAGTGACCATATGGACGTTAAACCTGTTGCTATCTTCTGGAACTGTCTTATCGATACCGATACTGTTTGAAGCGCATCATCCTGCGCGTCCATCAAACCTAATCACCGAATAAACATCTACCACAGACAAGCAACATGTCCGCACAAATCACCCGCGCCCGTAAACGTACGTCCAGTTACACGGTTCTCACGGCACATATTAAATGCCGGGTAGGGCGGGAATGCTAACCATACCATAGGTGAATTACGATCACTCAACCAAGCTGCCTGGGAGGGAGAAAAAGGTACAGGACACAATAAATTCGAAATCATGAGACGTTAGCAGCTTGCTGATGTTTCCTTCGCTCTCTCAGGCGTATTTAAGCTTTCCGGATCTCTTGATACCTCGCTAAAAAAGAATACCGCCGTCATTAAACGACTCAGAACTTCTCTTAACTCCGAATCTCAAACTGCTTTGATCAAGGATATCCAAACTACCTCGCTGGAAAAGTACCTTTCAGAAGTTATCTCCGCTGTTGCAGAGGGTTTACAGAAATCGAAAATTGCAGATACTGGCTCCGTTATCGAGGTCGTCTCAGCTCTACACCAACGCTTCGGAAAGGATTTTACACCTAGGTTGACTTTCTATCTTGCGAAGGGACTTGCAAACCCCCGTCCGGAGGCTTTGAAGGGTCTATCTACCGAGCAGAAGGAGAGGGAAGAGAAGGAACGGTTTATTCGTCAGAGAGCTCTTCTCAGAGTCGGTGTTGAACTATGGCTGGTTGGCGTCATCAGAACCGTGAATGACGCTGAGGATACTCTTGCTGTTAAGAACGGAAATACCTTGAAGGCCAGTGCACCCATCCCTACCGCGAAAAAAGATACCGGAGATAGCGAGCCATTTCCATTGGAAGTATTGAAGGAGCTACTTGGTCGAGATAAGGAACATGTCAACCTTCCTTTAGTTGTTCTCTTTGTCAAGCAGTTTGCTTATGACGTTCTTGGACTCAAGGCAAAGAATACTACTAGAAAGACTGTAGAGGAGGATGGAACAGCTGCCAACGGAACCACGGAGGAGGCCATGGGAAAGCCAATGGAGAACAGCGGTACTTCCGATATTGACCCTAATGATCCCCCGCTTAGTAGTCCGGAGATCCAACAGCGGTTCAGGAATGTCTTCACTCGGTACATGGAATCTCTCAAAAACCATATTATTCGCGATCATGAACGACTTCAGTCACAGTCAGCCCGCAATGCTGAGGCTTATATCAAGTCTGGAGAAATCTTTGAGGACCGTCAAGCAAACTATGAGAAGGCTATGAAACAACAGGAGAAACTTATTTCTGGTGCTCAATCTATTGCGGATGTCCTTGGGGTTGAAATGCCGGAATTACGGGACGACACGAATAGTGACGCCAACAAGGGAAGCATCATCCGTGAAGGAAGCAGCATGTTTGCAAATAAGGGAGAAGAGGGAAAGAGTGGTATTTGGGAAGATGAAGATCAGAGGAGATTTTATGAGGACTTGATTGATTTGAAGGGAAGGGTTCCGGCTATTCTTCTCGAGGACGGAAAGAAAAAGAAGAAGGATGGTGATTCTAAGGCGGAAGAGGAGATCAAACACTCAGAAGAGGAAGAGTCTACGAAAGAGGAAGATTCTGCCCCGGAAACTCCTAGAGAGCTTACTGAGGAGGAAAAGAAGGCCGAAGATGCTAGCATGGTCATTGTCAACAAGACTATTGGAGCTCAAGTGGATGCATTACTTTTACGCCTTCCGGAGCTTAACAACAGAGATATGATCGACCAGGCAGCTATTGACTTCTGTTTCCTCAACTCTAAGGCTTCCCGCAATCGTCTTATCCGTGTCTTGCAAGACGTTCCCCGTTTCCGCCAAGATTTGCTTCCTACTTACTCTCGTCTTACTGCGACTCTCAACAAATACCTTCCAGATATTGGAAAGGGTCTAGTTGACTACCTCGATAAGGAATTCCGCTCTCTTCAGCGCCGTAAGGAGAAAGATTTGTCTGAGTCCCGCTCCCGCAATGCGAGATACCTCTCGGAGCTCACCAAGTTCGGTGTTGTACCTGAGCATGTCATTTTCCACTGCCTAAAGGTCGCCATTGAGGATTTCCACCGTATTAATGTCGAAATTATTTGCCACATCTTGGAGAACTGTGGTCGATTCCTTCTTCGCACACCAGAAACCTCCGGACGGATGATTCAATTCTTGGAGACTTTGAAGAAGAAGAAGGATGGTGTCCACCACCTTGGACCTCAGGAGCGTATTGCTATCGAGAATGCCTTCTATTACGTCAACCCTCCTGAGAGACCCGCCATTGCTCAGAAGCAACGTTCAGTTATGGAGCTCTTTGTTCGTAAGATGATTTATCTTGATCTTAACAAGAGAAATTACATCAAGACTCTCAAGAACCTTCGAAAGCTGAACTGGAGCGATCCAGAAATTGTCGCAATGTTGAAGAAAATTTTCACCAAGGTCTGGAAAGTCAGATTCAACAATATTCATATTCTTGCAATTATTATTAGTGCTTTAAATAGGTACCATCAGGACTTTGCATACGGAATCGTCGACGAGATCCTTGAGCAGATTACCGTGGGGCTGGAGGAAAATAACTTTAAGCACAACCAGCGCCGTATTGCTCAAGTCAAATACCTGGGAGAACTTTACACCTACAAGATGATCGACTCTCCTGTTATTTTTGATGCGCTTTACCGCATCATTACTTTTGGTCACGAGGGCGGATTGCCCAAGCCTGGAGTCTACTGCCCGTACGATCCCTTCGACGACTTCTTCCGTATCCGTCTTGTCTGCACCCTTCTCGATGTAACTGGTGCTTGCTTCGAACGCGGAGCTGCAAAAAAGAAGCTCGACTTCTTCCTTGCCTTCTTTCAATACTACTACTACACTAAAGACCCTGCACCTATGGATATCGATTTCTTGATGCAAGACACGATCGCCGCTCTCCGGCCTACCGGCAAATTCCACTCCAATCTCGAGGAAGCAGGAAAAGCCTTTGAAGAAGCCACTGCCAACAACTACAAGTCTACTCCTGAAGATAAGAACGGCCCCACCCAAGAGGAGGTTGACGACCAGGATGACGAATCCTCATCCTCTGATGAGGAAGGTGAAGAAGGAGAAGACGGCGAGGTTCGCAGCCATGGAGATAACGAACAAGCCGTATCGGATGGAGAAGAGGACGATGATGCAGTCCGTAGTGTTGGCCGCTCAGAGACGCCTGATTCTTCATCTGATGAAGAGGAAGAGAACATTGTTGTTAAACGCGAGCAACATTTCGATCCTGAAGAGGAGGCAGAGTTTGATAGGGAATTTGCTAAGATGATGAGTGAATCCCTTGAGTCACGAAAGTTTGAGCGGAAGCCGGTATTCGATGTTCCATTGCCTATAAGAAAGGCTGGTGGCCCAGGCTTGTTGTCTAGGGAAAATACCACCGGGGATGAATTAGAGCAACCGGAGAATCAACAGGAAGAGAATAAGGGGACTATGATGTTTTCGTTACTCACCAGAAGGGGAAATAGACAGCAGACTAAGATGGTCGCTCTGCCCTCTGATTCCGGATTTGCTGTGGCTATGAAAGACAAGAGAGAGAAGGAACGTGAGGAGAAGCAGAAAATCAAGGAGTTGGTTATGAGTTATGATAGAATCGAAGAGCCTGCGGATATTGATGGTACGTCCTGTCTAACTAAGCTTGGAGAGACAGCAAGAGATATGGGTGGAGATATCTAACCTCTTCAATAGGACCCAGTACCCACGCAGCTCTGAACGCCTACATGCGACCTTCAGGTCGGAACCAACCCCGAAGCAGAAAACTCTCCATGAGTGATGTTAATTGGTACGATAACACCATCTGGTCTAGAAATCTTATTGAAGCATTTGCAAACTCTGAATCCCCTAAGTCCCTTGAGAAATACCAGGGAAAATGGTATAAGGGAAAGGGTATCCAGAGAGATGATGCTAGTTAAATTGATCGCAATTTTGTTGTTGGATGAATACTAACACTTATTTTGCGGAGGATAGGACTTAATGGGATTATGATAATATCATGATCTTCTTGGGATTTTGCTATCCATAACTACGATTTCGGACGACGGGAAAAACACGAGGAACGAGCAAAGACGATACGCACGAACGACGAGCGAAGACGGAGAAACGGAAACGCAGAACACAACGAAATGGAACGGAACATGTGAGACGGAAAGTAAAAATCGAAAACAGCTTTTATCATCATCATCATATTAGCTAAAGAGATTTTTACAAAAGACAACTATAAGTAACTACTACAGGAATTGGAAAGAATGAGTACTGGGAATGGCATCGTCATGTATGATGTCGTTTCTAAAGGCAAAACTATAACCTTGATAAATTATAGGTTTGGTTGGATACAATATGTCAAGGGATTTACATGCATGTTAAGATATTAGTAAAAAATCACTTACTTACTTATTTGAATGAGAATGGCCTGGTTTAATCAGAAATGGAGGTGGACCTGTAGAGTGATAATATGGCTTGTAGGAGGTAACAATTGCACCGTTTGTGTTTTGCAACTAGTATTCAATGAGTTGGAAAGGGTCAGGGTTTCAGAACAGATGATGGTGAGAATGGTGCGCTAGGATTGGTTTTTTCGTTAAAGGGGGGTTTTTTTTTTCCTTCTTCGAAATGGAAGTTATGAGAATTATGCAATTCCTTTCTTTTTTTTTAATGGTTATGGGCGGTATTTTTTTCTCCCGTAATTAAAAGAGATGTGGTTGGTGCTTGATGCTTGATGGTTTCCGGAATGTAAGTGATGATATTAGTAACTTTGTCTCGCAATGCTTCGGATTATCATGGCTTCCGGATTAGATGGCGTGTTCCGAAGTTTAGATTGATGTCGACGATTAAAACATTCCGTTAGTTGGAACGAGTTTATATAATGTCCTGTAATATGCCATATGCCATATACCATCCTTTACGTGTTACATTCACCGGTCTTATATCAACCCATGGCGGAGGGGTTAATAAGTGCAACCCAGCTAATTAACTATATTTAAACCCCTTAACTCCCTCTCAGAAAAACAACTTAAAAAAGAAACTGGTGGTTTTGGGTAATGATACGAATTCGAATTCTGATAGGAGGAATTGATATATACTGAGTTGATACACATTGATTTTGTTGGTATTCTAACTGCTCCGCTTTACGTCATAGGTATTTATTAAATACCCCAAGAAAATGAAACTAGTCTATCTATCGAAGATTCAAAAGCAGCTTTCTCCCATACACCATTCGATTGGAATACGACATTACATCACCCCCCCCCCCCCCCTTCAAATCACTTCCATGGAACTACTATATATGCATAATTTATACAACTTACATATAACCAAAAATATTGATCATTTCCTGTATCACACGCTGCCCAAGGCCTAGAAGTCCCATACACAACACTGAAGTACTGAAGATATTTGTAGATATTTGTAGATAGCGAGGGATATGGCTTTAAATACACAGAAGGGGTTTGGATTTTGCTAGTCACTTCATATCATATCACGTAAAAAAACTCACTTGAAAAAAATGATAATAAAAATAAAAAAAGAAAAGGAAAATATATGTCACCAAGTACAGTATTTTTGATATCAAATTATATCTTATCACATACCCCCACCCCCACCCCCTACTCCCTACGTCCTGCATTATCACTATATCACTATACCACTACATCACTACATCACCTTAACATCACCCAAAAACAGCACTCATGATTCGATTCAACATACAACAACAAAAATCTTTACCTCTAAAAAAACGCACAATATATTTCTCGTTAAATCGAAAAAAAGTAGGTACAAGTATAAAAACGTAAACGTATACGTGCTTCTCCATCACATGTCTATTCCCCTAAGTTACGATAAAAGAAAGAAGTTAACAAAGTCAGGTAAGGTAAGATGAAAAAAAAGAAAAAAAAAAAAAAAAAAACAATTGATGTGAAATGGAAAAAAAGTAAAAAAAATGGAAGAAATGGAAAATAAAAGTATGGAGAAAAAAAAAAAGGTAAAAAGTAAGAGTAAAAAATTCCCAAAGAAAAGAAAAATCAAAAAAATCCCGTAAACAAGCAAACAAGTAAATAATTTCTTGAACACATGGTAGATAGGTAGATAGAGGGGGCGTATATGAGCACGAAAAAAAAAAAAAAAAAAAAACAGAGAAATAACCTCTCCATCCATCCATCCATCATCCTTAAATTAGTACAGCCTGCATGAAAAAAAACAAGGGTACATATCCCCTCAAGAAAAGAAGAAAAAAAAAGATCTCGGAAAAAAAAAAGATAAACGCCCGCAGTAAATAACAAGTAATAACAATGACAAAAAACAAACACAAACAGATAACAAATAGTAAAAGTAGAGTTAACAAAAAAAAAAAAACACAACACACAGCGGTAAAATAAAGGCGATACAACTGCAAATGCAACAAGAACAGGTAAATCCCCTTACCACCACATCTTCCCGAATCTAAACTAAACTAAACATAAACCTGAACCTGAACCTGGACATCTTTGGCTTGCATTTTTCGTATGTTGGATGATGGATGTTGTATCTTGTATATTGTATCTTTCAACCGTGGAGACTGAGGAAACCGAGGAAACGTAAACCGTGGAAATCCAGTAAATCGGGTAAAATATTCTCCTTCGTTCCTTCGTTCATGCTGGAGTAATCGCTCCTAATCATCGGCTGCGCTCTATATTTGCTGTGTATTTGCTTCAACTCTCTTCGCTTCGCTCCATCTTCGCTTCTCTCCTCCTTCGCTTCGCTTCGATATCCCATCCACTAGCCCTTGTCCCGTAACGATAACATTAGACGTGACTCCCGGGTCGTTTCCAGAATTCCTATCCTTATCCCCTTTCCTCATTCCTCCTCTCTCATCACCCTTCTCATCCCTCATCCCAAACTCCCGCACCATGCCTCATCCTCAACCAGCACCTTAAAGCTGGAAAATGCTCTCATTATTATCGATTAAAAATTGGATAGCATTGTTTTTCATATGCATATCCGACATTTCACGTTCGTCAGACATATGACGGAGGAGGGTTGGTGCGAAAACCACCGCGAGGTTGCGGGAGTTCATCAGGTTTTCTTCTCGGCGGGCGGCAACTCTGTTGTTTTGGAGGGGGAATGTTAGTATACGTTATTTATGTTGATTTTTTAGGGGGATTCTTTTTACCTTGCGAGATGGAAGATGACGAACTGAAGAACGTCACGATGGGCTTGTGGTAAGTCCTCAGTAACTTGTCGTAGAAGCTCCACACGCTTCTCGACTTCGTACTCATCTGTTTTTTTTATCAATGAATTAGTATGTTATCCTATATTCGACATTCCAAGGGGGGATGAAAAGACTTACTAGTACTCTCCACAAACCGATCATAAAGTTCGTAGGTGATAAGGGGATTGGGGAGGTTTCGGAAGTACTGTTTGAGAACACTGGTGACCGAGCAAATATCCAGATCCGGAGAAAACTGGACATCCTCACCCCTCTCAAACTCATCCTGAATCTGGCGCATTTGAGTAGCACCGCCGGACTTCCTGTAAATTCCCTCCATATCCATTCCCCTCATCTCGACTTCCTGGATACACTTCTGGACGACGGCGGGGATCTTCGTTCCTTCGTATTCTGTTCGGGTGACGAGGTCTCCTCCGAACATTAGGACGGCGTTGGGATCGATGGGGGCGGTGATAACGGGCTCTCCTGGCGCGGCGCCGTTCTTCTTGTCTTTCTTCACCCAGGGTTTACCACCCGGGAAGCGAGGATCGAGGATGATTCCGGCTCCATCAAGGTGAATTTCGGTAGCGAACACCTTGTTACTGAGCTTACCGGCGTTCTTCATGATAGCAGCTCCGGGTTTCTTCCAGAACTGCTTCTTCTGACCAACACCATTCTTGAAGGGCGAAACCTTCTGTGCAATCATAACCTCTGAACTCTCCACCGTGGCATCATACGGTAATCCAATGGTCGGTAAGGAAGCGGAAGATTGTGCCAAACGCTTCTCGAGCTCAGCGGGGTCCATCAACTCTGTGTCCCCGTCGTAAATTCCCAACCCCTTGCTGTTCGCCTTGAACTGAGCCTGGATACGACCAGTCAACTCGTTGTTCAGGTCGGCAAGCTGAGCATTCTTCATGTTCAGCTGCTCGGTCTCCATGATAGCTTGCTCACGGAGACGGCCAAAGCTCTCGACATCTTCGAGAAGTTGGTCGCGCTGCTGGACCAAGTCGGATATATCGGCCTTCAAGGTGGCTTTTAGAGCTTCGAGCTCTTTCGTAAGGCCGCTGATCAGGCCGGATTTCAACTCGACGGGGTTGATACTCTTTCTGTAATTGCAATTTTTATTAGCAGGTGCATACAAAGGCTGCGAATGTCGATAAGGAACTTACCCGTCGGTCTTGGAGGCATCCAGGTGCTGTTTAATCACCATCAACTCTCTCAAGAAAGCTTCTCGCTCGGTTTCAAGCAGAGCTACCGTGCTGCGCTTCTGCATGATCGACTCTTGCAGAGCTTTCGCGGAGGCGGAGTTCTATGATGACGTCATGTTAGTGCACTTGTCGAAATTTTATTTCACGGTGAAGTAAGGGGGTATGAATGACTTACGTTGAGCTTAGTCTCAAGCTCCACTATGCGCTGAGTAGACCTCCTCAGCTCCTGCTTCAATGTACGGATCTCATCTTTAGGATCCATGTACATGGGAGAAACCATGTCTCCGTACGCCTGCTCCCCTGGTGATCTAACCGCCAATTCACTGAGGGAACGACCATGACTTGTTTTCCTATTCTAAAGGTAAGTATTGATTCCACAGGTCTTATCGAATTGATTCATATACCCTAGAGCGTTACTCGGCTCCGAATCGGAATCTGAAATCGGAGAGAAATTCGATTCCTGTGCCACTGATGGGCGACGTCCGGATGCCGACTCTGGTGAATCAATCTTTACCGATACACTTGACGAACCTAATGGCGAGTATGAGTACTGAGGTCGATTGAGGGGGGGTGTGGAGGAAGACATACCAGTAAATGGCGTATTCATCCTGCTCAACGATGGCCGGATCGAATCGCCTCGCGGTGGTATACTACCCATAGAATCCCGAGGAGGAGAGGGTGCTGCGGTCTCCGGTGGGGACATGCCGCCAATGGACCGCTTGCGCTCTCTCGGCGTCTCACCCAGTCTGAAACCCTCACTCGAGCCAACATCAGATGTGGCTCTACCCGCGCTATTCAGCAACCTCTCCACTCGCTCTGCCGACTCGTGAGATATCCGGGGTATCTCGGACTTGTCGAGTGCCGCTTGCAACTCGTAACTTCTGTCCTGAGTTGCGATATGGGGCCGGGCGTTTCTATTCTCCGCCTCATAGGCGCTCGTGATCTTGCCATCACTCGGCTTGATCCTCTCCCATTCCGAACCCGAGTACTGCGAACTACGTCCATGTGACGAGTCGTCAAGCACCAGCGGGATGTTTCCGGTAAAGTCACCAAACGGATTGCCGTTAGCAGTCAGTTGGTCTAAACCTTGGAAACTGTGCCGCTTCTGTGCGCGGGACGTCCGAAGGTTGTCTATTTTCATCATTAGCAAATTTATTCCTCTAGACCGTAATTATTTATGGAAATAGATCCATACCTGCTGAGAGACCCATCGGCGACAGCTGCTGTGGAGTGAACTTGGCTAGAGAGGGACCCGCAGCGCTCGGAGAAGGTCTACTGGGAGCTGGAGTCGGGGATTCTCCATCGCCGGAATCTGGAGGGGGGAGCGGCGGTAACGACTTGTCGTTGTTTTTCTTCTGCTCCATCATGGGAGTCTGGGTTTCACTCGTCGGCGTTCTTGACGAGGGTTTTGGCCGCGATGATTTCTTCCGTCGAGACATTAAAGTCTCATGACATCCCATACAGAAGATGCCTTGCGAGGTCCTGGCGTACTTCAGGTTCTCGATCTTACGCTTACAGTTGCGGCACCTAAAGCAACCAGCACAGTAAGCCTGATCACCCGTCAGGATTGCCAGGTCCTCGATCTTCTGGTTACAAGCTGTACATGAATAGGTACAGCTTGAACAGATCAGGGAGCCATCGCCAAGAAGTAATAGATTCGCATCGGAATCTAGTAGTGTACTACAAGAGTTACACCGGAAACAATCAATGTGCCAACGGTTTCCGGCTGAAGCTTCGTTAGCAAATCGCTCTTCAAATGCAGTTGTTGCGGGCGTTGCGGGCGTTGCGGGCGCGGCGAGTGATAATGCCCGCGTCGCCGCAACGCGAGCTTCTGGGTGAGCCGGCTCGGCAGGGATAGCAACTTACCCAACTCAAACGCTTTTCCCTCTTCTAAAACCTATTCCAATCGTCAATAATCCCAACTTCCAAAGCTTCGGATAGTATTGGAATAATCGTACCTGACCACATCCTTTGCAAGGGATGTCATCGTCGTCCTGGTACGGCGACCCCGGCGGGGACCCGTCGTTGTTCATGATGAGCTCGTGGTAACTGGAACAATGTCCGGTTCACGTAGCTCAACTATGATCTCGTACTTTCGAGCTGGTGGGAAAAGGTCTTCTAAAAATTCGAAGCTTCGTTCTCCGTTCGTGGGTGGGTGGTTGCTATCGTAAGGGGGTGGTGGTGCGGGGAGGGGAGGGGAGAATTCCGTGTCGCGTCTTTGGGTTTGGTTTGTCTTCAAACGATCGTAATTCCTCTTACAAGTTGGTAAAGAAAGAAAGAATCTGGTTTGAAGGGAGGTAGGGTGGAGACGTGATAGGTATTCGGTAGGACTTTGCTCGTCTCTCAGGAAGGCAAGTGGTGGATTGTGCTTCGTTGGCTTCGATGGTTTCGCTCGCTTCGTAGACGGGAGTTCCAATGCGCCGGTGATGTATCTAGGGGTTACGAAGTCTAGATATGCGCGGGAAGCAACTGATACCAATGGATTCACTTCACTGCCAGGTCAGCAATTCTTCTTTCCCTTGTGGCGACTGCGTTAAGACAAAAAAAAACACAAGGGCTGATTCGAAACTGTGATTCGAATGACCGAGGTGCTCCTTCTGTTACTTAAGGGAGGAATTAAGGGACCGTACGTATCAACTACAACTGACCTAAACCTTAGCCCCTGGAGAGTTGGAGGGAGGACTCTAGTTGGTGCCTGCACAGCAGCAGCCTAGCTAGCGGACTGACTGGCGAAGCAAGCGGAGGAAGCTATTGACGTCTCAACGGCAACTTGTGTTCTATACTTGTACGTAACAAGCAGTGAAGACAATAGAGTGAATGGTAAAAGCTGATTAAGAGTGAATGAGGGATGACGCGATTGAAATCGAACTGAAAAGTGAGTGGATTGGTTGGTGGTTGGTGATGGATGGATTGGGAGAGAGGGGAGGATTCTGGTTGCAGTTGGACGAGGACGGGGGAGCGAGCGAGGGGTGGCCGTGGTAGCACTTGCAGCTGGCTGAGAGGGACGGCGGAAGTAACAATCGCTCGTCTAGCTGGTACCTCAGGGCAGAATGTGGGGAGGGGGGGGGGATGAGTTTGGTATAAACTGCGGAGTTGGGTGATGTGAGATTCAGTTGCGGAGAGCTGGATTGAGGGGAGGAATATGGAGAAGATTTGCGAGCACTGTGACCTAAAGGTGGGTGGAGAAGATGGATACAGGAACACAAGGACACAGACAGCAGTAAGAAAATTCAGATTCAATAGACGAAGAAAGAATACTTTTCTAAACTTTGTATTTTTGTTTTCTTAATGAACAGCTTTCTACATTCAATTGTGTGTCGCGGCTTATCTCATGAGTTTTTGCGTTTTGGCGACCGAACATGAAGATGATATCAGGCTAGAGGCGCTCGTGTGCAAGTAGATCATTTTGATAGGGACTATGGGGACCTGACCCTCAGCTTTAATCAGCTATGTTCAACGCCTCGTACCTGCATGTGTTTGCATGCTCGTCTTGCAGGCCTGACAGATATCGATTGTAAGGTCTGTACATACCCTATCTATCTCAGGTACATTTTTTGTCAAACGCGGGGCAATGAACCAAAGGAGAACAAGAGGGATATGACGAGATCAAAAAGCAGAAACCGTTTTCCATTTTAAGGTTATGCGCGTGGCCATCAAAGCTGCTCACGTTGTTCGTCTGCTGCTGAACGTTGTGTTCAGCTCTTGTCCATTTCCGGCTCATTCACGATTACGATTTCTTCTAGACCGCTAAATGCAACGCACGGAGCATCAAGCCTCATGATTTCCCCATTTCTATTTCTATTTTTTGCCTCGACGTTGGATATTTGTTTAAATCCCCGAATAAGTGAGTATGGGCAATATAGCGTAGAGCAGAGAAGAGCATAGAGCAAATACAGAAATGTCAGATTCAGGGGCTAGTTTTAGGTACGTACTACTGACTTTGTGAAACACCCCTCGCAGCGAACCAGTCTAATCATCAATGGATGTTTCCCTTGTTTCGCGTGAAACAAAAAGTTCAACAAAAGTTTCAGCGGCCAACGTGGAGAAGCGAAGACCGAAGACCGAAGACTGACGGACGAAAAAATACCAACTCAGAAGATGACAGCTTGGCATCATGTCAGACCATTCATCAGCAAAGCATCCAGATTCCTTATTCCTATTTCTATGTCAGTCATCAACCAAGCATCGAGATTCCCTATTCTTATTTCTATGTATGGCAGTACCTGGCTACCATTAACTTTGGATCAGGCGTACATACATACATGGCCCTGCAGCGGCGAACCGAAGGGAATCCGAAGGGAACCGCACCACGGGGAGCCACAGGGGGCCAGAGGGAACCTAAGGGAGCCTAAAGGAACCTGTGCCTTTGGTCCAGCATTTCATTTCATTCGGATCTCATCCCGTCGCCAACTTCCTTCCTCATCTTACCATTCCCAAGTCCCAAATCCACACTTCGCATACCCAACGCCTCACCGCCCCGCGGCTGTATCGCAGCCGATAGATAACGCCGTATCCGCAACCCGCGTACGGTGCATAGTGGGGGAAAAATTCCCTACATACCTTCCCACTTTTCCACCAGCAGCAGCCTTGTCGAAATTCCCTACAGCACCATATGTAACCCCCACCGATCGCGGGGTATGGTATTTACGATAGAGTAAAGTATAGTAAAGATCATAAAGTAATGTAAAGTAAAGGAAGGTAAAGTAAAGTAACATATACATCCCAACGCACCACAGTATTCACTTCTATACCAAAAGCAAACTGCAAATAGCTGAAAGCAACTGTAAATAACTAGAAGTATCTAGAAGTACCTTCAACCCTCCATCCCATGACATCCCATGACATCCAACCCCAAGATACGCGCATCCAGCTTCCTTCTTCCTCTAATTCTCCAAGCACATGCAGTAATCTAATTTATTTAATTTCTCCAAAACTTGAAAAAAATCACCTCCGTGTTTCATGTTTATATAGAGAATACAGTATGAAAGTTTGGTATGTACGAAGCCTTGTGTAGCGTTAGCATATTACTTTACCTAACGCTTCTGTACTTTACTTTACCTTACTTTTACTTTACTCTATACCATGTCAGTAATTAATGGAATCAATAGCAGATCACGGGTTGGCCTGTGCTGATGCTGACTGTAGGAGATGGAGACGAGAATGGGGGTAGGGGGTAGGCCGGGGCGGTGGTGGTGGGCGGGGGGGGGGGGGGGGGTTTCTCAGCAGCTTCTAGCTATGGTGCCTGCTACATACATACACACTCATCCTCCTCCGTTAAAAACCCCGCTAACAACAATCCGGCAATCTTAAGGTACGTATGTCTATGTAAATCCGCCCCCACAGCAAAGATCACAATCGTCACATTTCCGCAATACGATAACCACGGACATCCTTAATAAAAAAAAAAACGATACATACAGAGAAACATTTCCATTCCTTTGATCTCTGATGTCTCTAATGTCTTCCTGTAGATACCCGAGTCGATTACTGTGAATGCTGTGAATGCTGGGGTATTATACATACATACTACGGATACATACTTTGTATATAACCTATAGGGAATCCATCATATAACGCCACGCGCACGCGAGCTTATCACTTTATCACTTATGTCTCCAATACTGTAACTTATTGTGCCCTACATAATTAATTGTGTAACTGTGTAACATTAAAAACTGCAGAAACTGCGGAAACTGCACCCTATGATACACTCTCCACTGTCTGTTTTCATTCCTCAACCTCTGGAAAACACGCACAAGCAACCCCCCCCCCCCCCCCATCATCGCCACGGAAGACACAGGCGATAACTACTTGACGCACAACGCATAACAATTATTTGTAATAACATAAGGTAAACAACACCCATCGAATCGGTTCTATAGTGTAGTGGTTAGCACTTCGGATTCTGATTCCGGCAACCCCGGTTCGACTCCGGGTAGGACCTATCTTTTTGCTTGTTTTACGTTTTTTGGTGATGCGAGGGTTTAGGTATTGTTGTTTGATTTTTTTTTTTTTTTTTTTTTTATTTTTTATTTTTTTATTTTTTTATTTTTTTATTTTTTTATTTTTTTATTTTTTTATTTTTTTATTTTTTTATTTTTTATTTTTTTTTGGGGGGGGGGGGGGGGTTTGATTTTGATTTTGCGGAAAATGAAATATAAACTGGTATATTTACCTGACTAATAGTTACAGTTACAGTTCCAGTTATCAAAGTTAAAATAATCATTATCAGTGCTGGTAGTTACTTATAACTCATAACTCATAATACAACTCACGGTCTACAGCTTACAACTTACACCCCACGATTTACACATCCATTTCCAGTCTATATCAATGATTTTCAATATTACCCTCGATTTTTTTTTCTTGGTATAGTAACCAAGATACAGAAATCGATACTGAAAATTACAAATAAATTTTTCCCCCTGAGTGACACTGAGCCTACATTGATAACTCAACAAACGTAGCCATAAACTTTCGATAAGATGACTACCCAAGCTCCCTGCTCACAGATATAATCATCGATGAAGGTAGAGCGGGTTTTTTATAGTCTGTGAAGATATATAGATGGACTGTGAATTTTTGGTATAGTATTGATTTCAGGAAATTGTATCTGCGTTGATGGGGTTATTGGATTTTGGCTGGGATTTTAACTGGGTTTCAACTGGAATTCAACTGGGATTTCAACTGGGTTTTATGGTATGTTGATGGCTCATGATTGTGGTTACTGTATTTGGAATCGAGAAACTGGAATTTGTAACCTGGAAGTATTTAGCGGGGAAATATAACTATCTATGTAGTAACTCTGGAGGCTTTGATTTGGGGGGCTGTGGAAATGGGTTAAGATATATGGGTATGAATAAAGTTGGATTGATTGGTGGGTATCTATATCGGGGTATATGGGTAAAGGGAGTTTGGTGTTTATCGGTTTGTTGGATTGAGAGTGTTTGTGAGATTTTATAGTCTAACTGGAAGCCTAATCTTGGGGTATTTTTTTAAAAAATATTAGGTTACAATAAGTACGAAATGATGAGTCTGAAAAAAGCCTTGTCAGATGTGGTAGAAAATTGAGTGCTTTTGTGACACTGAATAGGATATTTTATGATATGTGCTCGTATTCAAAATATTCTAGATTGGAATAAAAAGAGGAGATATACCGATACCAACAGATAATTATACCCAGCTCATCAGGATTCGACATTCGAGGCTCCGGTTAAATCCTGCTTAAATCCTGCTCGCTTTTGAAACAAAAACTACCTCAAAGACCCCGGTTGTGCTTGTAGATCTATTGGAACACCCGACACGTATGTTGATCACTAATACCGGTGTGTTTTTAGTGGCCTATGTATTCTAGCCAACGAACGCCTTCGTCTTCGTCTCCGCTTCTCGGCTGTCTACGTGGCTGTCACTGTCAAACACGTTAGCATTAGGATTAGAATAGAGTTACCGGAGTTAATGGGGATACATAAGGATCTAATCCTAATTGAAATAAAGGAGTATCTGTGTAGGTCCTAGAAACCCCTAGTTGAAGGCCTTGTGGAAACATCCGTCGGATGATTGTACCGAAAATTTAAGCTTTTATCTAGGACAAAAGAGATGGAGGAGAACGAGCTTCGGATGAGACATTCTAGCAGCGAGCTACTGACGAGGCTAGGTAATGGTGCGTACGTAAGCTGCCATAGGGTGATCGGCGAGAATAGTTAGGAGGTAAACATATATGAGCATAAAGGTGATTCTGGTTGATAATAGGAAATGTTTCATAGAGGTAGAGTGGAGTCGGAATTGAAACCTGAAACGAGGATTCCTTATGGCATGTCAGTATCTAATTTACACCTTTGTAAATCTCCACAAAGTTCAAACTCACAGCGGAAATAAAATCTCTCCTTACTAAATTTATCAGCACGAGCCTATTGACCCTGCGCACTGAGCACCCACCAAGCTCGAGCTCGATAGCAGATAGCGTAGGCGTGCACTGACGACTATGCATATCGATCAGGCCCTTCTGTGATCAGGCATAAAAAGCTGCATCTCGGCACCGGCACATCAGGGTCAAAGCTTGACGTCTTTCGTAGCTGAATTGCCATGTTAAGCATAACCCCTAGAGTACACGGCTCCTAGGATGGTAATTCGTCGATTAGTTCTCCTATTGCGAACCACGCGAGCTCCTCCTATTGAATCCTCGTCAGTAAGCCACGAGGTGGACGCGTTGACTGCGGGCTCAAGCGAAGGCCTAAATGCTGAGGCCAGAACGACGCATGGAGTTGGAGCTGGGAGACGAACTTTTAGGCTCGAGCGGATGTAGACATCGGGTATCACGCAATGGATCTGCTGAAACAAGATGCTTCTAGAAGGTACTCATCAGTAACGGTGCAAAACACCGTGGTAAATGTGGGACAACGAATTTTCTGTGGAAGAGGTGGAAGCGTGGTCATGGAGCTGCTGTGTTGTTGTGTATCATCGGGTCGCAGCGACGGAAGTAACCACCAGCCTTGTTTACATCTGTATGCTCATCAGCCACAGAACAGAATTTACCTCATACAGAATTTAGGAGGCAAGATATTTGGGCGAACTGCGCACATAGAAAGTCTTCCTTTGTAGATTCAAACTCCACCCTCCATCTCCTTCACATAAAATCACACCGACACACCTCAACTTCATGGAGGGAAACTCGGCCCATCGCTCATTCACCCTAGCCCTAAGCCCTACCGGCGGGGATCAATGATCGGTCGGGGATGGTGCCCGCCGAGAACCAGTCGCAGACACTCAGCCCTACCCGCACTCACCACAACAAGTAGCCCGATCAGCCGTGCACAAGGGTGCAATGGGCTAAATTTTTGTGTGTTAATTCATTCGGCCCGGATATTGTACTCGCTACAATCTACTCACAACCTCTGTCCGGAGCCTGAATCCACTTGGATCTTTTTTTACTTCGCGGCTTGAATCCACTTGGATCTCATTTTTGCTGCCCTCTCTATCTATTCCTCTCTGAAACTAACTCTACCTTTACAAATAAACTGGATATTTTAAAAACGCCTCTCTCTCTTTCTTGCGCCGCTTTCGCGTTTAGCGTTGCTCGGTTGGCCTTTTTCCTCCAGACAGAAGGGTGCTTTCTTTCGAAGCCTCTCTTTGGCTTCCCTTCCCTCATATTCCCTATCCTATGGAGGTCTCCTTCTTGGCTCTGTGTCTCTTCCGGTGTCTGAGCCCTTGTTTTTCGTCCTTGCTCGTAGCAAGTTCCTTCCCTTGATGGATTAGTTGCTTGCGGTTGCCCCTGGCCCTCTTTCTTTTTTCTTTGTCTGTCTGCCCCGTTGGTGTCCAGCGCGGGTCCTTTTTGGTCTCGACGGTTCTTACCCAGAGATTTTTCTCTGGTGCTTGTTCCTTTCTCTTTTGGTCTTCTTTCGACCCTTTTCGTCCGCTCTTCCGTGTTTTGCTTTCCGATGTTCGGAAATGCCGGTCTTTGGACCGTCGACTGACTTTCCCGTCCCGCTCGAGAGATCCTACTGAGGACTCTTATCGCAGGTGATTTCCTATTCTCTTGTGCTTATCGGTTTTCGGACGTTGTGCTAACCAATGGCTTTGCGAATAGGGAATTCTTGATGTTCGGAAAGCAAAGAGTGCTTCTGTCTTTGGCGGCAAATTCTACGTAAGTAATCTATGCTTCTATTTGTTTTCTTTTCATTGATTTTCGCTTCCATCATCGAATGAACAAGCTAACTGTGATTTGGATACGTAGGAGATTTTGATGCGACCGTTGTTCTTCTGGGGGCTTATCCTCCCCAGAATAATACGGTTGCCTCTTGCCTCTCTCGTTGGAATCAACAATGGTTGATCTGGTAGGTTTACTCTTCACTCATCGTTACAATCATTGCTGACAATACCACAGTCTTGGCTTTCTTCTGCGTGCTGGTAATTACTCTCAAATTTCTCTCTTGAGAGCCCGGCTAACACAATTGTAGGCCTTTACGCCACCTGTGCGTGGCTCGTTGCGTTAACGAATTCCGGCAACAAATGGGGGTGGGTTGCCTGTGGAACGTCTGCTACGTGAGTACTCTTATAACAATCCTTCGATGCCTAAGCTAACTCAACATTAGGCCTCGAACTCACGGTGGCTTGTTGTGCCGTGATATTCCGGCAACAAACGGAGATGGATTGTTTGTGGGTCATCAAGGTAAGCACCTCGAAACAAACACCCAGTACCTAAGCTAACTGAGCAACAGGCGTTCGAGCTGATGATGGTTGGTTGTGCCGTGGGGTTAGGGTAAGAAGTGGGGATGGACTGTGCTTGGTACGTATTAGCAACGCCTGACGATTTTATTTCAATTGTTAATAAAAGTTATAGGTCACATTTGCGTATCCGACATTTCAAAATGTGTCTGTTTTCCCGTGGTTGCGCGTGCCTAGTGGCTAGACGCACGGGACGAGACAATGGTCCGATCGATGTTTGCCGTCGTCTCTTTGATTGGAAGAAACTGTGTATTTAGGATTTTTTTGATTTTGATTTTTCTTTTTTACAAGTTTCTATTACTTTGCATTAATTGAATGTTTTTCTCCAAATTTTCTCTTCTCAAGTGAAATCTTCGTTGCTGTAATATTTTCGTGTGAATTGTTCTCTCTCGCTAACATTAATGTCACTGGTGTTTAATCCGATCGGTGTCTTCCCTCGACGTAGCCCACATCGAACCTGCAACAGCTTAGCTCCACCTACACAGCCACAGCCACACTCAGCAAGAATCTTGTAGCGGTTCTCCACCCCTCCTCCACCATCTGTTTCTTTCCCCCACCCGCATCTCCAAACCACTTACAGCTTCACAGCCGGCGACTCACCTCCATCCCACCAGGGAAAACACATAAGACTCAACATCGAGCTCAGTTCTTTGTCTCTTCGAATAGCTTGACGATCTTTTTATTCACCCTTGTCTTTTTTTATCTGGAGTCAGGTAGTCTCGAGTTGCTCCCTCAAACCACCTCGCCGCTTGTCCTTTCTTCTGGCGGTTCTGAGCTTTGCTTCGTAAGTTCTCTCCTTCCTTCACCTGCTTTCAAGTTGCATTTCCACCACAAAACTCGAGCTTGAATCTCCTGTTGCGAGCTTTGAGCTTCGTTCTTTGCCCCGCGTTCTTTCGATGTTCGAAGTCACTTTACCTTGAGCTACAGCTCCATTGAAGCGGCAATTCCCTCGTTGGTGGAGTGTTGGATGTTGAAGGAGAAGACAGAACTAATACATTGCCGGTGGACAGAACAGTTCCAGCGCCTATCCAAAGATCTTGATCGGAACGAGCACCATGGCCGGTGTTTGACTGGCTTTGTAAGTTCACCTCCCCGATTCCAGCATATCAGATTCGAGCTTCATCCTACTTCCGATAAGAACTTCGTGGGAAAATGTAGGCTAATATCATTTAGTTAAATTCTACAAACGCACCAGCGTCCTTCCGTTCGGTTTCTTGATTGATTCAGGAATACCGAACCATACTTTGGTCTTTCTTCGGTCCTGTGAGTATTTCCTTTCATATACACGCCACAAGCGTTCCCCGAATCTACTTGGGTGTACTGCGAGCCCTTTACATTCCGGTTTCATCCTAACCCGAGTACGAGTGATTCGGCGTGTTGAACCACTGTGAGTTGATCAATAAGCTAACTGATTCATGAACATAGTTGCCTCAGCCGCAAAAACTGCTCCCAGACTGTTTCTCGGGTCTGGTCGAGACGATGCCGGACCTCCCAGAGCACTCATTTGCTCTGGGCGTTCTACTGGGCAGGACGGGCCTACAGTAGAGCTGCACGAACGAAGAACGAAGCTTCGAATTATTAGAAGACCTTTTCCCATCAGCTCGAAAGTACGAGATCATAGTTGAGCTACGTGAACCGGACATTGTTCCAGTTACCACGAGCTCATCATGAATAACGACGGGTCCCCGCCGGGGCCGCCGTACCAGGACGACGATGACATCCCTTGCAAAGGATGTGGTCAGGTACGATTATTCTAATACTATCTGAAGCTTTGGAAGCTGGGATTATTGACGATTGGAATAGGTTTTAGAGGAGGGAAAAGCATTTGAGTTGGGTAAGTTGCTATCCCTGCCGAGCCGGCTCACCCAGAAGCTCGCGTTGCGGCGACGCGGGCATTATCACTCGCCGCGCCCGCAACGCCCGCAACATCCGCAATAACTGCATTTGAAGAGCAATTTGCTAACGAAGCTTCAGCCGGAAACCGTTGGCATATTGATTGTTTCCGGTGTAACTCTTGTAGTACACTACTAGATTCCGATGCGAATCTATTACTTCTTAGCGATGGCTCCTCTAAAGCTCTCTAGATTCAATCAATCCATCCCTTCGGGGGTGGTATTGTGCGAATCGAGAAATGACATGAGCTGGGCTTTTGAGGTAAATATGAGCGTCGTCTCTGATTAAGGTACGTTCATATTTTCTTTATTATGAATTTATTGACGTATTCTAAATGGACATTGCTAATCGTAATTGTAGAATGGAATCCAACGTTGGAAATAAGCGACGCCACAATAGAGTGCCGGTGGGTTCGGTGGGGGTCGGATACGCACGACCCTGGACCACCCTCTGGTGTCTTCGTGGTTTGTTTGTAGGATTGTTGTAATAGCATGAGATTTGTGAGCGATATAATGATATAATCTTTGTTTGTCGAAGATCATGTTCATGGATAGACCATGTGTGGTCGCTCGTGGTGCGCAGCAGGACGCAGGGTGAATGGTGATTGTATTCGATATAATAAAACGTGCTTATAGTTGAAGTAAAAGCTTGAGTTTATCAATCGTTTTCGAAAATGAAGATAAAAATACGAGCTCTGAGTGATGCGTGATGCGTGATGACGTGGGCTCGTCAGTTGTGATTGATTTGGCATAGTCGCGAGCCGCAATCTCCGTGGTTGGCGCAGGAATCCAAACCGAATATGCGACGGAGAGTAGCGCTTGACTTGATATATTGCAGCGATTTTTATTTTCTTTATTTTTTTGTTCAATCAAATGTATTAAACATTGTTGGCCAGTGTCTACAATCAACTGAATGGAGATTCAATATTTGTGAGGCTTGTCGATGCTAGTCAGAATGGTAAAGACTCACTACTGGCTCCTTTGACAGTTCCTTCACAGCTTTGTTAGCTCATCAACAATTCCAAGACCAATAACACCCTCAGCTTCTACGACACCTCCATGACCACCTTATGCAGCTCCCATGGTTAACCCTCCGACACCTTCAATCGCTCCTTCCAAAGCCCCTCCAGTTCGATCCTTTCTTCGAAAACCTCTAGCTTCTCCACGGTAGCATTTCATTACAGTCTCTATTGTCCCTGCAGCGGCCTCACACAAAGATCATCCTCCGTACTACCTAACCTGTCATATAACCTACAATACAACTTGCAATAAAACTACTCTCGCCCCTTCACCTCACGATTTCCCTTAATACCAGAGCGTGAACTCTGCCGTTGCGGCGTCAAGCTGAATTGTTTCTTGAGAGGCCTCTTCCACTTCCACCATTTTTTGGCTTCTCACGTTAGTGGAATTGCTTACTCTCCTTTAGATTGCAAGTTCAGCTCCAGAAATCCCCTCTTTCTCAGTTTTGGTCTTTAATTACTGCATCGAAATCAATACATACTACAATTTGATACGGTGATGTTCTCGAATCTTGGTTAATCAGCAAGGATCAAGAATCTTCAGAATTGTGGATTATTGCCAAGTGCTTTCTCTCCCTGCGGTCGAAATCTCGACTTCTTGAGTTCCCCCTTTCTGGATTTCCATTTCTAATTACCGCTCCAGCACTGCCATATACCATAGAATAATACGGCAATACTCTCGGCTCTCGGTTGATCAGCCAACGAAGAAGCTTCGGAATGCCAGATTAATGAGTTTATCCTCTCTTCCTTGAGTAACTATCTATCTAGGAAGGAATTTGTGGTGCCTCTTCGCTCTATGTTAGATGGCCAGGCGAATTTTGAAGCTTAAGGATATTACCGCTGACAATTGATAGCTTCAAGGCTACGATACATTCAAAATGGCAGTATTATTTGCCTCCGCACCTCTTCTCCTGCATCCACTCGACGCCGAGCCACCGATACTTATCTTTCATCTTCAGATAACCCTCCAGAATTTCAGCCAGATAAGCAGCGTCAAGGGGGGCGCTATTGGATTTCCAGGCGTGGTAGTGGTCCTGCTGTCGACATAATACAGCGGCTGATGACGATGCCTCCAGTGGATGAGAGTCATTATAGAAGAACCTGCACACCGAGATTGCATCAATTCTGGAGGTGTGGAAAATTAGCGGATGTCTTCTATAGTTACCATACTGATGGTGCTTATATAGCCCTGACGCTGATATTGGAATACTTCCGATGAGCTTATCTGTGTTTTCTTTAGGCCCATGAGAATAGCGCCGTGCAGTCGATGCGGTTTGATCGATGCCGATGCTGTCACTCGGGATAAATACTATCCCTGTCATATCATATTTTTTTCCTAGCCTTTTCCCCTAGCATCAAAGATGCTATTTAGACACCTCTCACGAGAGAAACTCAATCTGATTCAGCATCTCGAAAGAGGAGGAAATGATGTCACTTCAAGCTTCGCCTGGGGTATCCCAGTGATGGTACTGCACGCATGACCTCCATAACGTAAGTTCCGATGTGACTCGTCGTTATCCACAAAACGCGTTTGGTTAAATCTCGACCAGAACGAATCACATTTTCTCATAAATCAGTACGGGAAATGAAGCATCATTGTGATTTCTATAGGTAGACTTTCAAACACGCGCCGACTTTCCTTCAACCTTGTCCGTATATCCCTTCTTGTCGTATCAGGCAGGGCACGGTTGATTTATTGGCAACATTCTTATATTACATCCTGGGAATAATCAATTTCTCAGTTTACACTCTACATTTTTATAAAACCACATTTTTATGTCGAGGAGGATGTCTTCCCCAGGAGGCAACAGAAACCCTGGGCAGCTCCGCAATTTCCGTTCTCCCGACCGAATCTGGTTGTAGTATTGGCGAGGCCGCCAGGCCAGAAGAATATTCCCTAATGCGATAAGTCAGCACACTGATGTTTGGTGGTTCGCGAGACTGTTTCGATGGTTGGGATAATGTGGGTGATTGATGAACATACTCTTAGAATCTTCCAGGTTGCCTCAAAAGTTGATTTCGGTCCAAGATATGACGTGCCATTACTGTATTTCTAAGATGATCAGGTCAAGTCATTCCACAATAAACGAGCGTGGCCTCAAGGGGTAACTTACTATCGAAGCTGTTTTAGGGAAGACCCAAACGCCGCTGTCTGCCAATAGAAGCCGCAGAGAGATGCTTCGGCTCCTCCATGTTACGTTACAATAGAGAGCTTCCCAATCTATCGTACCACACAGGCCACAGTTGGCTCACTGCTGATAAAAGTCGTAGAGAGATGATCGAGCTCCTCCATGCTATGTTACAATAGAGAGCTTCCCAATCTATTGTGTCACACAGGCCACAGTTTGTTGACTGCTGATAGAAGAAGCCGCGAAGAGATGCTCGAGCTCCTCCATGCTATGTTACAATAGAGAGCTTCCCAATCTATCGTATCAGACAGGCCACAGTTGGCTCACTGCTGATAAAAGTCGTAGAGAGATGCTCGAGCTCCTCCATGCTATGTTACAATAGAGAGCTTCCCAATCTATTGTGTCACACAGGCCACAGTTTGTTGACTGCTGATAGAAGAAGCCGCGAAGAGATGCTCGAGCTCCTCCATGTTACGTTACAATAGAGAGCTTCCCAATCTATCGTACCACACAGGCCACAGTTGGCTGACTGCTGACAGAAGCCGCGGAGAGATGCTCAAGCCCCTCCATATTATGTTACAATAGAGAGTTTCCCAATCTATCGAGACATCTAACATTGTAAGCCCAATAAATTCGACCTCAAAGCACGTGTGGGGATATCTTACAACTGTTACCGGAAGTCCATGGTGTGTTGATTGGGGCCGTAAAAGGACGTTCAGAGAATTAGTACATAGTCCATCAGTTGTGTGATAGTTACAGTCGATTACTGACAATTTCTAATATAGTAAGCCCAAGATACTCCATATCAAACAGCTGTGGTTTTGAATAATATGGATACATAACTTACCTGGCGTTCACGATGTTGATGTCTGCGTTGCGAGAGGGAAGGCACGGGGCGCGAACCAATGGAATTTGGCCTGCGTCTTGGAACCCTGGGTGGGTTTTGGATTGCTTAGCTCTGTGTAGCTTTAGAAAGTTACAGCCACGGAGGGTTGCGGTATACTGACGCGTGGCGGATGTATTCGTTGGTGGTGCTCAAGGTTGAGTTACTGAGATGAGGAAAGGCGGATAGGCGTGTCTATAAAGGGTAGAGACGGAGGAAATGGGAAAATGGTAGAAACCAAGAGAAGGATCAGGGGTTGCTGTTATTTGGACAAACAAGGCCCTTACAAGCTTTCATGGCGGGGAATATTTTGTGGCCATGAATGTTTGCAGGTTGTTCAAGATAAGAAGATATATTAGGGCGGTCAGCCTGAGAATTATCATCAAACATCTGCTGACAAAGAGATGTCGGGAGATGATATTATTGATTGAGCAAACTATAATTTTATACAATGGAAGACGGATCCAAGATATCGTAATAGGCGGCGTAATGGGATGAAATCGAAAAAATGTAAAATTTTCAACAAACATTGTTACTCCAGAAAACAAAAAAGCCAGAAAAAAATATCCAAACATCATCATCTCTAACCTTCAATCCCCTTGAATATGATCCACCTAACTCTGCCCTTTCAAAATCTTGCCAGTCTACACACTCTCATCCTCATCCAAAATCCGATAACAAGTAGCCTTTCTCTCATACTCATCCAACATATCCAGGACCTCCGTTTTAAAAACATTACTAAACCCCAACCTCCTCTCGCCAAGGAACTCGAGAACCGGTTGTTTCCCCTCAAACTCACACTGCATAATCTTATTCTGCAGTCTATTATACGTATCCTCCACTTTTTCCTGTGCCAACTTTTCAATCCAAATCGTCTCCAACGTCTCCTTTTCTTTCCTTGCTGCAATCGCTTTCCTCAATTTCATCACAGCCTTAACATTCTCCTCACTACGCGATCTTACGGCTGATACGTAGATCAGAAAAGATGTGAAAAGTCCTTTTAATACACCAGTATAAAGAAGTTCCATAACTGCGCTTTCACGGGCTTGTAATATTTCCCGGTCATTTACATATCCCACAGCTCCTCGATTATCGGGGACGGGTAGGTGCAATCGTAAATTCTTTCGTAGGGCTTGAATACGGTGAAGTTCGAGAAGTAGCAACTGCTCAATGGTGCGGGATCCGGTGGTGCGGTATAATGTGGCGTTTTTGGTCAGGGAGAGAATTCGCTTGGAGTCGTGGGTGGTTAGGATTGTGTGGTCGTTGTTTGTGGTGGTGGTGAGAGACATGTTGAGTTGGATGTTGGTAAAGGATATGGATATGTTTGGCTGAGAAATTGGCTTGTGGTTAGCTTGGTGATCCGTAAAAGGCGGTGGGGATTATGGATACCAGATGTAATGGCTGTACCAGTTGATGTTGTGGTATTTATTTTTTTGAAAAAAAAAACAGAACAAACCTGGTAAAGTGGTACATCAACGTGGGTTTAAATAAGGAACAAGATCTGGGAACAAACGAGGAGATGGATTCCAACTATGCTTCCTGATAAATGAACAATGTCTCAGGGTTGAAACACACATTTAGTGAATACTCAGTCCTGTACCATTCCATTGAGTTTACCAGCCTGTTAGACATCGAACGAAAACCTTATCCTGGTGGTTGATATGCCCAATTACTCCGCCCCGCCATTCAACAAACCGATTCATTTGATCAAGCTTCATTCATGTCTTTCTACTTACTATACAAAAGGAAGCATAGAAACTACTTAAACCTAAAGTGAAAACAAATTCGATAGAACCTATTAACAGAGCTGAAATACTTCCTTTGACGTTTTGTACTAATGTTTGAGTCTTTGCACTTTGTTTCATCTGTATAGTGCACTCCATTACCCCTCTGATATTTTGATCATATTCTGTCTCTGCTGAAGATGCCCTTTCATAGCTCCGACGATTAAAACCCTATGACCCTCGAATCGTCTCATTGCCCCAGAGATTCAAGAGGGACGGCGTTCAAATCTTGCTGCTTAAGAAAATCTTCTGAAGTGAACAGAGGGCGCGAGTTTATCGTTGCCAGGGCCGTACATCCTGTTATTATAAGTGCAGACATATACAAACTTTGACAAGTATTTCACTGCCATCTGAGAACGGCCCATGGGTAAACTCATTGAATGGACATGCTGTAACTAAGGTTTACTGATCACCGCCTACAACTTCAAAATTTCCAGGTGCTATAAGCATCAAGACACATGCACCCAAGTATTATCACTCGACCCTGGCACCACTGTCGTAACTTTCAAAAAATCTCCTTGAATTACTATCTCCCCATGATATGATATCTAATTCCTTAAAATTCCATAAGCGTGCTAACATAAAATACTATATGTTGGGGATAATAATTCTCCATGCATCCTGGTATATATAAACATCTAATCGGTAAATCTTATACGATCTTGTACATCTTTAAAAACATGCATCATATCTTCATCCTCGTCTGTCCTAATCTTTACCCCCTTTGATCTGTTTCTCTCCTCTAACCACACTCTCACAACATTACACCCTTTCTCTTTCCGCTCTCCCCTTTCAATCTCTTTCTATCCCCCATGCAAACCGCAACAAAAAAACAATGCAAAATAATGCATCAAAAATTAGAAAATAAACGAGGGTACCCTCACCGCTCCTTCGCTTCAAAACTCAAAAAAAGGAAAGAAAAAGAAAAACATTAAAAAAAAAAACCAAAACAAAATTACAACGCGCTATTCATTCCATTATTTGTTCTCAAACATTGCCATTCTTGATGCTAGTCCCTCTCCGATCTTCCGACTTCTTCTCGAGGCGGTGGAGCCAGCAGGGGAAGGGGGTGCAGGAGACTCTCCGACCTTGCTGGTGATGCTTGCGGTGCTACCGGTACGGAAACGACGGGGAGGAGTGGAGGGCATGGGGGTGTCTTTAGGACAGGTGGCGTTGTCGGCCATGAAGATGGAAGAGGGGCGGACCTTTTTGGGGGTGGAAGGACGTTCGGAGTCGGCAGTCATGGTAGAAGAAGGAGAGGAGAGAGCGGGGAGGGCGGAGTCATCAAGGACAGGGGCGACGGCGAGAACGGGGTGCTCCTTAGCTTTGGTGGACTCAGCCTCCTTGGCGGACTCGATCTCCTTGACGAAATCATCGATCTGGGACTCGACGCTGGACTCTCCCTCCATGGATTCGGCAATAGACTCAGTCTGAATAGACTCAGCGATGGATTCAGCCTTGGAGGGAAGAACATGGACCGTGGTCTGAACCTTAGGCTCGTCCTTCACAACCTCAACCTCCTTGATGCTCTCGGCCTTGTTAACCTCAGGGAAGTCCTTGAACTGGACCTTGGTCTCAGTCTTAGGAGTCTCGATCTGCTCGTCGCCCTCCTCCTCCTCTTCCAAAGTGCTCTGCATATGCGAGGCCTCGATCTTCTGCTCTACCGGGTCAGAAACCATCATGGACATTCTCACGGGTGCCTCAGACTCCGCAAGAGCCTTTGCCAATGCGGCCGCGGCCTGAGCCTCCAATGCTCTTGCAAGGGACTTGGGTCTCATAAAACCACTGGCAATAGGCAAGGTCTCGTCTCCATCCTCATCAAGGTTGATCATACTGATCCTCTTGTTGAGCTCCTGTCTTCTCTTCTCCTCTTCCTCCTCTCTTCTTCTCTCCTCCTCCTCCTCTTCTCTCTTGAGCAACTTAACACCATCCAACACTGAAGCGTCGTCCTCGTAGTCGGTCTCCTCCATCTCGTCGTAGTTGTCCTCGTCCTGGTTGTCTCCCGGTAATGGCCAGGAGTCGTGACCCTCAGCGGCAGCCTTCTCGACGGGGGTGAGGGGAAGATCCTTGTTGGGGGAGATGGGGGAGGTGACCTTCAAAGCGTCAGATTCCTCGGTGATGGCACCAGGAATGCTGAGAGCAGTCATGTCGTTCTTCTCCGGTAGAGGAGGAGGGGGAAGGCTCTTCCGGACGTCGAAGGTTGGAGTCTTGATCTCTTGGCTACGACGCTTGACCTCGGAATCCCATACAGTTTCCCTAACAATCTCCTGGGAACTCTCTCTGGTAGGTGTAGTGGCCTCTGACTCCTGGTCCTTCTTGCTATCCCAAGAACCCTTGGACCAGCGGGAGAAGATGGAGGAGCGAGCGGAAGGCTTCTCATCAGGCGAGGTGACCTCGGAGGGAGGAGTCGAAATACCGGTAATCTTCTTGCGTTTCTCACCGGCCCAGGCGGCCCAAGAGGAGATGTAACCGGTCTTTGCGGGGATTTCAGAACCAGTGGGGGACTGAGGAGCGATGCTGGGAGCGGGGGACTTGGTGGAGTCGGTCTCGGACTGAATTCGGCGTTGCTCACGGTACTGCTCGATGTTGCGGTTAAGGTTGACGAAGGCAAGGGAGAGGTTAGTGCGGCCGGCGGTCCAAGTGTTTGCTACTGCTGCTTTTCCGGTACTCAATTTCTCGTCGAGGCCAAGATCAGAAACTTGCTGGGCAATACGTCTCTGGACATCTTCTACCGTAAGGCCACCCGCCATGATATGTTTCGGGTGGACAAGATCGAAGGGGATTTCAGGATCAGTGAATTTCTGGAAAATTCTGAAGTTCTCGGTCTTCTTCCAGTACTCAACGAACTCCGGGTTGAAGTCAATCGATGGGTCTCCCTCTATTCAAAAATTAGTTATTGTGATACTGAGATACTGGATTGATTCCTACCAATCTCGGGCAAAGCGTAATTACCGGTATTTCCTGCTGCAGCATTGCGCTCCAAATACAGGTGATATTTCACGGCAGAAATCATAGACAAAATATACTCCTCGAACTGCAACCGGATATACTCCTCACTTCCCACAAAACCCATAGTCTTGGGGCGTGATGGATCAGCATCATCCCAGGATTCTGTTACCGAGAGCACTAAGCTGTCAATCCATCGTCTATCAGCAGCAGAAAGGTTCAAGGCGGTTCGTAGCGAAGGTGACATGATGTTAACAGTCTTCTCCTCGAGCTATTGGTTATTTTAGCATGAATTACTACTGACTGAAAAGAACAGGAAGCTTACGTTGATCAAGACATCAGAGTATCTATCTCTCTGCTGTAACAGCAAGGAGTTTGTGCTTCCAACAATGTACGATTTAGTCCCAACATCCGCCAAAATATCAAGTTGTTGTAGTGGTGTATATGGCCCAAACAAAGCACCCTACAGTAAATAATATTAGCAAAATATCGAGATATAAGGGGCAATTTTAATCTGCAGCTAACCTTTCCGAAAATCTGAAGCGGTAAACCCATAAACGAAAGTACTGTGCCAAAGTCAACAAAACACCTTACGTCATAAACCAGAAATTACTAACATGAATTCCTGTCACTCGTCTTCACCGAAGTCGGCTTAACCAACGTCGACTCATAATGGTCCAACTCAGGATCACTACAATCCCTCAAGTTCCGTAGTAGTCCAGGAATGAGCGAAATCAACGAAAACTGCGTCATGCAAAGCTTCTCTCCTCTAGTTCCGAAGAAGAGCATCTTGGGCTGTAACAGCATGCATTTAAACAGAACCAACGCCTGGTGCTTGTACTCGTAGACCAACTCTCTCAACGGCAAACCTATTGTTGTAGCCCGTCAGCGGTAGTCCGATGTAGAAAAATTGTTTCGTTTGTGATGAACTAACCGACATAATGATCCCGCTCGCGATCGTCGTTTGCAGTAACCCTTAAGCTTATTTTCAGACTCTCTTGAAAGCGCTGATCATGCAAGCGTTAGCCGAATTCTTAAATCCACTGCATCTGAGCATCCGGGTAGATGGCCTGGTCCCGGTAGTCCAGTAATCTGATGGAGACAGATATACACACCCTGATAATATCCAAATCCTCAAAATTCCTCTGTGCGAACCAAGCCTGAGTAACCGCACTGAGTTGCTCCTTTAAATGCCCAAAGAAAACTGTCGGAGTATCCGCAATCACTACCACTGCTTTCTGTACCGTACTCCTGGTAACATCCGCCGGCCTATCGATGAGCTCCCTTGAATCCAGTTGCCTTGTGCATGAGATTCCGAAAAGTGTTGAAGTTTTAGCTGACGAAGACTTAGACTTGGGCGACGCATCCCCCGAAGCCGTTGAAGCCGTCGGCGAAGCAGATGTAGCAGGCGCAGCCGCATCTCCGTCCGTTGCAGCATCTGTTGACACCGGTAGTTCCGCCTCGGTAACCTTCTCAGGCTCCTCAGCAGGGCCTATCCTATGCTTCAAAGTAAAATAAGAGAAATCCTCCGAAAACGTATGCGCGCCATCAGTGAGAGCAAGAAACGGTAGTAATGGCCAATCGGAAATATCGTCTTCGTTTTCAACTCCTATCCATTGTTCTACTTCTGGACCTCTGTTGTTGTTAGCTTGTGATCTTCAACTAACAACTTCCCCTTCCGTGCTCCTCAGATGCAATATTCCCAACCTCCTCCTCTTCCTCCTCCTTCTGCGCTCAATTCAAAGTCGCGACCTCCCCGGGTACCGGCTGCTTCGCGCATCGGAGAGATATCGCGACTTGCACTTCGGCTCCTAGCATCTAGTATCATACCCCGATCCATCGCGTCCGGAAGTGCACCCGTCGCCCCTTTACAGCTCCACCTCCGCATATCCCGAAAAAAAAAAGAATAGGTAAACATACCTGGCATGATTAAAGTTTATGATGCTAACGATCGGATAGCTACTCTCCTTATGATTCCCCATTACGGTAGTTATATGTTAATTCTCCAGGATTGGTTGGTTGAGTTATTTAACTTCCTTAACCCTCTCTTTGTTGACTGTGAGTGATACTATGTCCGTATCTTTCCGTTTGTATCTCGGTGGTAGTGTATCGTATTGCAGTGATAGTGTGATCTGCTCTATAGTTTTCTTTGGAGCTCTGGGAGTAGAGAACGGAGGTGAGGTGTGTGATTAAGGATTAGTTGGTTTAGAGTTCTGGCTGGTTGGCTTTCGGACTTCGCTTCCTCACGGTCGAGAACAACAGCTGTTTCCCCGGGTCCAGTCCATCAAATTCAATCGGCGGGAATGATTCTGCCGGGTAACTTAACCAACCCCAACCAACCTTATTTAATGGCTGGTTACATAGAAAGGGGATAAGATCTAACCCTTTATGAAGTTTTAGCTCCATTTTCATGCTTTCACACCGGATTATCATGGACTAGCTTTGGATGTCTTTGACTATCTTCGACTAGTCCGTGATAGCTACGCATGGCTTAGCCTGGTCGAGCCTGGTATTTACCTAGCTAAAGAATAGCGCGTGCTGCGCGTCGGTTATCCTCATATGGGAGCACTCGTTTCACTGTTTCAAGGGTTCCCACTGCCCAGGGGATGGATGGTTTCACGGGTGTCAGCCGTCAGTTGACGTTTGCAGATCACACGCAACCTTCCGACATGCCACCCAAAAACTTCACTCAAGTCATGCAGATACCCTCAATTTCACAAGTTTCGTATCTCTACAAATAAAAAAAAGAAATAGAATTTCATAAAGTAAGATATATAAAACTTGATTCTCAACGTTCGAGATATTCGTAACAGGGGTATCTATCGTCCACCAAACCAGCAATCATCAATGCAGAGGCTACCATCGCCTAAAAACCTTTCAACCACAACCTTATCCACAAAACCAAAGCAAAGATAAACCTACCTACCCACTTATACCTGCCCACCTACCCACCCACACGAACTTGAAGGTATAAATCATTAATGAAAGCAAAAAAGTAAAACTAAAGCTACCCACCGCTCCCTCAACCCTGCTGGTTATCAATATTGTGATAATCAAGGATTTCCGAGTACCTGGTATTATTAGCCCTTATTCACGAGTAGATTTCAAGTTACCCACATCATAATCTTCCATGTATCGACGGGTAAATCAGCGTCGTTGAATGACCAATCAAATTTCTCCTCCGCAGCCGGCTCATCCGAGGGATCGTGGTAAGGCGCTAGGTACTCATGTGAAAGACCAGCCTCTGCAGAAATTCTCTTCTTGGGGTCGAAGACTAGCATTCTTTCGAGGAGATCAATTGCTGGTGATATTTTGTCAGCAACTTGCTGCATGAATATTGGTGCGGGGTTCTTTACCCATTGGATCAGCGTTCTTAAACTTGTTGACCAAGGGCTGGCGTGCGCGCTTGGGCAGGGACTGAACAAATCTGAGGGTCTTTCAAATATGTTAGCATGTAGCTCTACTAATCATGAGCAATAAAAGACTGATTGCGTACGTTTTCACTGCAAATAGTTTGGATAACATCGTCGGGAGGAGTTCCAAGCAATTCAGTGATGATAGAGAACTGGTTGACATGGTCCTTTCCGGGGAACAATGGCTTTCCTTCCAACATCTCCGCAAAGATACATCCCGCACTCCAGATATCAACCTCAACATCATACTTTTGCCATGTCAACATAATCTCCGGTGCTCTGTAGTATCGTGTTGAAACGTATCCGGTCATCTGGGGGTCCTGGATTCGGGCAAGTCCGAAGTCGCAAATCTTGAGGTCGCAGTTCTCGTTGACCAAAATGTTGCTGGGCTTGAGGTCACGGTGTACAACTCCAGCGGAGTGAACATACTTGAGGCCTCTCAATATCTGATAAAGAAAGTATTGAATGAACTGTTTCTCAAGTGGCCGAGAAGTAAGTAGACGATGTAGATCCGTTCCCAGGAGCTCGGTGACGAAGTAACTAGAAGTTGTAACACGGCTTGTCAGTCCAAACACCAGGCATTATCAGAAACGCGCAGCTTCTCACATGTCCTCCAAGGGTGAAATGAAAATATCGCTCAAGCTGATGATCTATTGCTTGTTAGCTGGAGCAGTTTCGTAGAAGTCTAAGCGCTGTACGTTTTCGTGCCGGAGGTGCTTCAATAGCTTCAATTCACGATACGTCCTCTTGGACAGTACCGGAGTGCTGAAAGGCTTCATGATCTTTTTTACGGCAACGGATTGACCAGTCAACATGTCTTTGGCAGAACTGTACAACACGCGGTTAGGTATAAATTTTCAAAAGCTCAAACACCTCATAATTACCATACGAGCCCGAAGGCTCCCATTCCAACCGGCTGAAGATCAGTGTATCTGTATAAATTCAATAAGCACGCGTACTTGATGCCAAGAATACGGATCAAGGCAAGTACCGACTGGTGATTTCGAAAGTAGTTCCGAAGATCTGAGCACGGACAAACTCGGCCATGATGAATGTAGATGTGTTAGGCTGGCGGAAGTTTGTAGCGGTTGCTGGTGACTAGCTGACGAAAGTGAAAGTGACGAATTATCAGATCGTTAACGAGGTAAAGGCAATCGTAGACTGGAGACTTTCAACCGTGGTTTAGCATACATAAAAGGCAGGCTCTTCTCTCACACAGGGGTTTATTTCTCAAAGGAAATATTCTGATAGCGATGATTGTGCTGCAATGCAGCCAGGAGGGTATTATCCCCACAGTTTATTTTTGAAGCTTTAGGGTGGGGGGATGCTGCCCGGATAGCGGGGAAGAGAGGGATCACGGAGGACACAGGGGAACACGGGAGGAGCACTTACGGCGAGAGTGGCGGCCCTTTACTATGGCTCCTTAAATAACTGGCTAGAGAAGTAGGGTTTTCAAAATGCTTTTCGTTGACGGCTCGTGGAGATTTTCGACAGGCGAAGGTAGGTGCAGTTAAAGACGAGGATGGAAGGGAAAATAAGGGCCGGCTCAAGTGTGATGTGGAGATCGGTGGAGTGGGTGGCGGGAGACTGAAGCAGGTCGGTGCGGGGCTACCTATCTGTCTGGCGAGTTGGCTTCGATAGGTTGTGTTTAAGAGCACCGGTGGTTGAGAGGCGTGACTTGACAGGCGGAACGCGGTGACTTTTGCTTTTCGAGATGTAGAAAGGGAAACGATCGGGGACAACTTAAGACTTATCAATCATAAACAAGATGGACGCTTCACTCATCAACTATAATTCTCTATGTCGTCGCGCATCCGGAATTTAAGTAGAGGACAGCCCTGAGGTTCCCCTTCTGAGCTTGCAATTGTTTGTAATTTGCGGCAGAGTAGGCGAAGAGGGCACCAAGAGACGCACAGTGACGAACGTCATAGAGCGGGGTAACCCATTCCAGCATGATGCAGCATAAGGTGGGTTAGTCCAGTTCACGGCGCTGTCTTCGGGGAACCACCACGACCGCTGCCACAAACAGCTGGAGACCTCAGCCCCGATGACACCGATCGGGCTTGGAGGGGAGGAAGGGATATGCCTCAAAGGAATAGACTCTTCACCTGGACAACGAGATACAGGATGACAAGCAGGGTAAATTCCATTCAGAGGAGTGTGATTGACTGGTATAATTGGTTGGAAGCTTCTCCCGTTATCCGTTATCCTCGATGGGAAGGGAGGGGGGAGGGATGGGGGAGGGCAGCGATTGGGAGTGGTGAGCGGGTGGTACGCAGAAACGCTGAGGGCCAAGGTAGATACCCGGTCGGCGCGGGGGTTGGGGTTGGGGGGGGGGGGGGGGTGCTGCCAACTTTACGATGGGAACTAACAGCGGGGAGACAGGAGCCCAGTGGGGCAACACGAAGAAGTGTTATACACGAGTAGATGGGATATCAGTAAGCATAATCAGACTGGCCACTGCCTGGTCGAGTGCTGAAAGGACACGCGTATGAAATTGCAAATATATTCATGCGGACTTTGCTGTTTATCCTATGCCCATTCTGTTTTTATTTATTCAATTTCTGTAATTATTTATCTTTCTGATATACCTTCCATAAACACTCGCATGTTTAGACGCCTAATGCAAGCAGCCCCTCCTCCAAAAGCCACGACGCGGCATTATGTCATCGATCTCAAAAATTATGTATGTAGCTGTAACGACGAGCTAAACAGTCGTTGGGTGACCCAAATGAGTAGACTATGGCGCCATAGAGCAGATACAGTTGATTGCATTAGATACACGAAGTGTATCCTACGATACCAACACCACGGTCTAGCATCGGAGTGTGAATTCCCATGATATTCCATGTGTCATTCCCATGATACTCATCCAGTACTCGAACAGTGCACGGTAACCAAATCATACCCAGTCAACCGGTTCCGCAACATTAAACTTTCTCGTCCTCGTGAGATGCCCCGCCCTGCTATCGGAGTGTGACAGTCAGAGAAGCTTTTGAAACCGTAGGGATCCCTGGAGTATGCCCTAGATTACGCCAAACAAAAAGTCATGCTTTTCCTAACATAACAGGCTGATGACATGAAAATTCTCGTGTATCTCCGATGACGATGACTTTTCTTCACGTCAGAATAAGTTTTCCTGTTTGGGATAACGAAAACTCTCGGATCGCGGATAAACCGGTTCTCATCCGACTGTGCGTTTTGCATCCATCCCTAGCAAAGCCCTTGTAAAGTGACGTGCAAGCAAAGTGAAGTTGCATCGAAGCTGCATTGAAGCTGAGTCGCAGCTGAGTCGAGATACGAAGCAGGTGAATACTAATGAATGAATCAGTGTAAAATCCAACACAAAATATCACACCTTGTTGGGTAAATTTCACGGAAAATGAGAATATAAACTCGGGATCGGGGTCTCCTAGCCGAGTAGCCCCAAAGCCACATGTTCCCCGACAAGGCCCGGTCCATAATCAATCCCGCCAGCCATAGGCCTCCACAATAAAAGCTTTTCATCGAATCTCGGCATCGGCCATTGGTGTCATCGTATCCGTAGTCCTCCGATTTTAGTAGAGCTGCTCAAGTTTATTCGGCGTGCGGAATTTGAAAAAGCATCGATAGCCCGAATCTCGAAAAACGGTGACAAAAGTTTAAATCGCTACACACAGTTCGGTGTTCGGAATCTTTCGGTGGAATGCTCACGCAAAGAGTTAGTCAGTCAAGTCTTCTTTTATACTTTGGAGGTGATGCATATCGATGTCACCATTCCTTGAATTTGAGATTTCCTTTGAGTTGGATCTTCAAAATTGGGGGTATATTTTTAGACCAAAGCTGTAGACGCTAGATGTTCAAGAAAACAGGGCAGATGAACATGAACGCTACCCTAGGCTCTATTCGTCGAAGCAAAGGGAACCAAGGGAGCGAAAGGAAACCTAGGAAAATCTCTGGGAAACTAGGTTAGTTTTGCCGATCATTTCTCATTTTCGATTTTCGTGAACCTTGTGGATTTAGAGCAAGTTGAGCAGACCACTGCTCTAGGTCCCCCTTTAGTCAGCTCTATTTCGATTACTGTTCGAAGCAGTCGACGATAGCACTGTGAAAGTCGATTCTGCCTTGCTATAGTCGACAGAGTATACTTTACGATTCCCATTTCCTCGTCCGATTCGAAGTCTAACAAAAGTTCGATCAGGCCTGACCGTATTTAGTATCAGATGTAGTCCAATTAACTAAGAAGGCATCTTTTCCATCTTTACAATGTCACGCGGTCCACTGGACATCGTTGGGTTTACCCGAAATCTGTAAGTGGTGTTTCAATTGATGCCATGTGGACTGGATGGTCGGGTAGATAGAGCGAAGATCATTTGTCTGCCTCAAGGGTAAAGAATTGAGATGTAGAGAGATGGGGTGTTGGTATGTAAAATAGGTAGAGATGGAGGAAGGTGACTGGTCTGTGTCAAGGTGATCGGAGCTCAGGATGAATGGAATGAAGTAGGCAGGCCGTTAACCTCAACTTCCGTTCCTCTCATCAGACCATCAGACATCAAAAATCACTTTCATTCTCCGAAAGGTACCTACCATCTGTAACTACAGCACAACACGGAAAATTTCTAAGCAATGACAAAAATCTACCAGCCTGTAGAGTACAAAAGCCACGTAAACCACAGTCTTGGCTTGTAAATCGTAATCTTTTTTTGTTTCTAAAAGCGGCGCTCCTATGTATAAGATTTGCGATTTGCTCCGACACAAAGTGAACAACTGAACCCTAAATTCCGAAATCACCCGGTCGGGGGGGGGGGAGGGGGGGTTCGGGGAATTAGTGAAAATTGGGATAATACATATCTTCAAGGTTCAAGGAAAGAGGGTGAAAGAAAATGGAAAAGGGACAATAAACAACAACCATGCAAGTTTAAAGTTACCGGTATGTTTATTTATTTTTATTCGGCGGTTCCACATAACTTCAGATATTCTAATTTCTTGTCAGCCTAGAATCACTCGCTTCATTTCCTTCTGTCTGTATTGAGCGCTGTTTTTTGTATTCCGACATACGGAAAAAGCGATAGATTTCCATAACATCTCCAAATTATATCCCCAATTCCATATCCTTCCCTAGTGAAATACAGTATTTCTCATCACACAACAATAGTCTCGCCCGTCCGTCTCGCTAAACTTCCCGCAAGCAGCAAACCCGGGACCAAATTAACCATTCTGGTTAACCTCCATGCCATGTACGTAGCGGAGACTTTCACACGCGCCGAAAGTGCTCAGACCTCCTTGTGCAGTTCCGACCGAGCTCAGTTTGGTTTCTCTATAGAAGAACGGACACGCACAGAAAGGAAAAAAAAAAACGCGATAGCCATGCTTTTCGCTTGGATGACCTGACATGGTTATCAACCATATGTAGTTCCCTTCGGACAAAGGACAGACAGGACAGGGCTTATTTTCACATAAGAGCTTGGCCATTAGTTTAGAGGGTGCTTGTACATACATAGTGGGAGCTGAGCTCCTGATGTGAACCGAGCTCCTCATACATACATACTCCCATACATTAGCAAACTCGGTCCGTGGTTGAAAAACTTGAGTCGGCTTACTACTTTTGTTACGACTCAACTGGTGATCCGGATCGCTTCCCTTTGTTCGTTATCCCTTTCGATCGGCAACTACATACCTAGGGATTCGCGGGTGTACCGTGTGTTATGGCTTCGGATCGGAATTCATCATAGAAAAGCCCGTACGTAGCATGCAGGTGCGCATGAATGATGATGAAAGCTTTTTTTTTCTAGAGCTTCCACGGACCCTCGCTCGTCTCGGCGCTTTGTTAGATACTGCAGTGCCATGCCTTGAAAGTTGAATCAACATCGGATATTCACCATGCATTATCTATTGTAAATACCTTCTCTCCCATTCTATGTCCTAGTGATCACGTTCGAAATTTAAAATGATCTTCACAATACACATGCACCGTGTATGACAGAATGTTCTTTCACCCTTAACCTTAGGTTCACGGCTACGGCATGGTTTATCAAATGTCATATCATGCCTATCGCCGTATGTACTACATAGCTACCCGAAGTTTTCTCACGTGCCTAAATCATTTCGTTTTCCCGAGTCTGAGTCTGAGTCTGAGTCTGATTCTGGTATTGTTTTTATTTTTTACTTCATACCCCGATACATACACGTGATATTCTGGCTTGAGAATGTAATGATCCCATAATTAAACATCCTTCGCTTGCCCTTCCCTTAGCTTCTTATTTTTTTTTCTGGTGCCTGAAGCTAGTAAATATGTTCCTGAATGTCTATACCCGAGTCCCTGAATTCGGAATATCCGATATGACCCGCCTGCCGATTTATAACCCCAGGACAAGCCATAGTAGGGTGTAGAGTATCCAATCCGAGTACCGGTTCCTTGACTTCAAGTTCCCTTACCCACACGATGACATCAAATCCGAGTTACTAGATAGGTAAATACTACTATTTCTTGATTTTTCCAAGTATTTCCTTATGTAATGTTTATAATTCCGAATTCTAATATTTTTCTTCATACATAAAAAAAAAAAAAAACGGTGTATACAGTATACAGTATACAATATACAATATCAACCATTAACGATTCCCATAAACCTGCCAAGATAGAGTATATATAAGTAGTTATCCAGTAGTAACCATTCCCCATTATTATTATTATTCCGTATTTTTTTTCATTCGTCAGTTTCCATGTAAAATACTTTCCAATAAATATTCATTTTCATCATCAATAACAATAACCTCAATAATCTTCAACCACTCTATAATTCACGAATCTCTGCCTCAATCTATCCATCTCTCTCTATCCATCCCATCTCCCCTGCCCTGCCCTGCCCTGTCCCTCCACCCTCCACCCCCCGCCACGGCCACGGCCAGGGCCACAAAGTGCAAAAACCCGCAAGTCCAAACCCGAAACACCCCTTCACTTCCACCACTTCCACTCCACCTCCACAAAACTACCAAAAATAGTATGCGTGCCTGAAGTGCAGGTGTACGAAAGTGCACAACTACACAACTCCACAACTCCACAACTCCACAACTACACAACTACACAAGTCCACAACTCCACAACTCCACAAGTATGCCATACACAAGCTGACATCTTATCCCAGCTTCTAGTTATGGTGCAACGAGTAGCATATGGAGTACATGGTGCATTTGGTGCATTTGGTGCATGTGGTGCATGATTATTGACAGAAAGCCACAAAGCTGGGAATTAAGCCACTATATGTACACTGAGTACCTGCGGGCTGCAGACTGCAGACTGCGTTGATTCTTGGGGGATTTAAACGAGGAAGGGGGGGGGGGGGGGTGCTGTTGTTGGGATTGGGGTTGGGGTTGATTATGATGGTGTTATGATATATTGAAGATGATGAAGCTGGGAGGATGATGGTGAGGCTGTGGAAATGATGGGTTTTTTTTTTTTTTTTTTTTTTTTTTTTTTTTAAGATATGGGATTTTGTAGATAAGTAGATAAAAATCAGGATTCGGACACTTTTTTCACAACAATCTATAACTCTCAGAAACTGTTTCAACTCCCATCTAAAGGTTTTTAATATTTTAGTAACTGTTAATTATAAATTTCTCTCTTTATCACTGGTGATATTTTACTATGACTATGTACTATTTGTCTAGATGGAGTTTATATCTAATCACGATTCCCAATTCACCAGGAAGCTGTATTGTATGTTATAACTGAGATTTATTTTTTCTTGTTCTTTGAAATAGATAAATAGCAAAAGGAAAAAAGAAATAAATAATAAAAAAGAATTAGTAAGATAGAAATCACAAATAACAAGCAAACAAATAACAAAAAGTAAAGTAAAGTAACGAAGGAAAGAAGGCAGGAAGGAAACAAGACAAGAAAAGAAGGAAAGAAATAACTTCAAAATAACGTATATAGCACCATATAAGGGGTTTAATTGAATTCTTCACCATGGCAGTTAAGGAAACTATTTTGGATGTTTAATTTTCATTTTAAAACTACTATATATCTACTTTCTTTCCGTACTCCTTCCCTATCACATACCTCGTACCTTCCCATACCCCATACCTTCCCATAACAACACATTCACCATTGACCATCCACTTCCCCTCCACTTCCCCTCCACTTCCCATCCAACTCCTTCTCTCCCCCCCCCCCCCCCCCCCCCAATACCCTTCCTTCCTTTCTAATCCAGCATTAAGCATCCAGTCAGCATCCAGCATCCAGCCAGCCGGCCAGATCTAGTAGACCATAAATCATAACCTACGACAAGGCCAAATCTTACCTACCATAGTATAGCATAATACACGCCTTTGGGATTTGTTAGATTCCGTTTCGATTCCCGGTGAACTATGAGGCCTTGGGCAGTGGGAGGAAGTAGTAAAGTGGAGGAAGTAGTAAGGTGGAGGAAGGTGGAGGAAGGAGTAGTAAGGAGTAGTAAAGTGGAGGAAGGCTGCTTCTCCCGGCTGGTTCTCCCGGCTGCGCTGGCCCAGGGCTCCCAGCCGCATCAACGCAGCCGCAGCCCCAGGTAACTTCACAGTTCGTAGTTCGCAGTTCACAGTTCACAATTCGTAGTTCGCAGTTCATAGTTCGCAGTTCATAGTTCCTAGTTCGCAGCTGGATGAGATGTACATACCCGGCCCGGTCGACGAGGCTCTCGTGGGCTCTTGTAGGTTCTTGTAGGCTCCAGTGTCCACGGTAAGCACTGCACTGTCATCGTCATCGTCATCGTTATCGTCATCGTCATCACCATTACCATCGTCACCGTCATCACCATCTTACTGTTGTTAACAAGGGTGTTTCTTTGTTTTTGTCTTGGTCTTTGGATTATGTATAATGGTATGATGGTATGATGGTACTAAGGTATGATGGTAGTAAGGTCTTTGTTTTGTATTTGTTTGTATGTAGATAAAAGTTTCGTTTGTTGTCAACTTATCATTGTTTATAGCTGGTTGGCTAGTTTAGTGGGCCAATTATCTACAGCTGCATTACATACGCTGTTCAGTGTTAACGATTGTAGGAATATAGGGTTGTTGCCTTGTCTTGCCTTGTCTTGACTTGTGTTGTACTGTGTTACCTTGTGTTGTACTGTGTTGTACTGTGTTGTACTATGCTGCCTTAGCCCTTGAGGTTAAGTTTGGCCTTATTATATTGTTGGCTTTTGTTATTTTTTTCTTGGCTGCAAACGGGTGGAAACGTGGAGGGTTTCGTCTGATTAGGCTGTGATGTATGTATGTAAATACGTAGATTATCTGATTTGTTTCTGTTTTTTTTTTCTTCAGGGCTGACTGGGTTCTGTTTTATTTCGTTGACATGGATTTTTTGCCGATTTTTGGGATATGTGAGATTTGTGAGATTTGTAGGATATGTGACCAAATTTTTTTTGTGCGGTCTTTTTTACTCGGTTGAGCGGCTAGGTATTTCTTTGACGGTTTGACCTCGCCAGTAAAATGGGAAGAAAAAAATGAAAAAACTGGGGAATATGAGCTAACTTTCGGTGTGAGGGTTTCTGGAATTTGTGATTTGGTAATTTCAGGATTTGGGGATTTGAGGATTTGGGGATTGCAAGATTCGTTTGCTGTGCGGGTTTTGTGGGTTTCGGGATTGTACTGTATGTACTCACATGCTATAGGACCCAGGTGCTACTCATGCTATTGTATGGTGGCATATGTACAGTCGTGTGCACGCTTTTGCACGCTCTGTACCGCACGCTTTGCACGCTCGGCACGCTTGCACGCTTCGCTGCGCACTTTGTCACATCACATTCCGAATCCCGATATCGATGAAAGAAGTTTGTTTATGAAAAGTCAACTTGTCGGAACTCCTAGACTTTGCTAGGCTTCGCCAGATTGTACCGGACCTGGTCGGATCATACCAGACATAGATAGTTTTGTACCCGATACGAAACGATTTTTTTTACATCTGGTTTTAACGGGTTTTAACGGTTTTTAACGCCTTGCCGAATATACCCTACCAACCAACCAAGAGTCAGCTCAGCGGCTCAGCCCTGTGAGCGAAGGCCTGGCAGCAACGCGAAAAAAAAAAACGAGGGCTCGCTTGGGAGGAAGCGAGTTTTTGTAAAGATGGAAAAAAAGACTCTTGAATCATAGCCATCATAGTCAGGAGAAGTTCGGTTCAAACAAAAGAAAGAAGAAATTTCACTTTACGGATAATTACATCAATCATCAATCAGCTTCAACCACACTCAGCACTTGTTCAATCATAATTTCATCTTCCGTCCCAACACCAGACATACTCCAACGCTTAACACACTTTCCCTCACAGCTTGAAACATACAACTTCCGCAGAAGAAAAAAAAAACAAAGAGCAAAGCAAAGCATCGCCCTCTTTTCACGCAGGGTCCACTGCCTGTCCCGAGCACGTCACAGTGGTCGTTAAGACCCAAAACCGTTGCCCAGAAAGCCGAAGCCATCCATCTCTAGCTACCCGACGCTTCAAAATAGTCATCGTCAACTGCAGCTGCCTGCCTGCCTGTCTGCCCGTCTGTATGTAGTCTGCCTGTCTGTTTTTGCCCCCTATCCCGGTCGCGAAGAAAGCTGCTGCTGCTGCTTTTGCTTTTGCTGCTGCTTTTGCTTCTGCTTCTGCTTCTGCTTCTGCTTCTGCTTTTCTACCTTTGCTGCTTTTGCTTCGTTGCATCCATCTATCTGAACGCACTGAGCCCCATCACATCACGCTTTTTGCCAACTCTTGCTGTAACAGACCGCAACACAAAAAAAGAGAAAAAAAAAAAGTCCAAATAGAGGGTTTGCTTGTTCGCTTTCGATCTTCAACATCATCTTCTTCATCATCTTCATATTCAGCGCAAAACTCTGCTCATCTCACCCTCCTCACCCTCCTTACCCTCCACCACCTCCACCTCCACCACCACCACCCCCGATCGCTGCCACCCCCCCCCCCCCCCCCCGGTGTTGCCTGCTACTTCCAGTCGTCGCTCGCCCACCGACTCCCACCGCTCCACTCGCTCGCTCACTCACTACCTTGTCTGTCCGCCCCGTGGGTGTCCAACGCTTAGAACCACCCCATTCACCTCCACACTTACCACCCAGCACAACCAACCCACCTCACCCAACCCAAGCAATTCGAAGGGGAAAGCACAGTAAACACGCAAGATAGATATACGACGAGACGACGCCGAAATAATAAAGAACTGTGAACCAGCCCCACGAAAGTCCAACCCCGAAACGGCGGAAGAAGCGCTCGACCCTCCGTCGATCATCCCAGTCTCGACCCCAGAATCCGTTTTAATCTACCCGTTTGTACCAACAACCATCACCACCCAGCGAAAACCACCATCTCCCTCCACCACTCCTTCCACCCACACAAAACAAACGATTCGAACGATCGGAAGAAAAGCTCCCGTTCTCGCTGCCATCGACACTCTACCGCGACTCGTCCAAGAAGCACGACAGCGACGACGCAAGACGACCTCTTAACGGCAAAGCAGCCCCTTCCCACCCCCTTGGTGGAAATCAGTCAATACGCGCCCGTGAGAACGACAACTACGCCGTTCCAACACAGCGCAACAACTCCAGCAAACACGGACTTTCCGCGACAGTTCTTACGAGTTCCTTTCCAGCCGGCTGGCCCGTGGTTTCCGTCATCTCCTGCGCCCCGATAACCCGACACCGACCGCAAGGACACTCGCTAAAAAGCAACAACCACGACAAAAAGTCCAGCTGTCTCCATTCCGCGTCCCTGTGAGCGACTGAACTCTACGCATTCGACTCGGTGCCTTGTACGACTATTGTTTCGTACGGGCTTCTTTGATTTCCGACCGTGTAATAGCTAGCGCCCGTTCGTTTATAATAATACCGCCAGCATGGGTACATGCATGAGCACGGAAAGCGAGGAGAGTCGGAAGAGTGCGATGATTGACAAGAAGATTGAGGATGACGCGAAAAGAACACGACGAGAATGCAAGATTCTATTGTTAGGTGAGGATGATAAGCGAGGATGGGAGTTGTTGGTACCGAGGAGTTTGTCTCTAACCTTCCGTTAGGTTCCGGCGAGAGTGGGAAGTCAACAATCGTAAAACAGATGAAGATCATTCACCAAAATGGTTATTCAATGGACGAACTGGCTATGTATCGTTTGACGATATACAAAAACTTGGTGGATTGTGCAAAAGCATTGGTACAGGCACTAAGGCAGTTCAACATCGAGCCGGAAGGAGCAATCAACAAGGTCCGTTTGCATTCATCTCGCCAGTCTTTTACGCCAGTTTACTGAGTATTTTCATAGGAGCACGCGGACTTTATTCTAGAATTCCAAGTGGATCCCGACCCAGCGAAACCTCTCGACCCTAGATTGACGGAAGCCGTGATAGCGCTGTGGCAGGATCCATGTATCCCGCAAGTTATGGAGCATCAGAACGAGTTCTATTTGATGGATTCCGCGCCATAGTATGCTCTGCAGCCTTGGCATCATGGGTCTAAGCTAACATTGTGCAGTTTCTTCGAGGAAACACCACGAATAGGACATAAGGACTATATACCATCAGAATCGGATGTTTTGCGTGCGAGAACCAAGACAACGGGTATCTACGAAACTCGGTTTTCGATGGGACAGTTGAGCATACAGTTGGTGGTCCTGTTCAAATAGGTGCCACACGATGCTAACATGAGTTTAGCATGTTCGATGTTGGTGGACAAAGAAGTGAGAGAAAAAAGTGGATCCACTGTTTCGAGGCAGTCACTTCAATCATTTTCTGCGTGGCCCTTAGCGAGTACGACCAGGTGCTGCTAGAGGAGAAGAACCAGGTATGCTGGATGGCCCATGGAGGACGAAAATTTACTAATACTTCCTTAGAACCGAATGATGGAGAGTTTAGTGCTATTCGATTCAGTAGTCAACAGTCGGTGGTTTGTACGCACAAGTATCATCTTGTTCCTAAACAAGGTGGACTTGTTCAAAGTGAAGCTTACACGGAGCCCGTTATCGAACTATTTCCCCGACTACTCCGGAGGAAACGATGTCAACAGAGCTGCCAAGTACCTTCTCTGGCGATTCAACCAAGTTAACCGTGCTCACCTGAATCTATATCCACAGTTTGTTACCTCGGCTCCACTTACCCGATGAGGATATTATGCTGACAGTAACACCGCAGTTTGACGCAAGCCACCGACACATCAAATATTCGCCTTGTTTTCGCAGCAGTTAAAGAGACTATCCTACAGAATGCGCTAAAGGACTCCGGTATTCTGTAATTTATAAGGACACGTTTTTCGAGGACAGAGAAGGCATTGCCATGGACAAGATACGGATTTTCACACTTCCCCGGATACAATAACGGGGCGGTGGTTTCAGAGGTTGCATAGCATCGACTGGCAAATTTTCTACAGCTAAGTTTTGGTATAAAGTGGCTTTTCGGTGTTGTTGCTTCTCTATTGTATTGTTTATGGCTCCAATTGCATAGTAGCGTCTTTTGTTTTTCAATTTTTTGCTCTTCCCTTTCTTCCATCAAAGTCCTTTTTACCTCCTCCGTTTTTTTCATCCACTACAACTACTTACTACTTCATCTTTTTGATTTTATTCTTGGCTTGGGTTCGTCGAGCATCGGAGTTTTGGCGAGGGGTTTATTACAAACTCGCAACATGCTGTGTACAGGTTCTTTTTTACTTTTCGATGGGATTACAAACGTCTCTTACTTCTACTATGAGAGACGAACAAAAGGGTTTTTTTTTGTTTTTTTCTTCTTGTTTTTTCTTGTTTTCTTTTCCTTCTACTACTTTTTTCTTCACAGATTATCTTTTTTATTTCGTTGGGATCACACACTTTTTCATCACTTACTTTATCACACTTGCTAAGATGCGCAAAGCTTAAGATACTTTATTGAGGTTGCTGTTATTTTTTTATATTTTTCTTTTCTGCTTTTTTTTTGAAAGATATGCGGGGGTTTGCTTGTTCAGTTGTTCATTTTTTTGCTACTACACACGCACACACACACACATCTTACTCTCCAACGCACGCACACATCACACATCATCATCATCATCATCATCACCAACAACAGCTTTTTACTCTCCTCAATCAATAGCTAGCTAGCTAGGCTCTAGGTAGTAGTCGGATAAGTTTATATTATGAACTAGGAACACTCTACCGGTTTACATGAGAATCACAAATCAACCGCTATTGTTCACTTGCTTCAGTCTTGCTCCTCATACGAATACCCCCCGCGCTTGTTTTGTTTGTTGCACGCTTTGCGAAACTTTGTTGCTTCGTTTGTTGGTTGCTACTTACCTTGCTGGCGCTGGTGTATTCTGGATTTTTTGTCTTCTTGTTTCTTGTTTTTTCTTTTCCCTGGGTTAAAAGTGAAACATAGCGTGCGATGCGAAGCGTGTGTTATCAGCATTACGAGCGACGCCAGAGAAGCCAGAATAGCCAGCGAAGCCAGCGAAATGAAGCGTACGAAGTGTGCGAGATAAAAGAGCTGGTTGAACGAAGGAGGAGGAGGGCACATTAAGCAGCGAGTCGATCGATTGGTGTGGTATGAACATGATGAGCTTGGCTTTGTGGGCGAGCTTAACTTTGTGGATGGGATGAGAGTGGGATCGGAGCAGAGCAGATCAGAACAATGGATATGAACAACACTTAGCACAAACCATCTTGCGGAGGGGATAAACTTAATCTTTATTTCTATTTTTTTCATTAAATAACGATGGGTGGCTTATTTGCTATTTCTCTATTTTTTTTTTTGCTATTTCATTTGCTATTTTTCTATTTTTCTATTTTTCTATTTCTTATTTATTACTTGCTATTTGCTACTTTTTTTTTCTTCCTTTTATTTGCTATTTGCTAACTGTTTTTTTTTTCATTTTCTTTTCTTTGAGTTTTATTTCTATTTTTTTACTTTTTGTCTGTTTGTTTTGATTTTGCTATTTTTGCTGTTTGTTTTGTTTGGCTGGGATATTTGGCTTGGGATATTGGGATATTGATTGCTATGGAATGGGATATTTCGAAAGGGATTAGGGATATGGTATACCATTGAATTGATTTGCTGATGATGATTTGATGGATCGAAGGAAGGGTTGTAACATAATACCAAGAGGATGTTAAGTTTGGGAGCCAATGTGTCTGGGGAGGGAGGTAGGGGGGTATGGGGGGTATGGGGGGCAGGGGGGGGAGGGGGGAGGATACGGAGGACACGGAGGATATGGAGGATACGGAGGATTGAGGAGGATACAGGAAATAAAGGAAGAATGACAGGAGGACTAGCTATTTTTTTTTTTTTTTGGCTATTTTCTAGCTATATGAAAGATGCGAATTTTTTTTTTGTTAGCTTAAAGCTAAAGGGAAAAATTATGGGATATCTTTTTTTTTTTTTTTTTTTTTTTTTTGATTCTTTTTTGTGTGTGTGTGTGTGTGTGTGTGTGTGCTGGTTGATGTTTCTTTTTTTTATATTTTTTTTTTTTTTGATTGCTTTATATCGAATGTGCTATGTGCTATGTGCTATGTTTATGTGCTATGTGCTATGTGCTGTGCTGTGTGCTGTGTGCTATGTGCCGTTTTGATGTGAGCGTGATGTGATCGTGATTGATGCGTGATGTGATCATGATGTGACCATAATTTAATCCTGACATGATCAAATTCTTGCCCAAACGGAAAGTTAGCTAGCCTAAGAAAAAGTGATAAAGATAAAGTCATGAAATCATGAAAAAGTTTACCATGGTTTATCACTGGTATGTATCCAACTTTTAAATATCCAACTTTTAAATATCTGAATTCCTTCCATAATTCCTTCCATAATTCCTTCCATAATTCCTTCCATAATTCCAAGTTCTAACCCCTAATTTGTAATTCTTAATTAATACTTAATACTCAATATATCTACATCAAAAATCCCGGGCTTATAGCAGTATAATACTACATTATGGTAAGAGGAATTTATTGATATACTACCGTCATGGTAGAATGATATACACATATACACCATCCGTATCCTCAGCTTCCTATAATTTTCAAGAAGGAAACTACGTACCTATATCACCCATCACTCATCCCACACCAACTCCAAACCCTTCCAAACCCTTCCAACTCCAAGCCCCTCCAAGCACTCCAAACCCCTCCAAGCCCAAGCCTCTCCAAACCCTTCCAAACCCTTCCAAACCCTTCCAAACCCCTCCAATCACCTAATCATTATTCCATCTCTCCAACCCACCCACCCCACACCACAATATCAAACCCACCGAGTGATAAGTTATATATTACTGAGGTGGGGTGCAGGATGGTTACGGGGGTGGGGGGGGGGGTGGGGGGTATGATGGAGTATGAAAAATGGGATGCAGGTTACTGGAACTTTCAACTCCTTTGTAACTTATAAGGGTTATGTCATTGTGGGGTTCTTGATATTTGTGGGATTCATGGGTTATGGGTTATGGCTTATGGGTTATGGGTTATGGGTTATGGGTTATGGGTTATGGGTTATGGGTTATGGGTTATGGGTTATGGGTTATGGGTTATGGGTTATGGGTTATGGGTTATGGGTTATGGGTTATGGGTTATGGGTTATGGGTTATGGGTTATGGGTTATGGGTTTGGTTTTGGTTTTGGTTTGGTTATGGGTTATGGGTTATTGGTTTTTGGTTTTGGTTTTGGTTTTGGTTTTGGTTTTGGTTTTGGTTTTGGTTTTGGTTTTGGTTTTGGTTTTGGTTTTGGTTTTGGTTTTGGTTTTGGTTTTGGTTTTGGTTTTGGTTTTGGTTTTGGTTTTGGTTTTGGTTTTGGTTTTGGTTTTGGTTTTGGTTTTGGTTTTGGTTTTGGTTTTGGTTATGGGTTATGGGTTACGGATTGATTCAGATGATTCAGATGATGGCTACTATGTATATACTGCCGGATATCATTATGTTCTAAGAGCTGTGTTATGTTTAGTTGGAAATGAAAGAAATGAATTGGAAGGAAAAGGATATATCATATCGGATATTGATTTTGATTTGGGTAAGATATTGGGAATGGGGAGGAGAGTAGGGGGGGGGGGGGGGGGTCGAGAAGGTAATATGGAATATTTAATACAGGAATAAATGAATGGGTTGGTGGATCTCTACTTGGATCTTGGATCTTGTGGAGTGAAAGGAGTTGACTGTTGACAGTTGGAATATATACACACGAGCTAGAAGCTTTAGAACTCATTCCATTGTATATTGGATCGATATTTCAACACTACACTCGGACTCGGATTCAGTGATATCGGTTTCTTCCATCATCCGCTTTTACTGGGGTTTATCTATCTGGTATACCTACAGAGAGATGGAAGTTGTAAGCCTGTATATTGAGAAGGGGAGTTGTTGGGAATCGAGGGGGGGGGGGGGGAGGTTTATAGAGTTCAATGATATTGGTATTATGCAGTTCATTAATGAGTCATGAGTCATGAGTCACGAGTCACGAACTGTAAGGATGAGAAATGGTATGTAGGTTCATTAGATTAGGTATATTAGTAGCTGATGTCTAAGTTATCATCACGGTGAACTTGGTAAACTTGGTAAACTCCAGAATCGAAGAATTATTTAGATTGATGAAATATATCTCTAGTTACACATACCGCGATGTGGGGACTCAAATTCCAATGCATTCATCCCATATATTATAATTCAGATATAGAGACACTGCAAGACAGCATTCACAACTCCAAAGGCTTCACAAGAAACAGTAAAGGCTTAAAACCTCTTGAATATCCAGTTTTGATTATAATCATTTCGTAGTTCATGGAAGGCAGTTATCTTGGCATTTACAGTCGCAGTTGTAGCGAGGGCAAAAGTATGGCGCAGTGATACAACAGAACGCTAGACTTACCCTTTCATCAGTGTGCATGAACACTTTCGACGACCAGAATTATGTGAAGTGAAGAATTTGTGGAAAATGAGAAAAAAGTGGGAAAAAAGAGTACTTTTGAAACTTTGAGATTTTAATTTCCTGTACTACACAGATGAAATCATGGAGAGAGATTCAGGGATAAGATGGGAAATATACACGACGTAGGGAAATCGTGTTTACTTCTGTATAACTGCTATACCAAGACTATAGAGTGAATAAATAAACAATAGTTATTGCTACATATACATAAAATCATTGATGAAGAAGGAATAGATGGATGGGTGCCACAAACATTTCTAAACCTTACACATACATAGTCATGAAAACTGCCCTTCTCCATAAATTTTTAATTTCTTTTTTAATCCCCACAAATAGTCCCAAAGTACCTTGGATTATTGTGCAGTAATCAAAAAATCATTTTGCGGTATGAAAAAAACGTGGCTAGTGTTGAAGCCATAAGCTTCGCATCGTTGCCGGGTATGTATGGTTGATACACGAGTAGCGCCACACATCCCCACCTAGCACCCCACCCCCTGGCCCTGGGCGTCATCCCCGCAACGCGAACCCCACAACTTTCGCAAGTTACGCAACGCTTTCAACGCCGTCAACAACGCCCTCAACCACCGATCAACGCGCCTGAAGCGACAACAGCGCGCATAACCATGGCCCAACGACCGCAATCTCTCACAGCGGAGCTGGAGCGAATCGAAATGCAAATTACATTAGCCATGCAAGGTAACCAACCCAGCCAGTATTTCATATTTCCATGTGTATCAATGCCTAACCCATCCTCCTCCGAGTATAGAAATCGATGCCAACTTTGCGCGCGCCCATCGAATCATTACAAACAGCATTATCCCCGTTGTCGAGCGTTACCAAACTCATTCAGATGCTGTATCTGAGGGTACAAAGTTCTGGCGACAATTTTTCGAAACCTCTGCTGGTATCACGCTTGATACTGTGAAGGAATCGAATGAAACTACGATTGCAGATGAAACTACTGTGCGCGCGGATAATACGGGAGTCTCCTCACCTGGGAACTATAGAGAGGGTGAAGATGGATTAATGGGTATGCGGGTACCATTAAATGACGACTCGGAACTACTGGACGAACAAATGGAAGAAGATACAATCATGGCTTCACTACAAATGCAGAGTACTCCTGAACCTCGTCAACCATGGAAACAGGAAGAAGAAACCGATTCCTCCTACCAAATGCTCGCCCAGGAATTAACCGCAAAATACGATCTCCCAGCACCTGGTGCCTCCAAGCAGCAAATGCTAGAAGACGAATCCTCCCTCAGCATCGCCGCACCCTCCACACCCCGAACCGGGAAATCACGAATCGGCGGCGGAGGCAGCGGTAGCGGGTACCCCGACCCCACCACCCCCTCATCCACCCTCCCGCACCCCACCACGATCCGCGGTGCCCCCACCACAACCCCCGGCCGACTCCTCCACCAAACCGCGACCAAAAGCTGGCGAATCCAAGCCACCCCCGGCGCCGCCCCAATGTCCAAATACCGAGCCAGCGCAGCCTCCATGATCCCCTCCGTCACAACCCCCGCCCGTCCAAACCCCCACAACTTCACAAACGACTCCTCACCCTTATCCTCACCCATCCAATACCCCGAATTCCAAACCCAAGTCCTAAACACTCCCGGACCCGGTCCATCACACGCACGAACACCCGCTCGTTTATTACTAACCCGAGACTGGGGCTTCACCGGCGGACCTCCCGGAACCGGTACTATCAAATCCAAAACCCCCGCCAAGAACACCGCCGGCACCACTGGGGGTACAAAATACGGAGGCTACGACTTCGGCGACAGTGACGACGACGATATTTTCCTCCCACCAGGCTTCTCACCACCGAAAACTATGCAGTTTTCAATTCCTGCAAGTAAACTAATAGCAACCCCCGCTAGAGAAGCTAGTAGAAGGATCGTTAAGGATATTTTACAAACTGCTGGTGCGGATGATACAATTACTACGGCTACTGATACTACGACAAGAGACACTGGTGAGCGGAAAAGTTTCGTTGGAGAGGATTCGAGTTTTTTGGAGGATCTTAGAGGTGGTCCGAAGAGGGTTGTGAAGGAGGAGGATCCGTTTGATGGATAGGATATGATAGAGATTGGGAAAATGGGATGGTTTAATATTTTTGTGGGATTTAAAAGTGGGAAATTGGTTGTTGATACTTAATTTATGAGTGGTAATGCTCGGATGGTAAAATAAGTAATGACCTTGTTTTTTCAGGGATGCTTGATATATATTGCGTGGTATTTGGGTGGTTATAAAATAATATCAGGAACCATCCATGGCACCAAGTAACTATTTCATCCGGTGATTTTAACGTAAACCTCCTCCACAGATACATAAATACTGTAGCGGACATTGCAACATTTTTCCAGTTCTGGATCCCCGGAATGTGGAGGCGGTTTATTTTTATTTTATCACAATGGCAGCCTGTCAAAAGTAAAAGATGATGAAATCAACTCAAAATGTCATTGGTATTTTTCTCGCATGGTATCACAATAACTACAAAGGTACTCAAAGCCATCCTCCGTTACCCAAAAAGTGAAAATCCCTAATCTGCAGATCCAAAAACGGACAAACCCATAAACTCCCATCCTAATTCCATCACTTACAAATGAGAAGAAGAAGCCATGGGGTTCAACGGTTCAATGTTCCAGATCATATCGGCATATCTGAGAGTATCAGTTAGCATCAGTCATGAGATCTCACTACCACACCCTACAGAACGCCCTCATCAGGGGCCAGGAAGACTTACTCATTGATACACCTATCCGCCGAGAAGAAACCCATAGAAGCCACCGAGTTGATGCACTTGGTGGCCCACTCATCCTTATCCTTGAAGGCCTCATCTACGAGATCCTGAGTAGCAAGGTAACTTGAGAAATCATCTGAAACCAAATAATAATCACAACCTGTAGTCAAGGCCGACATGAGACTTCCATAAACCGTTGGGTCTCCGAATGTTCCCTTTTCAATCTCATCACAGACACGACGTAACTTGGGATCCATCTCTACTTGCCCGTAGCGGTGACGGTGACGGAGTTCTTCGACATCCTATTGGGTTGCGTTAGTATGTAGTTACCTCACGGGGTAGGATGGGAAAACTAACCTCAGCGAGGTTACCAAGCAAGAATATATTCTCCTCTCCAATCTCCCTCGTAATCTCAATGTTTGCTCCATCCATGGTTCCAATAATCAATCCTCCATTGAGGACAAACTTCATATTCGAAGTACCTGACGCCTCAGTTCCTGCAGTGGAGATATGCTCGCTAATATCCGAAGCCGGAACGATGAGTTCAGCCTTCGAGACATTGTAGTCCTCGATGAAGACGACTTTGAGAAGATCGCCAATGTCTTTGTCCTTGTTGACAACTTCTCCGACTGCGTTGATCAAACGGATTACAGTCTTAGCCATCCAATATCCGGGGGCGGCCTTTCCTCCAAAGATAGAAGCACGAGGCACCTGCTTCTTCCTCTCGGCGGGAGTCATATCTTTCAAAGTAAGGTAGCGATGGATAACACCAAAGATGTTCATCTGCTGACGCTTATATTCGTGGATACGTTTAACCTGGATATCGAACAGCGAGTGCGGGTTGACAGAGATAGAAGTAGTGTCACGGATGTATTTAGCAAGCTTTATCTTGTTGCTAAGTTTAATCTCGTTCCATTCACGACGGAACTCTTTATCATCCACAAAGTCTCTTAAGCCTTCCAACAAGCTGAGGTTCTTGAGGAAGTCATAACCTCCGAGCTTACTGGCAATTAGGTCCGAGAGCTTAGGGTTTGCTTGGTGCAACCATCGACGAGGTGTAATACCATTTGTCACGTTGGTGAACTTGTCGGGGCCGTAGATGTCGACAAAGTCTTTGAAGATTGTAGCTTTAATCAAGTCGGAGTGAAGCTCGGCGACTCCGTTAACCTTGTGGGATCCGATGATGGCCAGGTATGCCATGCGGATGACCTGGGGTTGAGATTCTTCAATGATCGACACACGGCTGAGCATGTCACGGTCTTGAGGGAACTTGCGCTCGACGCTCTGGAGGAAGAAGAGGTTGATGTCGTAGATGATTTGAAGATGGCGGGGCAAGAGGTGCTGAACGAGGGGGACAGACCACTTCTCAAGAGCCTCGGGGAGAACAGTGTGGTTGGTGTATCCAAAGGTACGGACAACAAGGTCCCAGGCATCATCCCAAGAAAGGTGCTCAACATCAACCAAGATTCTCTGCAGTTCGACAATAGCCAAAGTAGGATGGGTGTCGTTGAGCTGAATAGCAACTTGATCGGGGAACTCCTTCCAGGGACGGTGGGTCTTCTTGAATCGTCTGATGATATCGTGGAGAGATGCGGCAACCCAGAAGTACTGCTGCTTCAAACGGAGCTCCTTTCCGGCGTCGATGTTGTCGTTGGGGTACAACACGGCGGAAATAGTCTCGGCTCTCTGCTGGTCACGGATAGATCCCTCGTAGTCACCGGCGTTGAACTTTTGGAAGTCGAACTCGCCGCTGGCAGGCTTGGAAGACCAGAGACGAAGATTGTTGGTTGTATTGGTCTCGTAACCTGGAACAGGAACGTCGTAGGCAATAGCCTGAACGATCTCTCCGCCCTCCCACAAGTTGATTGTTCGTCCATTCTGATCACTATAATTATCAGCTGAAATCCTAGGAGAAGAAGATTGGAACAACTCACGTATCCTTCTTTACATATCCGTAGAACATAATATCAATGACGACATCGTGTCTTGGAAACTCCCAAGGGTTAAAGTCCAGCCAGTAATCCGGTACCTCGACTTGGTACCCATCAATAATTTCTTGTTTGAAGATACCATATCTGTATCTTAGTCCGTAACCCCAGGCTGGATAATTAAGGGTAGCAAGTCCATCCAGAAAGCAAGCCGCCAATCTTCCAAGACCTCCGTTACCAAGAGCAGCATCATGTTCCTGATTGATAATATCCTCAATTCTGAAACCAAGCTCAGAAATACCTTCACGAGCGACATCCTTGATCTGGGTATTGAGCATAGCATTGTCCAATGCTCTTCCCATCAAGAACTCTAGAGATAAGTAGTAGACACGTTTTGGATCTTGGAAAGTCTGATTCTGCTGCGTTTTGTTCCATCCGATAACGAGGTTATCACGAAGTGCCAATGCTGTACCAGCGTATGCGGCGGCATCGTCGCAGTTGTACATCGAACGTGCAAGTGTGGTTTCGACATGGCGTACGACGGCTTTCTGCATAATTTCATCATAAGTATCATCCTTATAACATCTTCCATCTCAATATCATCTCAAAATCAACAATACTAACCTGGAACTCCTCCTTTCCCTTAAACTCAGCTGCGGCCTGTAGATGAAATGTTAGCAGAATGATCGGCGATTAAGGTTGACGGTTAACCGGGATTGGGGAACGGACAAGGTGACGCCATCTGTTTGGTAGCTCAGTTAGCTCGTACATCCATCGATCATAAACTTCAAGTCATCTCAGGTGAAAGAAAAACTAACGTTGCTCGGAGCTGCTCAGGAATGCTAGCCTCAACGGCCTTAATTTCACGAACTCCAAAACCAGTGTGGGTTCTCTTGTGCTTTGGACGAAGAGGAGGTTCGGTAATGCTGCGAGGTGGAGGACTTGTTACGGGAGGGTTCGTCATGTTGATATTGACGTCCTTTTATCTCAAAAGGATAAAATAAAGATAAAAAGAAGGATAAAGGAGCTCTTTTACAAGTTGTGAGAGATGGATTTGGGAATGAAGTTAAAGAGGAGGATGAAGTGAACAGAGGAATAGCGGAGAAGAGGAAGAGAGGGGAGTTGATCTCGGATGAGGAGATCAAGGTAGTGGTGGGGTAAGCTTGCCAATGCTATGCAGTGGGACCTTCTTAAGTATAGCTACTTTATGGACTGTAGGGAGTATGCCAACATGGACAACACACTGCTGCTGCTGCTGCTGCGCAATTAATTGCGGAGAAATTACTCCATCATCAGTTCGTCATTTTCAGATCATCCACAGTTACTGCATATTCAAGCTTGCAAGTTGTTTGTAACCGGGAAAAACGCAAGCTCTTCCGTCCGTGATGTGAGGTGAGCTGGTGGTACATTGACGAGTGGTGATACATGAGTTTGCCCGTTGGTGCGGGGGTGTTTGATCGACCGACGGTTGTTATCGATAGCAGGGTATGGAAGGGGTTCCCGCGGAGTAGATCGAGGAGATTCAGACCGTCCTTTAGCGGATAAAACCTCCAAAATTCGCCCCCACGCTTTGAAGCTCGAAGCTCGCTCGAGGCCGGGTTGGTCTAGAAAGCTGTGACTGAAGCTCGTGAATGGTCAAAATAATCTACCCTAAAGCTAATGAGGTTAAAGTGCTCGCTTGTCAATCGCTAGCTTGCGCGGGGATGTCTCAGGTACTCGAGACTTGGCATGCGTTTTCGGCTTTGGCACCGGCCAGCATCGCAGCACCTCCATAATTAGATATCACGTGATGCAGCGTAATTGTCCCAGGGCTTTAGTTCTATTCGCCTGTACTCGGAGTACAGTATGCGGAGAATTTTTGATTGCGTCATATATTCCGAGATTGATGGGAATCTGGGGGTAGATTGGAGGGGTTGTGGCCTATATCGGAACAATGTCGGACTTGTAAGGGAACGAGAGGGCCTCCATCCTTCAACAAGCCTTCGAAGCTAACATTAGCTAATCGAAAGGCATCAGCCCATATCACGAGATCTGAGAGAATCAGCTCTAAGCTAATGTTCGCTACGCAGCGCTTATCGACTTCAGTCGAACCCAAAACCGTCAGAGTCGCCACCGTCTGCATAGCCAACCTGAGAAAAGTCAATACTAAGGCTTATCATCAGTTGTATTTCCGTACATCAGAAGACTATTCTCACTCAACATAATCGAGTAAATGTGACAAAGTATAAACTACAGATAAAGAGCAAATTATTTTCCTCCACGCATCAGACGATTCTTGAACAAACCAATGGCTACCATATCTAGTACTATCCCAAGACTGTATGATCCCGATGATGGATGCAAAGAGAGTCATACGGATATTGTAAGTTACTTTATCATATTTTCACCTTACATCTTGTAAATTTTGAACATAGTCATACACATGGTTGCACCCGTTTCAAGACGCAGACTGTGGTAGTTAGTTAGCATCGTCATGCTTTGGTTGTATTGAAGATGATGACGTACCTAAATTAGTTTAATAGTTACCTAGGGTATTTATCCGCACCCGATTGTGATTTTTTGCTTCAACTGAAGTTTCGAATTATCGGTAAATAAAAGTTTTCGTATAATTATTTTCCAATTTCTAGTATATTATGTACATGTCAGTTCTAATTCACTCCCAAAGCGCACAAAGAATACACATATATTCCTGAAAGTCCTCCGTAGGACCAATCATCAATCAAACTTCACAATCAACGAAAACAAAAAACATCATGTTCCATAGATCTTCTTCATCACGAAATAGCCGTCTAACGCTTCTAATTGTGGCCGCCGCTAGCACTGATCTAAAGGGTTTGTACATCTTGTCCATATACATATCGACCAATGCATAATGATAGGCGGAATCAATCCAAGGTCTCAACCCCAACCCAGCTGCAGTATCAGAGGATAATCATGAACCCGGTAATCTTTACGCTGGAGTCAAAGCATCATATTATCAATAAATTGCAAACCGACAGACTATCAAATCTCGGCTGTAGTTTCAGCTTTGGATAATAACCTCTATGGATGGCAGATGGGAGGGGGGAAGAGCGCGATTATATGCTTCCACCCGCAATCTCTGATATTCTTGTTTGATTACAGCAGCGCAAAGAGAGCCAGGGAGAGTTCGATGTAGTATTCGTACGTCGGTAGCTTTTACTATGTCGGAAATACAAAGGAAATTCCCAAATGGAGCATTATGATAAACATCAGGACAGTGACGCAGAAGGACTATGTTATTGTTTAATTACAGCAACGTAAAGAAAGCGAAGAAAGTTCGATGTAGTATTCGTCAGCAGCTTTCACTCTGCTGGAAGTCCAAGGCTAACCCGAGCCCCGAGTGGAATGTTCGAATCAACATCAGCCCTATAAAAAACAATCAGCTCATGGTCAATACAAGATGAGATGGGGACATACATAATTGTCATGGACCACAGGGAATTATCTCGTTGCCTTCCCCTTCTGATAGAGAATTACATAGTTCACCAGCATGGCGGTATATTTGATAGTATCTAGCCTAGATATTTCAGTTAGCATCGATTGTCATTATCGTGAGTCTGTGGAGATTCTGAGTGAAATGACTGACCCAAGCTGATTCCAAATTCCAATCAATCCACACCCGATTGTTTCTGCTAAAACTCAGCTTCAACGCCATAGACGACAGATCCACCTGTAATATCTTACAACTAATATTTTCATCAGAACCAACTACATTTCCTTTCCTCTTCTAATCTCTCTGCTAGCTAGATTCCGGGTACTCGTATATAGGCCAGCCACCAAACAAAGCATTCTGGGGTATTTCTGGAAGTCGTACACAAAGTCCTCAGTAGGATCAATCATGAATCAAAGAAAGCGAATTGCACCCCCTCTCCCCCCTAAGAAACCCGACAAAAATCATGTTCCGCAAATCTTGTCAGGATTTGTTTTCCGGAAGTACTATAATGCATTTGATGGCCCACAGTCACACGGCCACAACAGTAGAAGCTGTTTAGAATATACTAAAAAGCATACTTCTGATACTGTTTTAAATGGTAAGTCAATAATCACGACAAAATTTCAGTGGATTCTTACATTGTTTCCATCATACCAGGAGTTGTTAAGCATTGCAACTCCGCTGACTGCGTGTTGGTGCTGGTAAACGCTACCACTTCAAGAGTTTACCCAAGCCATACCCAGTTGTTGCTCAACCCTAGATTCAAGATCATGGATAATGGTTCACGCGCAATATCACGTTGCCCAATATTACCACTTGAATTTCGGGCCAACTGCCTGTCCTTCACAGTTATCAGCTTCCACTCAAGGTAACCGCACAGGCAAGCTGCTCACCCGTCATTCAGAATGTTTCCTCGTCTCCCACAAACCAAGCAATTGCGCCGTCCTCCTTTCCAGGAATATACTCAAAAGCATACTTCTGATACTATTTTCGGTGGTAAGTTAGTAATTACAAGACACAAGGTGTTCAGTTCTTACATTTTTTCCATCATACCAAGAATTGTTAAGCATAGTAACTCCGCTAGCAGCCTGTTGGTAAACGCCACCACTCCAGGAGTTCATCTGCGTAATTTTGTAGTCCTTAATGGCAACGAAATCTCTATTTGCCTGGTAAAAAACGTCGAACAGAGCTCAGGTCCTGTGAAATATCATGTCAGTTTTGGTTGCCAATGATATATAGAGATTTCTGTTGGTCTTATGTCCGGATCAATCATGGAAGTTGGGATAGAGCTTGGGATACCATATCGTTTTCTGCCGAGAATTGATCCCTTGTGGCATCTGTTTTGGATGAATTAGTAAGTAGGGATAGATGCTATGAGCTGTGAATGGTCTTGCATTTGTGCTTGACAGATTTCCGAGTTATTGCATAGCTCGGTGTGTCTGGATCAGTCATTGGTGTTCAAATGGAGCTTGGGATACCATATCGTTTTCCGCCGAGAATTGATCCCTTGTGGCATCTGTTTTGAATGAATTAGTACGTTGGAATAAATACTATGCATTGTAAATGGTCGTACATTTGTGATTGACAGGTATCCGAGTCATTGCATAGCTCAGTGTATCCGGACCCATCATTGATATTCGAATGGAGCTTGGGATGCCATATCGTTTTTCGCCGAGCGTTGATCCCTTGTGGCATCTGCTTTGGATGAATTAGCATGTTGCAGTAAACACGAGCTGTGAATGGTCTTACATTTTTACTTTTTGTACTGGTGATAATACTTAGTAGTATTGATGTAGTGCATAAACAGAACTACGCGTATAGACCGACTCTTGGGACTGTTAGGATACGAGAAATGAGGACGATGGGGAAGAGAATACTTACTATTATTTAATTCTGAATATGTAGCCAGTGATAGAATACTTATTGAAGATGCTCAAAGTTGAGTTAGGTTGATGTGTCGATGTTTTGACATGATGAAGATTCAAGGACGCGAAGACGCGAGTGGATGAGAGGATGAAAAGGAGAAGGAGGAGGGACGGTGTTTGATTTGGATTTGGAAGGAAGGCCTGTTATGACCCCTACAAGCTTTCGGGGCGGGCATATATGTAATGGATACTGGTACTATGGTGTTTATAGGCGGTTGATGAGAAGAATCATTCTGCGGATATACATGTGATTTCTGGCTTCATGTGAGACGTGACTGCTCGTCAAACTTCATAACAGATTAGACCTGGTATAATGAGATAGGGTTTGTCTGGGGTATTTAAAGTTTTGCAATTGACTGAGGTGAATCAAGTCTTGATCAGCATCTTATATATATATCCCACGTCGATTGCGAACATTAAGCGATGGGCCCTTAAAAACTGCCAATTATCTAACACTAACTAGTCATGAATGTCAGAAGAAAGTTGATGAGGGTAGCTATAAAGTAAATATAATGTAATTGGAGCTATATTTTACAAAATGAATAACTTCTTCAGAACGTCATATCGTCGATTGGTTTAGTGATCGCCGCTTCTCCTTCGCCCTAAACACGTATTCTCACTCGATGTATTTGCTTTTAGACTAGCGTGCATCCACTGGAATCCTAGGCCGGCTTGGCTCTTCCTCCAGTGAGAAAGGGAAACGCGCTCGCCGACAGTCTGCGCTTGGGATCACGAAATCACCAACGTTAACCTCAGCTTGACGTCTCGTCGTCACCACCATCTCTCCAAGCTCCAATTCCCGCGACAACAGTTCCGGCAACTACGAGCAACACCAGAAACACGTCCCGTATTTGACGGTTACCAACAAACTCCGACAAAAAAGAACACCATCTCCTGAACCACGCTCTACACGTTCGCCACGAAACAATATGGAACACACGCTCGGTTTGGGAAATTCTCCGATTTCAGGTGGGTGCTATGCCGCGGATTTGGGGTTGGTTTTTAGGAGTGGTAGGATATTAATACGTGAAAGGTGATTTAGGCTCTGAGGAGGCGAATTCTCCAAGAATGGATGAGTCTGCGGATGTTGCTATGAGTGGAGATGACGGAAACCACGGAGAGAGTCAGGTAGGACAATCCTTCGCTAGGCTTTGTCAAAAATTGTCGAGCTTTATTACGCTTGAACGCCTCTCGCTGCGCCTCTCTACTCTTCGCCCAGACACACAAGGCTGACGAATGTGCGGTAGAAGCCTCTTGATGGTGAAGATCAGATCATGCAGGGAGCCGACGATAAGCCGATTTCGGACGACAAGACGGAGGCAAACGGTGATGGACAGAAGAACGGAGAGACGATAGCGGATGGAGCAGCTTCTGGAAGCGCAGCACCAGTGAACCAGGAACAAGAGAAGAAGAAGCTTGAAGATGCAGCGAGAAGTTACTTGGTTGAGCAGACTCATGCTGTTGTAGTACCCAGCTACTCAGTGTGGTTTGACATGAAGAAGATTAAGGATATTGAGAAAAAGAGCTTGCCGGAATTCTTTAACAGCAGGAATCGCAGCAAGACCCCACTGGTATACAAGGATTACAGAGATTTTATGATCAATACCTACAGATTGAACCCTTCGGAATACCTCACCGTTACCGCTTGTAGAAGAAACTTGGCTGGAGATGTCTGCTCAATTATGCGTGTACACGCTTTCTTGGAGCAGTGGGGATTGATCAACTACCAGGTAGATGGCCTATGATCCTCTTAGGATTTCTAGCTAACATCATTAGATTGATCCCGAAACCAGACCCTCCAACATTGGCCCTCCCTACACTGGCCACTTCCGCATCACCGCCGATACTCCTCGTGGACTCCAACCCTTCCAGCCTCCTGCCGGTGCAACAACCACTCCCGGCAAGCCCCACCCCGTCACCGAGCGCGCCACCAGCAGCACTCCCACTGCCAAGCTGGACTCTAACCTCGAGCTTCGCAAGAACATCTACGACTCCCTGGGCAACAAGATTGCCTCCACCAACGGCGACGCCAAGGAAGATGAAGGACTCCAGAAGCGTGTCTACAACTGCTTCACCTGCGGAGTTGACTGTACCCGTGTACGATACCACGGTGGTCGTGGCCAGCGCAAGCAGATCGACCTCTGCCCTAACTGTTACCTTGAGGGACGATTCCCCCAGACACATGCCAACACTGAATACAGCAAGATGGAGAGCGGAGAATTTACCAAGATGGAAGACCCGTCCTACAGCACTGTCGATCGTGAAGCCGTATGGACCGACCAGGAAACCCTCCTTCTCCTCGAAGGATTGGAGCTCCATGGTGAGGACTGGAATGCCATCGCCGATCACGTCGGTACCAAAACCCGCGAGCAGTGTGTGATCCGCTTCCTCCAGCTTCCTATCGAGGAAAACTACCTCGAAGAGAAACCCGAGCAATTAGGACCTTTGCAATACAACCGCGCCCCCTTCACTCAAGCCGATAACCCAGTCATGAGTGTCGTCGCCTTTTTGGCTTCCATCGTAGACCCCAAGGTCGCAGCTGCAGCTGCCAAGTCCAGCATCGAGGAAATGACCAAAAACCTCACCCTCCAGGTCAACGCTGCCTCCAAACCCGCCCCCGCCGCCGCAGACAAAGCTGCCAGCTCCGAGACTTCACCAGCCGGAGAGGGAACCAACGCAACCCCCGATGTCAAGAGCGAAGCCCCCGTTGATGCAGACACCGACATGGATGTCGATGCTCCTGCATCTGCACCCTCTGAAGCCGAATCCCTAATCTCCCGCACCGCCTCCATTGCACTTGGAGTAACCGCCGCCCGAGCCTCTGCTCTCGCCTCCCATGAAGAGCGGGAAATGACCCGTCTCGTTAACGCTGTCGTTAACACTAGTCTCAAGAAACTTGATCTTAAATTGGCACAGTTCCAGGAACTTGAGGCAGTGTTGCAGGCTGAGAGAAGAGAGATTGAAAAGGCTAGGCAGCAGCTATACTTGGAGAGACTGGCAATGAAGACACAGTGTCTTGAGGTCCAGGAACAATTGAAGAGAGCTATTCAGACTGGTGGTCAGGAGGGTTATAATATGGCGGTCCAGGCAGGTCAGATGGGAAGTCAGGGTGCGAAATTGGCCTTCCAGCAGCCGGGTCAGACAGGGGAGGGAATGCCTCAGGCGGGTGTAAGGCCTGTGTCGCTGGAGAACCCTGGCGGTTATGTAGCTTTTGAGGCATAGGCATGTGTAGCAAGTCGTGCAGACGTAGTAGTGACTTGTTAGTTTGGGCGGAGGGTTGGGATAATAAAGATGTGATGAATACCCAGGATGGAGACGGGGAAGCCACGAAGAGATGGGAAAAGGTTAGGAATGGAAGTTTATGGCGTGTTTTTTGTTTACGAATCATTTAAATGTCTAAAGATGAAGTAGCTATGGGGTACAATGTTATACAGCAGCTATTTTTGTTTTTTGTTAGTAGCAAGGAAGCTTTTTTTTATACTGCTTAATTGATAGGTTTTTCTACGGATTTGCAGGTTGAGTTGTGGTGTTCTGATGCTGTGTTTTCAATAAGTTGTCGGCATTAATTAATGCATCGCCTATTCATCACTCGCCACTTGAATCATTTCAAGCCAGACATTCTTGGTTAAGCGATGATTCTCTAATTTGATTTGGATACTTGTATAAAAATATCCATTGACTAGACTAAAAGTACATTACGATTATGGTGCCATGCCTCTCTGGTCACAACAACACAAAATTTGTATGTACTGACGACCCCATTCCCATCCTTTCAACCACTTGTCTTAAACATACACCAACCAAATGGTCGTCACCGCCGTCAAAGCAAGCATTGTATACCCACTCCTATAGTAGTTCTTCAAATCAAGCATACGTCCAGTATCCCAAATCAAATGCCTACAGGAATTCCAGTTATGATAAGCAAACGGCGCCGCCAACCCAAACTTAGTGAGTAGTTTGACACCATATGGAAGTGCTCCAAAAGAAGCTGCGACTGTAGCTGAGTCCAAGGGCAAGCCTACAGCATAGCCCATGAAGTAGAGGTAAATGAGGCCGGATAGAGCGACGCCGGTGATACGGTTGGCGGCAGAGGAGTACCAGGTCAACTGCGGCTGGTAGATGGAAAGGTGAGGTGCGATGGGACGGTTTTTGCGTTGCGCAACCAGCATTTCGTAGGCATCTGCAGAGGTGCTGTTGATGATGCTTTCGTGGCCGGGCCTGGAGATGGTGGTGTTGGCGTGGGGTGCATCGGAGTAGGGCTTTGTGGCGGCGAGACTGGGAGATGTTAGCTAGCGGTTTAGGAGACTTGGATTCTGAAAGGTATGAGGAAGACAGAACGAGTGTGGGGGGATGGTAAAATGACCAAGCGAAATCGTAGCTGATTTGAGACAAGTTGGAGAGATGATGCCCAGCTCCAAGAGTTGTCTTTGTGTGCTATAGTCTGGAATATTGAGATTCTCAGATTCTCGTCGGGATTCTCTTTGGTCTTTGGGTTGTATTTGGACGTATTGCAAAGCTGGGAATTTACCGAATCTGTGAAGCTACAGCTCTCCTAAGAGGAGATGCAAGTTTGGGAGCGAATAGCGGGCGAGTGAGAATTCTGGATGCCATATTGATCTTTTGGAGGTTGTTGAACGTGGATTTCGTGAAAGTGAAGTCGTGACAAACTGACGTAAATTTGACGGCGGGAATGTGGAGAACGGGTAGAGGACTTGAGGAACGGTGACAAGCTTGAAGCCCATTGGTGCAATCAGGGCACAAACCACCGCTGCCGCGGCAGCCGCAGAGCCACGAACTACATGGTACAAAATGTGAGAAACCATGACTGACATACACGCCGTTTAATATAAAATGCAAGACACATTCTCATGTTTCCCCAATTTTTTGCTGTACAACGGCTTTTTTTGTTTTGATCTGATGACGGGTTCTTGTATTTGCATTTTTGCGGCATATGCGTTGGAACTGTCGGTACCTCACCTATTTGACCATGATGGATGTTATCAACATTCCCATGTCTTCAACCACGCCACATTCACTGAGGAACAAATATGAATAAACGACCCCGAGGGACAACCCGCACAATGCTGTCAGGGGTGCTATACTAGTTCCTACGGACTGTCCGCTTGAATCTTCTTCTTCCTCCCGCTCCACGTCGCCTACACTCCTCCATCATCCTCCACCACTCTTCGCCACACATATTGTTTACCTTTTCTAGCTTTACAGAATCTGTAAATTGGTTTCTGTTTTATATACGCCCTAATCTCCTCATTGTCCGGACTTTTGATCGGCCGAGGATACATTCATTCTACGATTAGGCGTACCGCTTGCAACAATAAGCTTGGGTAATCACTTGCTCAATGCCGATAGTTTATAGGCGCCAACTAATCCTCGAAATACAGTACACATACAGTTAATGGCACCTGGTTTCGCTCAGCATTGTTTAGAACTGTCTTAAGAGAGGCAGCGTACCACAGAATGACCAAGATTACAAAGGCACCAAAACCCAGCCTTCCAAAACCACAGCCGGCAGTATTACACGAAAGGGCGTCTCGTTTTACGGAGAGAAGTCAACCAGAGAGTCTCATCGCTCGTATAGCCAACGGTGAGCCTGTTTTTGTTGACTCGACAAATCCTCCGCCTAGAAGGCAGAGAAGGCGGCAGCCTACGCCTGCGGAGGATGGATCTCTACCAGACTTCATACCTTATTCTACGAGAGGAAATAACTATGCCCCCATTGTGTCATCTCCTTTAAGAACAGATGGAAATGCCAGCTACACCGACGAGGCAAGCGAAAACGGAGATGAAAAGGAGGAAACTCCTGCTGCAAAGGCCGCTCGTATTGAAAGGAAGAAGAATTTGAAGATTCAAATCGCAGACAGCCGCTTCATTCCGTCCCGCCCTGCCCCAAAGCCACCACGCCGGCCCATACCCCAAATCACTCTGCAACCAGCAGAGGACGATGATACAAATGACGAAAAAGGCTCGCCATTCTCTGATAAATACAGAAAGACCAAGAAAAAGGGAATATCACCGACACCCTCATTACAGAGCATTGGACGAGAATTTTCCCGATACGGAGGGTCAGAATCGCTGATTAATCTGAACTCGGCCTCAACTTTGGGATACTCAACCGACTATTCGAGCTTAGGAGGTGCTTTCAATACTTCAGACCCAGAACGTGGATTTACTCCGTACACATTTCCACGGAACGAGCCCCCAATGAGATACCCAATGCCGGGAGAATACGAGACCGATGACGACGTACACAATCCAGCTCTCCTGGATGATAAGAAACCAGGATTGAGGCAGTGTCTAAGTAACTGTAGTGGACGGGCTTTAGCCAAAGGGTTTTGCATCTTACTTATCTGCACGGGATCAATAATAGCAGTTGTGGTAGCTACTGCCTTGAGATATACACAGGAAACCGGTGCTCTAGAAGGTCCACAGCTAGGCGGAAAACGATATAGTATCCCAAACGCTATTAGAACGTCCATGATTGATCCGGACACACCGAGCTATGCAATGACTCGGAAATCTGTCTTGGGAGAAGGTGAGCTGAAACTAGTCTTTAGTGACGAGTTTCAAGCGGATGGAAGGACGTTCTATCCCGGGGATGACCAGTTTTGGACGGCGGCAGACCTACACTATGCTGCGACTGGTGATTTAGAATGGTACGATCCGGACACCATCACGACAAAGGATGGTTCATTGCATATTGTGATGGATGCTACCCCGATGCGTGGCTTGGATTATCGTTCTGGAATGCTCCAGAGCTGGAATAAACTTTGCTTTAAGGGTGGAGTCATGGAGGTTTCGGCGTCTCTGGCTGGGCCGGCTGGAGTAACGGGACTGTGGCCTGGAATTTGGACTTTGGGAAATTTGGCAAGGCCGGGGTATCGGGCTTCCAGTGACGGTGTATGGCCCTACTCTTACGACAATTGCGATGTCGGTATCACACCAAACCAGTCAGATCCTTCTGGAGTCTCGTATTTACCTGGTCAACGATTGTCGAAGTGTACCTGTAATGGAGAGGACCATCCAAATCCAGGAACTGGAAGAGGCGCTCCAGAGATAGATGCTTTGGAGGGCACTGCCGAGTACGACAAGCACGTTGGTGTCTGTACGCAATCCAACCAAGTGGTAAGTCCAGCAGAAACTGTGACCTCTCTTTAACCACTCCAACTCACATGATATTTCGCAGGCCCCGTTCGACGTTTTTTACCAGGCAAATAGAGATTTCGTTGCCATCAAGGACTACAAAATTACGCAGATGAACTCCTGGAGTGGTGGCGTTTACCAACAGGCTGTTAGCGGAGTTACTATGCTTAACAATTCTTGGTATGATGGAAAAAATGTAAGAAACGAACACCTTGTGTCTTGTAAGTACTAACTTACCACCTAAAACAGTATCAGAAGTATGCTTTTGAGTATATTCCTGGAAAGGAGGACGGCGCAATTGCTTGGTTTGTGGGAGACGAGGAAACATTCCGAATGACGGGTAAGCAGCTTGCCTATGCGGTTACCTCGAATGGAAGCTGACAACTGTGAAGGACAGGCAGTTGGCCCAAACGGCAATATTGGGCAACGTGATATTGCGCGTGAACCATTATCCATGATCTTGAATCTAGGGTTGAGCAATAACTGGGTATGGATTGACTGGAATCAGCTTGGGTAAGTCATTCTATTCATACAATAATAACGATGCTAATAAACTTAGACCGTATCTCGCCAAAGGCACCACTATGCGAATAGACTATGTCCGAATCTACCAAAAGGAGGGAAAAGAGATGATAACTTGCGATCCGCGTATGCCACTATCCGTATACATTATGAGACTCGGACTTGGCTAATGACCCTCTCTGTAGCTGGTTTCCCGACAACCGAATACATTAAAGATCATCCCAGAGCATATGATAATGCCAATTTAACAGTAAGTGGCGATTTTATTTTCTTCCATGTAATCGAGTCCAAGCTAACAAGGGTTACAGACTTGGGATGATACCGGATATGGTTGGCCAAAAAACCAGTTGATGCATGGATGCGAATAATTTGCGATACTGCTATCTAAAACTACATTCACTGCTTTCGATGGTCTCTCCTTTACTTTTCACTTTCATTTGTCAATATTGTTGTTTCTGTTATGCTGTTTGTTTTTTTTTTACTTCTTTTTTTTGTCTTTCTTTTGGCATAGCGGGTTTAGGTATGGAAGGAGGGGGGGGGGGGGGGAGGGGGATGATTACGGAAGGGCTCCAGGCATAGGATGAGGAGAGATCAATAAGTGAGGGTTCTGGGTTCGCGATATGGCTGGGGGAAAGGAAAGATAGGGACAGAATTAGGAATGATCAAGTATATCCGTGAAGGGCGAGTCTTGGGGGTCTGGAGTCGTGGCAGAAGAGATAATTGGGAAAGGGCAGGAATACTTGGTATTACTTGGGAAAGATGGGAAAGAGAAGGAAAGATTGGGAATAAAGGGAATGCTTGGGAATGCCTTGGAATGATGGAAATGCCTGGGAGCAATGGGAATGATGGTCCGGCAAGGTGGATGATGTTAAAGATCGGGCGCAGTTTTGTAGATTTTGTCACTCTTTTTTTCGTTTATCATGGGAACAAATCAATTGGCAATCTCTTAGTCATACACATAATTAGCAATGAGCAAAAGATCTTTTTAGCTCTTACTTATCATATGAAGGGAAATCTATAAGTTGTACTTTTGGGTAAGAAACTGCGATATGTGATAATATTTCGCTACTGTAATTAATGCATGCATTATTATAAGCGGCCTTCGGGCCTGGGAAGTATTTCTTTCTTGTGGGTTGAAATTCCTCATGACTTAACATTCGAGCTTAAGTTTCAACCTTTCACCGTAATCTAAACATACACTCGTTTAGAACGACCAGATACTGAGAATCGTTATAAGGAGGATGCCGTTAAGGTAATATTACTTTTTATTTATTTCCCGTTCAGTAGGATACCATGAAGATATTACTACTCATCATTTTTTTGGCGCCGGGAAGATGTAAATGGTTTAAAAGATTCTATAGTTGATACCACTAGGACCTGATAAGGATTTTTCGGACTATCCTCTAGGATATGTGGTCTTGTTAGGTTTCGGTTGTAATTGTAGCATGGTAACATAAATAACGAATAAAATACAATAAATAACAGATAAATAAAATAAATAACGGATAAACAAACAAAAGCAATAAGTAGATGTATACATATTACAGCACCGCTATCTAATCAGCTTAGAAGTCAGAAGTTAGAAGTTAGAAGTTAAAACCCGAGACCCGAGACCTGAGACCCGAGACCTAAGACCCAAGAGTATATATTTTCTACATATTGTAGCCGAGATATATAGATAGGAACTCTGTAGATATTTACCGTAATAAAATTAACAGATTGATGGGATTAACGGATTGATAAGATTGATGGGAGAGATGGGAGGGATATTCAATGTTGTTGGATATATTTATATGAGCATCACATATAACTTCTATGTATCGTATGATGCCTCATCATTCATGACATAAACTAACCAAGGTTTTGATTGGCGTAACTACTAACTACTAACTACTAACTGCTAACTAGGAAGTAAGGATTTGGGGTTTTATCTCTTGAGACTTAAGTAATATGTTTGTTTGATATCTACTTACGTATTCATCTAGTTTGTAGAGTTTGAGTGGTGGATATTACATAATTAAGCAGTGTTACTAGTGTCCCAGGGAACAGGAATGAAAAGGAAACAAGGGAAGTTATTGTTGAAGTGCGCCTAAGGCCCTAGTGCCTAGGTGGGGGTGGAGCCTTACTATGTCTATGTCTTCGCTTGTTCGTTACTCGTTTACACTCACTACGCTCAATAATACACGCTCGCTCCACCTCCACACTTTTCTCTCTCGTGATCCTTTTGACAGTTATAAAGAAGGGGAATATGGTGTCTATATAACTCGCGTCTCCAGAAACAATCAAGAAGATATTTTCCAAAGAACGAGGGTTATAAATCCAAGATTTGTGTATATACTCGAGTATGCATTTCCCCATAGATCGTGATAAAGTCACAGTACAGTAAAAGATATTTTTTTATTATTAAAATCACAAATCCAATACAAATAAGAGAAGAAAAAAATATAAGAATAAATAAATAAAAATAATATATTATGCAAACCAAACTCCTTGGTATTAATTGGATTCTCAAAAAAACTTATCTCCAGGATACGTCTAATCTCTACTTCGCTCTACTTCGCTCTACTTCGCTCTACTTCGCTCTGCTCTGCTTCTCTTCTCTACTTCGCTTCTCTTCTCTCCGTTTCGCTCAACTCTAGGCTTCCTCTATCATAATTCCAAAATTCAGATGCTCTACCTACCATCTAAACGCCCAGCCATATACTCTTCCAATCACCCAATCGGCATTTACCCAATCGGCAATGGCTACATAACCATCAACGCACACCAACGCCTTCAACCACGCATCTAAAAAAGCTCCTTACACATTTCCCTCAACTCCATCAAATCCCTACAATGAAATTCCGTAGCAGGATTCGTAGGTAGGGGGTCCTCAGGTTCAAGTTTATGAATAACCTTTTTCCAGCCGAAATCTACCGCTGCTTGACAATTCAATAATGAATCATCAATGAAGTAACATTTTGACCTGTCTGTGATTCCCGCATCACTCATTGCTATAAAAAAAAGCGGCATAACATGTTAGCCATCATCCATTTTTCTGGGGGGGGGGGGGGTATAGGATTAAAAGGAATAACTCACCCCTTTCAAACGCCTCCTTCTTGGGTTTACAAACCAACGGAGGGCGTTCATAATCACAGTAAGTAATGCCCTCAAAAAGGCCCTCCAATCCCAGCAACTTAATCACCCTATTTCCATGGGTTTTATAAGCATTAGTAAACAACCAAAGCCTACACTTTCCCGCATTTTTAATTTCCATAATCAATTCCCTCAACTTCTTATCCTCCTTTAAACAATCCTCAAGTGGTAATGCATCATCCACCTCGGAATTAAATGCCATTGCATCAACTTGATGATGACGGACTAGTCCTTCGATTGCTAGCCCGTATTGTCGGTAGTAGGTTTGGTGTAGTCGCTCCGCTTCCTCCGTTGGGATCTTTATGTGTCTTTTGAAATAGGCTCGGATGAGGGAAACCATGTGAAGATGGATGTTGGTTGATCGGGAGTAGAGCTGGAGACGGGGTTAGCTACTGGGGACCAGATTGAGATGACATAGGGAAATGAAGTTATGGAGAACGGAGAAGGGGAACATTTGGGCGAAGGGTGAATAGGATACGCGGAGTAGATGAGGAGATCAAGGCGGAGAAGCGCGGGGGAGTTAAAGGTGGCGATATGAAGCTCCGGGGATATACTTACACAGTTATCGATATCAAAAAAGAACACGGGGAGTTCATTTTTCGTTCCATTTGTGTGACCATTTGTATGACCATTTGTAATTATCTCAGTTTGCGTAGTAGCTTCCGACATATTCGCTGTAGTTGTAGTTGTAGCTGGTGTTAACGAGATGGGTAGCAGTGGTGGGGCGCGATGGTTGGATAGTGCGATGGTGGGGTATCTCCTAGTGTATATGTGTACAGATGCAAGAAACTGTGGGTCGCGGTGTTGATTTATATATTCCTTCCAGACGGAGTGTCGCAGTACAAAGTGCAAACGTGGAGGTGTGAAATGACTCGACGAATGATCGCGGGTGTGTGCTTCTATGGGTTGGCATCAATGGGTTGGCTATCGATGACGACAATGGCTCCCGTGGGTGCGGCTCATCCGCGGTTATTAGCTAAGGGGCTGTTTGATGTACCCAGACGGGATACTCTAGATGCAAGGCTGAGCTTCTAGCGCGCGTTCGACCGGGCTTTGGAGGGCTTTCGATGGCTTGGATACATTAGTCAACCCGCGTGGCTTTGATGGCAGGATTTCATTCGATGGGATTACGGGAGACATCACAGCTTCATCAAAGCTTCAATCTGGCTTCATTAGAGATTCTCCGGGTTGACTCATCTACAGTTTGTGGTCTCCAATGCGGTTTCAGATTGGCTTGAAGGCAATTTTGGGACACTACATAGTCCTAATGACTCAAAATACCATCAAAGGATGAAGCAAGAACTTAGCATTTTAAACCATCGAATATCCCTGGTCATCTAATTACTTTGCAAACCTTTGTTAATAAGATATCTTTCTGGTTTTATCTGCGTCGTTGTAAATCCCGCCAACACCTTATTTACCCCCATAATCCGAAGTGCAATGAACAACGCAACCGCAACCCAATGTACCATACCATATTGTGGTACGTGGCAGCAAAACAAACCAAAGAAGTATAAAGAAAAAGCGAGAAAAGACAATAAGAAAACAAAAGTCAAACAAAATGAATACACCTGATTGTGTGATAAACCCTACCCAAACCTCCCTTGACTCAACTCAAGATCAAGTACAAACCAACGACCAAGAAGAAAAAGCAAAGATTGGTATTCTGCAAACGTGACTCCGAAAAAATCATGGAATAGTTATAAATTCTATTAGGGTTCGCGGTATCATTTAAGCCAAGTAACCTGTATCAAGTTAGCAAGATATTGTCGGTGATAAGAGGATTATAGAACGAACCAAGACGCTCTCCGTCCAACCGCTCCAAGTATTCCTTCTCCAACAAAATGTCTATACACTTCTTGATATCTGGGATCTTTGGTGTGAATCGTGACTTAATTTGTGCAATAGTCTCCTGCACCAATACAACGTGCTTCATCACCTTTCGTGCCTTCATGATACGTACGATGGCGGACTAGAATACGTTAGTCTATGTATCTACCCACCAACAAATTCTACAATACTCACCTGCATGAGAAGCTTTCGGTCTTCCTCAATAGTCTTGTGTGTCTCCTCAACCTCCTGCTTTTGTTCCGCACGGACAGCCATGTTCAGATTTACTCTGATCTTTTTGCTCTTAAAATCGGTATTAAGAGTAAAGGTAGTACCAGGACCTGGCTTGGCGGTTGCTGGGGAGATGGTCAAAACCTTTGCCTTCAAGAAAATTGCAAGTGATGGAACCAAGTATTCCTGTGACAAAGCAACATTCTTCTCAATATCGTCGTAAGAAATAGTTAAGCGGTCGTTAAACAATAGTAGAATAGCCATCTGGTAGGTAGAAACTTGGAAAGTGTATGGCACCTTGGCGTTCTTGCAGAAATTTGCCTTGAGATCACCCTTGCAAAGGTGCCACAACCAAGTAAGTTTACGACCAGTATGCTTCTCGTTATAGAACTCAACGAACTTAGAGTAAGTATTGATAATAACTTCCGGAATGTTGAAGGGAGTTGCTGGAGGGTTAAGTGGCCAGAATGAAGTTCCTAAAACTTGGCAAGAAAAGTCGACTGCCGCTGCTGAGGAATCGGTCTGAGGCCTGTCCTCCAACCACACCTTGTACGCATCGTTGAGGTCCTTGGAAATCTGCATATCCTGGAACATACGCTGCAATTTGTTGGTGTATTCGAAACCACATGCCTCCTTCAACTTTCCAATCATACTAGTCTCTGCGTCGTCAGAAGCTGAGGTGAAGTTCACCAATCTCTTGGCCAACATCTTGGAGTAGAATTTCTGGAAAACGTCCTTGTCCTCGACATATTTGAAAACTGTCATGATAGCAGTGAGTTTATTCTCCAAATCAGACTCCTCGGCACTCTTAGCGCTCTTTCGCAATAGCGAGTCGGCGTATTTGGCCAGCAACTCGGGCGATTTGGTGGAGGCCGATTTGCAGACTTTATTGCGATTGACAAACTCACGGCATGCGTTATCCAAAGATCGTACAAACTCAGCCTCACCTTTGAAGGCAGTGAGCACGAGACCCTGGTATTGTGTGTGAACCTCCAACAACGCATCAACGTAGACCTTAGGCTCAAGGTTGTCTCCTCCATCATCGGCAATCTTGTCGACAGCCGCTAAACCAGCACGTCGAACATGTGCCTCGAACTTTGTCCGTAGTGGGTCCAATCCGTCGGGAATGCGCGATAGCAGGTTATACATTCGCTGCAAGTCACCCTGGCGGTCGTTATCCAGTAAAATCTGGAATTCCTCCCTTAGTAGTCCTGCGTGCTCCTGAATCAAGACCTTCTCGCAAGTCTTCATCAACGGTCCGGTAATATCGGGGTGGAGATACAAGTGTACACGGTTTTGTTCTTCAGCAAGTCGCGCTTCCGCCTAAGCAAGTCAGCAGATAATCTCAAGCTCCAGCAAAACTTATCCCTACCTTCTTCATATACTCTACGACACTATTTTCCGCCACAAACTGCTTAGACTCAATTTGGTAGTATTGGCTGGTTGCAGCAAGGAATGGCATTTCGAAAAACTGTCTGTAGACGTCAAGGGTAGACTTGGTAGAGTCGTTCTCATCGAGACCGAGTGATACAAATGAATTCACTATGCTCTTCACCATTTTAGTCTCAATAGTCTGGCCGTTACGCTCCTTCTCGATGAGCTGAAGAACACCCGCCATAACATATTTCTGTACATGGTTGAAGAGATCAAGTCTCCACCGAACCAAATGGAGCTAATAACAGTCAGTCAAAGCTTATTCCAACATAGCTCGCGTGTCCATACCGTGTATACGTCATAGATGTTCTTCTTGCCCTCATCCATCTCTCTCTTAACCCAGTGACGATTCAGGTACCGGAATAGATGGTTGATGAACTTGGCGGCGACTGTGTATCGTTCCCATTCACTGATGTAGTATTCGATTAACGCCTCATCAGAATGAGCCTGTGATCCTTCCTTAATCTCCGTCAAATGTTTGGTAAGGTATTCGATGAGCTTATTGTACAAGTCCTCTCCCAAAAGATGTGCTAAAAGGGATTAGTATCATCGTGCAAAAACACCCCGGGGGTTTACTGGAAGTTGAGAACAGACCACCTCTGTGGACTCCCGCGCTCTGTTGCAGGTTTGGCGGTTGAGCGATAGGGCGTTGGGAAGTACAAAAGTTGTGTACAGCTCTAAATTATGCTTGTTAATATCATTCGTGATGGTAAGGAGAATATGGCTCGGAGTCCGTACGTGTAGACGTTCATATACTGTGCACATCATAGTCAGTTTACAAAGTCCGCCACGCAAGTATGGTACTGGAAACTTACTGTAGACATGTCCATACCACTATTGAGGTCTCGCATGATCCTCTCGATCCCGGCTTCTAGAAACGCCCATCTACAGAAACTGTCAATACCAAATACTGGGACATACTTGCCAGACAGGTTGTCTCACGTTGCCTTCAAGTCTTCTCTATTCGGAGGTGGCGTTGCCATTTTGATTTTGAACAGACGTTTCAACCGGGATCTTATCCTGAGTTAAAGCTTTGTAAATAATAGATGGAAGAGTGTATAGCGTATTTGCTGAGCTCAGGTGGTAAATGCCGTGAAGGTTTGGAACGATCGTGTAGTGGTGAAACCGCAGGGGAAGATGACGAAGGAGTTCGATTTGAGCTATTTGGTAAGCTGAACTGACTGTGGCCAGGTCAGACAGCTTCGTGTTTCAGCAGACAGTATCTTGATGGAAGCTGGAAGCTGGTGAAGCAATGATCAGGGTTGAGGGGTTGGGAGCGATGGTTCTGTGGTAGAGAGGTGCGGAGGACTGGAAAGAGTGCTCTTACCCAGTCTGCAGTAGCAGTTTAAGCCCCACTCAGGCTCTAGCAGCATCCCTGTCAACCACCAGCGACGAAGCTAGGGACCTTAGAAAGCAGGAGATATCGACAGGCGCAAGCTAAGAGTGAATGATAAATCAGCAATTATTTCCGCATGTCGAATAAACATTATTGTACGTCTTTTCCTTCGTGATGAATTTATTTGGACACAAACAGAGTTGACAAACACAAGCTGTCACTCAAATATTGGTACCATGAGACCCATGCGTTTACAGCTGGGAATCACACTACGTACCATATATCCATCCGTTTGGGACTCGGCGGTTTACAATCTCCGTTTTCCCTCGTGCATCCTGTTCCACTTAACTTTCGTTGGCAGCATGCAATCCAGAGAATTCAAATGGTAACTCTAAACACATGGCCGGTACAGCCAGGCACCGGAAAACGACGAGGAGGCGCACGAGCACCAGGGGACAGTTCCATCACCGGCAGGTACTTACCACAAAAACAGAGTTGATATGGCACCATATATAGCTGGCACAGTAAGCGAAATTCCTACCGATCCACAGAATAAGGAACACAAACACCAGATCCGACTGTAATACTAATCGTCCTCCAATTCATTAGCAGTTGCATCAGGGCCTCAAATCAGTTCTTGCTGTGTTATATATTAGTTATGCATTATTATGCAAATGAAGTAAGCTATGCAACTGAGGGGCGAAGGAGAACAAACCATAGACTAGCCGGGTAAACAAGCAAGCGCCGACCAAACCAACACACCACAGAATCGATACATGCTCTAGACACGTGCCTCTCTATCCCCAGAGCCGCGCGCGATCGATCCGAAGCGCATGGGAATAGCATGGGGAACAGCATGGGGAACAGCAATATGCTTGTTGTCGAGGTAAAACGGGTTAGCGTTTATGGCTCCCATGCAAGCTTCCAGAACTTTGGTTTTTCGTTCCCGGTGTGTGATACGGCTTGCTCCATGGCATGGGCCCGTTCTACCGGTTCTACCATTTCTGTCCGTTCTCCGTTCTACAAGTACGAGATACATAGCATGATATGGAATTCAGGAGGTGTATATATAAATCTCCGTATAAATCTCTATGCAATGCTCAACGCAAACCCCAAAGACCGCAAGACCACAAGGCCCCAACCCACGGCGACAGCGCAAAATCCCAGTGCCAATTCCGGAAGGACTCACATCCAGGGTACATCGATATCCCAACCTCAAACCCAATCCCAATATCGATGTTTATGCATCCATACCTCTCTAGTCACTCTTTCATATGGTATGTAACCGGGAGAATGGAACGCAGAACGCAGAACCCAGAAATTGTAGAAAGCAATTATTATTTAGGTACCCTGGTACTCGTGCGTGTACATAACATCATGCTCTCTTTTATCCCAATCGAGTTAGAAATATTATTTTGTGCGTTAAGTAGAGCCTGGTGGTATATGGTATGTACACATAAAGTTTCTCCATCGAAACCATTCTACGACTCAAGATATCATCATACAATAGTTTGCGCTATCCCCTTGTCCGTTTTCATGGACAAAATGAGTTTGGTAGTACAAGGTTACACAAGCAATAACAACATCATGATTCCTTCCTGCCAGCACCAACGGCCAACACCAACGGCCAATGTAGATGGCAACGGAAGGATATTTGGTCAAAAGGAGCGGGAAAATATACAAATATCATAATAACGCTCAAGAATTAGGTCTCTGGACGATGTTGATCGGCGGCGACGCCAGGGTTAGGGTTATGTTTTTACTTGGGGGCGCCGGTTGCGACGCGCCAAAATTTTGTCCATGAAATATGCCGACAGACAAGGGGATTCAAACCGACCCAGTTTATGGTGGATTTCACCATAAACGTCCGAAAACCAACGAAAAAATCCCACGCCACGCCAAACGCTACTGCTCAACCACAACAACCAGAATCAAATATATTTAAACGTACAATTGAAATTCGTCTTCTGGAGAACAATACTACGATTAAAAAAATTAAATTCAAAAAAAGTCCGATGAGTTATAGAGCTTTAAAAACCCGGTATTTTGTATGGGCGGTCTAAAATGTGTCGACGCTCTTGGCACGCCAAGTCTGCCAAGACTAGAAAATTCACAGCGGAGAAACATGTTTGATTGGCTGAAAAAATGACTAAGCTAATGGCACTAAACAAGATCCTCCCCCATCCTCCTCCGATGTGATCCTTCCGCTCTCTCTACAAACTCCTGTTGGCGTTCATCCAAGCCTGATGCATAGGAATCAATCCATCGTCGTGATTTATTTGCAAATCGGCGAATGGTCGTCAAAGACACTGAATCCAGCCCTTGGCAGATTGTTCTTTCCAACCCCGTGAAGGTATAATTACAGTTCTCCCGAGTATATCGCTTGACTGCTCCCCAGTAAAGATATCGCATCGGAGGCATTATCGGAAGCGCAGCGGCGCTTGATTGCAGTCTGCCTAGCGACCTGCTGGCTCTGCTTGCGTCTCTTTGTCGGTCGTGGCATTGACGCTGTTGATTTTAATTCTGCTTCTTATCAGCCATGTATCAAAAACCAAGGACGTGAATATTAATCTCACGAGGGTGCGCCTAGGCGATCGGCAGGATAGTTGAGGGCGGGAGGGTATTGCGCGACTTTCGGGGAAGGTATGGTCGACGTGACTTCCGACATTAGCGTAAGCGAGAAAAACTCTGAATCACCGAGTGTCACTCGAGGCCATTTTAATCCCTGTCGCCCCCCCTGTCATCGGGACCAAAAGTGTCGACTTTCGTCGGTTTTCGGACGTTTATGGTGAAATCCACCATATATTCAATTATCCCATACACTATCCACCCCTCCCAAATTCCTCCCAATTCTCCAGTCAACCGGAAACTGATCACGTGTCCATCCTTAAAATCCACACTAGACACGAATCCTTGTTCAGCCCTACAGGCATCAGAATTTTTCTCGGAGGAAGCCGGGTTTAGTATTTACGTCATAGCTTATCATTCACCTATGATGTATATTGATTCATTCATTCATTCATTAAGCTCCGTGTCTATTTTCTCTCGATGTCAGCTGTTTAACTATTCGGCTGTTCAACTGTTTAATCTTCATCTCTTACCTTTCGATTCCACTTCGACCACACTTCAATCACACTTCAATCACACTTCAATCACACTTCAATCACACTTCAATCACACTTCGATCACACTTCGATTCCACTTCGATTTCCCTTCAATCACCTACCTCCATTTACCAGCAAACAGACAGACCGACATCAGCAAGTAAATCACAGGTATGATAGATAAGTCATACCAATAACATTTATCGATAATATACTAGAAAATAAATTTTTACTAAAAAAAACAAAACAAAACAAAAAACTATATACCAAATACCAAATACCAAATACCAAATAACCGACTTCCAACTTCCAAGCCACGACAAAGCGGTCCAAGTTCCAAGTTCCCACGCCGTACCTCAACTCCAACCCTGTATACGCCGCGTACGGGTGTATTAGCTTCCCATACCTCATACCTCATACCTCATACCCATTCGCCAGATCCCTCCTCAATATGCCTGGTTCACTCAGCTATTCAGGTATTTAAATTTCAAATTTCCTTATCATAAGGCCTAATATCAATACCAGTCGCATGATTCCCTTAGTACAATTTCGATCCCCTTTCCTTTGTGTGGTATATCCATATCCATATCCATATCATGATGCTGTTATATATATCCTTCACTGCCTATTCCTTACTCCATATCCTATATCCCATATCCCATATCTTACAAAACACCAGCAGAATAACGCTAGCAACGCTAGCAACCAATAATCCCCTACATGAACCATCTATGTTCTATTTTTTCCCCTAGATTCCAAATCTCCAAATCTAATACCTCAAAGCACATCCCGCATACCGTTCATAACCCGTATAACCCGCAAAACCTCCACGCCTTGAACCCCGATTCTGATTCTGATTCTCCCATCGCTTTCTATACCGATTCTCATCCCGTTTCTACTGGGATTTAGTCTTTTCATTAATAACCTCAGTATGAGTAGGTGTTGAAGTTTTTTCTGCCGGTTCCTGTTTTGTAGGTAGCTTCATCTCCTCTGAGATCTGTCTGCAGGCTCTTTCGCATTCTACTACTAGTTCTGGGAAGTTGAGGGCTTTGGCAATCTGTGGTGATAGTTAGCATGGAATTTATGGGTATTCAAGCTCGCGGGGAGCTTACCTCCTCTGCATCCTCCGCCTCAATCAACAATCTATCACCTCCCGGCCCTTCCTTTCCACCCTGCATCCAATCCGTCCTCTTATCCAAACCAACTCTATTAGCAGCCCCCAATCTTCTCCGTTCATAAACCGCATCCAACACAGTACTTCCGACAGCTTTCAACACCGCATCATTTCCCTGTGATTTCGTAGCCAACCATTCCAAGTGCTTTGCACCCAATAAAGCTTTCCAATGACAGAAAGCTCTGTATGCTAGGTAGAAGAATGGTAGGTTGGGAATAACGGGAACCAAGGCAAAGGGAATCACTATCGGCATTCCGATACAGGACCAGACTAGGTTGCGTTTGTGATGCGCGTTGTAGGAGGTTCCCAGGGATTGTAGGATACCGGGGATTTGTGTGGGGGAGATTATGCTGGGAGGGTAGATGATTTCGACGGGTGTTGAGGGTGTGGTGAGTTCCTCTGGTCGGCGCGCAGAGAGTGGGGGGATAGATTTAAGCGCCCTATAGAGAGAGGTGGGGAGGCGAGAGTTAGTAAAGGTCTAGAAGGAGGTGATGAGATGCAGCTCATTGGAGTTGAGATTGCTCTAAGGAGGTAAAGCTAAGGGAAAAAACAAGAGCTCACCATTCTTCATAAGGTATCCGATCAAAAAGCTTATTTCCATATTCAGTAACCTTCTTCTGCCAACCCTTCTCAGCCGATTCCCAGCTCCGCCATAGGTTTGCGGCTTTTGCGCTGGATTTGTCCATAAGCGAGGGTACGGCATGTGTGATCTTATTCAAACGTTGCCCGTAGATTAGGGTTCGTCGGGAGGTAATGGGGATTAGGTAGAGTCTCATGATGGCTGTGGGTTATGATTCTGATCGTGGGGAAGAGCACAGTTAGCGGGTTCAATGGTGAAGTGGTGGTAGGTAGGTTTTGCTGAAGTTGCGCAGGGAGGAGCAAAACAAAGTCGAAGAAGAGCGATTGATGTGTAGGAATCGGGGAATAGAAAGACCGAATAGCGACCTGAGGTACGGTGCGGATACTGATGTTGCTGCTTGCGATACCGCGGCTCGGTTCGTATGATGTAAGGTTCGTCGCGGGGTAGGGGTAGGTGGAGGCGACCACTTGGAAAACCAGGAGGAGAGGTGTTCTCGGGTACAGCAAGGTACAGAGACTTTCAGGAACAACTATCACACACCTTTTCTTTTTTCTTTTTTTTCTCCGATACTCGAGTTTCCTGAAACCGATGTAATCGCCTTGTGTCTTCGAATCCGAGTGCGTGTGATGCCTTCCGTAATAATAGATTGCTACCGTGAAAAGCTGAGGTGTGACAAGAATTTCTTTCCTTTGCAACGCTTCTGCGACATGATATTTAATCCCACGCGACGTCATTACTGGGTTTCGCGCAGGACTTTCTCAGCTAGACTGTTATCGTGTTAGCGTGAGTGATCCTCACGCGTGAGAAACGCAAGTGGTCGCACAAGAGAGCTGCGCCTCATGTGGCGCCCTTATGGAGGATAGGGAGGGGGGAGGGGGGTAGGGGGTTGGAGAGGACAAAAGTCCAATGGGAATAGGATAAGAAGAGCACGCGAGTCTTGTTGTCGGCGAAATAAAGAGACGGAGGTGCTTCCGTAGAATTAATTCGACTCATATTTTCATTATTTTGTTGAGATTTTTGTATCATTGGAAAGAATCCAAGTTCTGGCCTCCCCCTATCATGGGCTGTAAGAATAGTAGCAGTCGTGAGGGAAGTAATTTCACATGCCAAATCCCCTTATTTGTCTCAACAGTTTGAATGCGGAGATACTAAAACTTGATGAAACACGAGTCTATCACCAATCATCGTTCATCAATCGCCTGCCAATGCCCGCATCTGCACGGCGGGCCCATCTCCGCACCCGTCAAATAAGCTATTTTGACAGCTGAAGATTGATATCCGTTACACCCAGAATAGTAATGCCCAGACCTTATTCCAATCTGATGAAACACATGGCCGAGTCTATGAAAATGCTTGTTAGACAGTGCAGCGCTATCAGATTTCCAGATTTGCCACATTCCACTAATCTCTCCAGTATCAAACAACAACCTACCCTACCAACAACTCGCCATCCTCATCCTAGTTCAATCCTTAATCCTCCCTAACCTCTACACTTGACCAGTTTTCCCTGCAAACCTATCACCAACCTCAAAATCTCTAAATAGCTTGAAACAATCTAAGATCCAGGCCAAAATCACAGCCCATCAATCATACACCAAGTTACTAACCCAACCCCTAATCCAATGCCCGCAACTGCACGGCAGTCTTATTTCCAAACCTGGAATCCTTAATACGAATAGACGGTAGACTGTTTGAATACATAGTACACAGCAGAAATCTAGAAGAGGCAGGGGAGGCCTCAGCCTCTCCCTCATGCCCCATCGGCCACCTGGTCTGATATGCTTGCTTAGATATGCTCTGTCGCCGGGAAGATTGAGATGCTTGGTGTGGAGTTAATGAGAAATTTGTTGTTTGGGGGGGTATATAGTAATGAAAGAGTGTGCTGTGACAGAAGCTCATGGAACCTGCTATGTTGAGGATATATGGGTTTTTATTCGTTCTTCTGCTTCTTAATTATTTTTTCTCTTTCGTTATATTACAATACTTAGATATCCATCCAAACCCATATATCTCCCATAGAAACTATCATTTTTCCCTAGACGCCGTTAACAATCCATAACGAAGCATAAACCATGCATAAATAGTCGTTCCATGGTATAATACCAGATATCTCAACAAGATCCGTAACAGTATATCAAACACAAATTTAATAGCACACATTGTCAGTCGTCGACCCCACTATTTCTCATGTATAAAATCAAGCATTAATCTCCTTCATATATCTCCTTCCATTATTCCATTATTTCATCATCTCCTAAATCCATGTGACTACCAATACCCAGCCTCCCCAGCCCATAATCAGACCTGTTGCCCTAGTACCAAAATTTGCCATTCTATAACCACCTATCAAACCTCCGGAATCTCCCCAGTGTCCCAGAATATGTTACATCGTTGTAATAAATTAACTTAAACTTAAACTGGACTTAAACTTAACCTTTGTTGGAGCTCGAGTCAAAGCCGTACGATGCATAATGTATGATGCACAAATAGCATGATTGTATTAAGGTATCTATATCTTATGAAAGGTTTTAATCAATCCTCAATTTTCGCCTGTTAATAATTCCACTGGTCATGAGTGGATATGAAGATATGAAGATATGAAGATATGAAGATATGAAGATATGAAGATATGAATATATGAAGATATAAAGATATAAAGATATAAAGATATAAAGATATAAAGATATAAAGATATAAAGATATAAAGATATAAAGATATAAAGATATAAAGATATAAAGATATAAAGATATAAAGATATAAAGATATGAAGATATGAAGATATAAAGATATAAAGATATAAAAATATAAAGATATGACTCAATCAGTCTTGGTATTGCATTGAAGGAAAAAGGTTTCCCTGATTCCTCATTGTGCTATGGATATATGCATGGGCAAAATCGGATCGGCGTTCAGTGTCCCTATTGATCCACTTTTGCCAGTATTCTGCGCCGCGTCCCGTGTTGAGATTTTGGAAATTTTCTGTAATGAAAATTCCTTGAGACTCGGCTGCCCTAAGGAAATCTTGTAAGTTGCATCATAGGATAGATGTAGTTTCCGAAGGATACTTTGATATGCCCGTACGTCGAAGCCGTGGACTTCGAGGTTATTCCAGGATCGCTAATAAGTCTATATTCACAAGTAAAAAAAGTCTAAAAACCGTGTTTTCGAGTGCGACCATACATACCCTTAGTTGAAATTCCATTAGAACCCCGTACCTACTCCAGGCTTCTAAGGAAACTCACTGAGTTGGGAGAACAAAGATTACCTCGGGACCCTGCGATTAACCCCTAAGGGTCTACTCCTTTTGCCGATTGGCCAAGCTTTTTTTGGGGGATCAAGTGATGCATTATGAGACCTCAAGGACAGGGAAGCTGAGAGGTAGAATAGGTGGTTGCTTCATTGTGTATCACTCGTGTTGTTCGAAAAGGGATTGAAATCACTAGGTAAAAGGGTGCCCTCCAGCTAGCCTTTGGACACGCATTGGTGGGTACTCACCTAAAATGGATAATAAAGAAGGACGCGGACAAGTGTTGGTGGTGTGAGTCTGGAAAGAAGCAAACCCGGGGACATTTGTTCGGGGAATATTATGCAAGCGTTGGAAGTCGGAATTTAACGAGTTCCGGGAAGAGGTAGCAAGAATCACTGGGTCGTCAGATTTTCTTTGATACATTGGACAATTGGACAGCTTTCGCTCTGTGAGCCCAAAATATACATATGTAAGAATCGTTCATAATCAGGTCCCCGTATTGGCTGAGCATGCGCGCGAACGCATCACACGTATTCGGTATGCCCAAGCAGCACTGCCTCAGCTCTGAGCTGGCACACAGCCTGATTTTCCACTTTCTATCGCAATCCCATATCGTGAACCAGATCATACCAATAGAGAATCAGAGTTAGATTGTCATCGGATACTTGCGTTTGAATTCAGTAAGTTTTATTTGTTCTGGGACAGAATATCTCTGATATTTTCGTGCAGAGGAAAATATACACACTTCATCGGCACACTAAGCGAACGAAAGACGATCGTGATTATTGCAATACAAAACACTTGAAGTTTGGAGTTTGAAAGAGGTGTGCCTTATCTATTATTCATCACTTTGGTTATTGAATAGTTACTTACGAAGAATGACAGAAGTCTTCAGACATGGAACCAGCAGGTCTCGCATTTGGCATTGCAGGCCTCTTCAACTCTGTTCTTGCTATCGTCGACGGTTTATCTTCATTCCAGTCCTGCGATAAAGATGTCCATGGCTTCTCCGTGATGGTTAGCGCGGACTACCATCGACTTCTACACTGGGGCAAGGAAGTAGGACTCCTTCAAAACGACTACCTCGACGGTCCGTACGAGCTTCATCCACGGCTCAACGATCAGGGTACTTATGTCGCAGTTTGTAACTTGTTGACTCTGGCGATTGAAACATTTGGTGAAGCGAAGGAGGTTATGCAAAAGCATAAGTCAAAGACAGAGCTATCAGGAAGTTCGAGGTCTTTTTCTTTTACTTCTTCATCACGACAAGTTAAAGAAAATCTGAGAGGGATTTCCCGATCTTGGTCGTTCCCATCAAAACGAAAGGCCTTAGAAAATGCCGTCGAAATGGGTATTTTGGCGGATCAATACGGCAACACGACCGAGAAGCGAACGTTTCCCACGAAAAAAGCTACCAGGGCGACGAGAATGAAATGGGCGTGCTTTAGGAAGTCACAGGCACAGGAACTAGAGCAGAAGCTTCAGAGATTTGTCGATAAACTCGTGGCTCTCGTCCCGGTGCAAGGAAATGATGCACAACACAATTTCGAGAATTCCGGCACGAATAAACTTGTTAAAGATGACGGAGAGAAAAGTATTGAGGGACTGGACACGGATGGATTTGTTACAAATTTCGAAGGATACACTCTTGCGGGAGTCAATTCAAATGGTGGGGGCGTTTCTCAAGTAGTTCATAGCGTAGATAGCCGTAGAAAACTTAAGTTTAGAAAGACCCGAAAATTGCGAATGCAATATTCATCGCGTCAAGGCGTCAAAAAGATGACGGGGCGTGTAGCTAGAATCAACAGGTAAGCTGGCTCAGCCATTGTGCACAGCCAACTTGCCGAACGCACAGCTGACGAATTTGATAGGAATAAGCATGCAGAAAATGTGTTACTCGGGTTGTATGGTGCCAAGATGGCAGCCTATGGAAGTGCTGCAGGCTCATTGGTTTTTTTTTTTCCATGCGAGCCGTGCCTGCAGATTGTACGCATACCATGCGAGGCTCTCTATATTTAGTCACTTTTCTTTTTACCCTTCTTTAAATTCGAGATATCACAAAATAAAAAGCCTTATTAGCTCTCTATATACCGATATTATTTTAGAGAACGACAGTCTAACACCATTCGAAAGGAGTTACGGCAGCATCAGCTAGCAAAATATATGCTCAGCTTCAAGGTCGAGCGAGGCCAAATCCTCGCGCAGAGATAAGTCCTATACGGTCAATGTTTGATATGCGAGGGTTTCATTCTCTACGGATTATTTGTCGTCTTTTATATCGCTTAGTAACATAGGCGCCGTACAGCTATCCGCCGTGAATACTCCCGAGTCATGTCCGGGTTTCTCAAGTGAACCTTTAATTCATCTTCAATTGATTAAATATGGAAATTTGTTTCAGGCGATGTGCTATCCTACAATCGGTGTAGTAGTCGTTAAACTCCAATCACGTTGCTTATAGGAATTCTGTTGATATACCGAACGCATGCCTGGATAATTTTGGCCGGTTACGCATACATAGTTGTACTCGTAGGGTGTCATAAATTGGCCACATCCGATATAATTCGCGGAAAGCATCAAAACAACCACTTTTTCAGGGATTTCCTGAGCAGGAGTGATTGTTAAACAGTTTAGTGATATCTAATTGTAATCATAAGTATTGAAAATTTTGGGGGGTGTTATTAAAGATAGTCATTCTGGTATTTGAAACAAAGAAATAAACAACCAATAAGCACCCTAAAACATTTCTCAAGACCTCTGTTAGAAAGGGACTGGTCATGAACTTATGAACTGACATAACGAGATTATTCCCGAATCCCGATTAAAATGCACAGACGAGAAGCAAAACCAGCACAAAGAAGAAGGGTGGTAACAGACCTAAGTTATGCTGTACGCTCTGAGGCGAATCCCAACGAGGCTCTGGATTAAAAGCCAGAGTCTCTGATGTATATTAAAACTGTAGCATACGCCATAACCTTAAGGTTGGGAACGTTCAAAAAATTCAAATCCAATCAAAAAAAACTGGTGATTGTTCAGAAACCTCACAGTGGAGAAAGGACTGGTAAAGAATTCGAGAGATATTATCCGGAAGTCACAATCCATGATAGTAGAGGTGAAATTACTTTAACAATCCCCCAATCGGGTAGAAACTATCTTCTGCTTGCTCCGAATAAACTTTTAGTTCCGGCACAAGTTTGTCACGAGCCAAGCCGATTGGTTGATTGATTGATTGATTCTTAAACGTTCCCAACCGTAAGGTTATGACGTGATCTGTGTTAATATACATCTTTAGGCCCCCGTCTGTAATCCTGGAGGCCTCCTGGGAAAAGCCCCAAAGCATTCTTCGTTGTTTGGCGCCACAGCCCGCCTTTCTGACCTTCCCTTCACACCTCAATCCTTTTTTTTTTTTGGGCCTTATACTGCTGCCGGGCTGCTTCTATTATAGACTCATTATGTAACTATCGGTGCTTGTTACTCGTTACTCATTACTCCTTACCTGTTGTTACTCATTGCTCATTGCTCATTGCTTGCATTCAGCAACTATTTTCAATAATCTCAGCAATCTTCCCAATCTTCCCAATCTCCCCAATCTTCCTAATCTTCCCAACTTCCCAACTTCCCAACTTACCAAACACAAGTAAAAGTCACAGCTCTATATTTTCCATAATTTCCTATCTTCCATTAGTCCATTATTCCATAACTTCCTATCTTCCATTAATCTTTTATTCCATTACTCCATCAATCCATTTCGGCAAGATATGTCCCAGATTCTGATCCCTAGCATGGTATAATATATAGAGAAACCAGAGAAACCAACAGCTGGTAATATACCAGGAATCATGGATGCTGGGTATATAGTTTCCATATAGTTTCCATATACTTTCCATATACTTTCCATATAGTTTCCGAATAATATGATACGATATGGTATATGATAACTAGCTAGCTATCTAGCTATCTAGATAAAAAAGAAATTAAAATAGAAAGCAAGTTTATTTGTTTATTTACTATTGTTTGTTTTTTTCTACTTCCCCTGAAGTTTAAATGATTTCTAATTATTCTATCTTCTTACTTTTTACCATACATATCAAAGCTCAAATAATTCATGTTAAGTCCTTTATTTTTTCATTCCCGTTTCCCCGTTTCCCCCGATCTCTGTTTCTTTCGTTTCTCCATCCCTCTCCCGTTTCCGTTTCTTCAAACTTCCCGCCTCCATGCACAATTCACAATGCACCATACCCAAGCAATCCCTTCCCAAGCAATCCCTTCCCTTCCCTTCCCATCCCATCCCTTCCCATCCCATCCCATCCCTTCCCATTCACAGCCATCCACAGCCATCAAACCCATCAAAACGCAAAAAACCAACAAGTAACCAGCATCATCCACAGTGCATGCATGTAGTAGGAAGTTCAACAAAGACACCCTACACCCTACACCCAACACCCAACACCCGACGTAGACGTAAGTGGCAAGCAATGCAAGCAACAAGCGACACATGATGGTCCGTTGTCTCCGGGTTTGTGCTTTGGTTGCGGGTGCTTTGCTTGTGCTTTGGTTATGCTTTGGTTATGCTTTACTGGTTACTGGTTATGCTTTGGTTGCGGGTTCTTTGGTTATGCTTTGGTTATCGGTTATGCTTTGGTTATGCTTTGGTTATGCTTTGGTTATGCTTTGCTTTACTGGTTATTGGTTATGCTTTGCTTTACTGGTTATGATTTACTGGTTACTAGTTATTCGTTAGTTCCGAGTTCTTGATGGGTTCGTTAGTCAGTTCTTGACCATTGGTTTGGTTGTTGTTAGTTACGGGTTCTTTGATATTTGTTTGTTGTCTCGTTGGGTGGTAGTTGGGTGGTAGTTGGGTGGTAGTTGGGTGGTAGTTGGGTGGTAGTTGGGTGGTTGATAGTTCGGCCGTTGTTCTTTGATCGTTCTTTGATCTATATGCAGTCGATTTGTTCTCCTTTTTTTTTCTTTGATTTTGTTTTTTTGTTTTTGGTTCAGAAGATCGGTGGAAGGATTGGAAGGATTGGAATTTAGAAGGATCGTAAAGATTGCAAAGGTCAAAACACGGCTTGGTTGCCTGGTTGCCTGGTTGCCTGGTAGCTTGGCAATCCAGCAATCCAGCAATCCAGCAATCCAGCAATCCAGCAATCCAGCAATCCAGCAATCCAGCAATCCAGCAATCCAGCAATCCAGCAATCCAGCAATATTACGTTCTTTTTCCATCCAATGAATTAAAGAATCCACAAGATGAAAAAAGAAAAAGAAAGCTCTTGAAAATAGTGATGAGTAAGTAGGTATTATGAATTCCAGAAGATGGTATTTTTTCTTTAACTGAATGCATGCATGCATATATGGAGATGGTTTATGTAAGTTTCCTATGATTTACAGATGGTGGTTATGTTAGTTAGATTTTATGTATAGATTTTATGTATAGGTTTTATGTTAATTTTATGTTAATTTTATGTTGATTTTATGTTGATTTTATGTTGATTTTATGTTGATTTTATGTTGATTTTATGTTGATATTATGTTGATATTATGTTGATTTTATGTTGATTTTATGTTGATTTTATGTTGATTTTATGTTGATTTTATGTTGATTTTATGTTGATTTTATGTTGATTTTATGTTGATTTTATAGATTTTATGGAGAGGTTATGTACAGATGTTATGTACTGTATCTGCTATGAGTTCAGCGATACCATAGTAGCATAGGTAGGTAGCTAAGGATCCTGAACTGGACTACTAGTGCATCGGAACTGATCACTAAATACATGTCTATGTATCTACATAAAGTATGATATTTCAATAAGTCTATAAGCACAAACCCAGAGTTGACCCATCGCCATCGTGCACTTCCTACACTTCCTACACTTCCTACACTTCCTACACTTCCTACATAACGATTGATTACCAATAAGTTTTGGGTGTATGTTATGTATAGATTGAAACCAGCAGCCTGAAACCCCCCCCCCCCCCCCCTCACCCGCCCCCCGCAGCCTACAGTCAGTATTTTGGAATACATAAGCCTCGAAGATTCGGTTCGCGTTACAGGATGTTTTAAGTTCGCTTAACATCGTTTAAATTCCTTCGAGTTCGTTTAAAATCGTTTAAAATCATTTAAATTCCTTTGAGTTCGTTTAAATATGTTTAAGTTCGTTTAAAATCTCTTCGTTTCGTCTCTCTATCCATCACAGTTACTATCCATCACAGTTACTATCCATCACAGTTACTATACAACTCAGTTAACTAAGTCTATACCTATACGTATTAGATACCCGATAGCCGATACCGGTACGCGATATCCATTTAAATTTCATCTTATCTATCGCTCCAACTCTGCTGTTTGATTGATTGGTTGGTTGATTGGTTGATTGATTGATTGGTTAGTCCTTTATATATATACAGGGTCATAACCGATGAATTATCCGTATCTTTCCATCGGCCATCAGCCATCGGCCATCATATGACAGTTTTGAGTCTTGAGTTTTGAGTTTTGACATTCGTTTATTGATATCATGGCATGGCATATATACAAACCCTACCATACCTGATCCACAATAAGTCCATTATAACCTAACTGCGTTTTCATAATTTTCAATTTCCAACTTTCGTAATTCTCGGTTTTCAGATTTCATAATGTTCGTAATTTAACATCTTGGACGGAGGGTCCACATTTAACTTGGCGTTTCTTGGATTCACTTGGCTTTTTGGCTTCTTGGCTTCTTGGCTTCTTGGCGTTTAGGTGTTGGTTTTCTTTTGGTTGCACTTGGCGATACCAGTGATGAATTGAACTTGAGCCTTGAGGGCCAGGGTTGGACTTGAGAGATGTTATTATGTCGGAAGATATGTCTGTGGTCTGTGTTCTGTATTCTATACATGGCGGCTACTGCGCTCAACGGTTTTTTCGACTCGCATATGTACATAATGTACCGTCAATTCATATCTCACCTGATCATGTGCCTACCACCCACTGCCTACTGACCACCTGCTGACTACTCACTGCCCACCTGCTCACTACCTGCTGCCCACCTGCTCACTACCCACTGCCTAAATACTGCATATCCCGTTTAAATTCAAAATCCGTTGCACTCAGATTCCTCAGACTCGGCTCTTCGTCTCTTCCCGAAAAAGACGTCATTCCTTCCCACCATAAGCCCAGTTTCCATCGCATCTTGTTTACCGCTGGATCCTGGCTCGCTCGACTAAAGTAGTGTTTTTAAACAAAAGCAGGGATAGACAGGAGTAAAGTTAGCAAGTAAACAGGAGAGCGTAATTAAGTTTGGAGGGCGCAATTAAGTTTGGAGAGCGTAATTAAGTTTGGAGAGCGTAATTAAGTTTGAAGTATTGTACCTGCCTCGTGATTTCTATGTCTGGAAATTCAATTGGTTTTGTTTTTGGGGGATTTCATCTGATGTTATACTCTCGGCTTCCTGTGTCTCGTCTCGTCTCGTCTCGTCTTGTCTTTTCGCCTTTTCGCCTTTTCGCCTTTTCGTCTCGTCGTCCCCTCGGCTGGCTTCTCGGCTGGCTTCTCATACGGAACTGAACTGAACCATCATCGGCATCCGTCATAGTCATAGTCATAGCCATAGTCATAATCATAGTCCTTAGTCCTTAGTTAATTCACGTTATAGTCAATTCATCACTACCCGTCCCCGTCCCCAGCCCAGCCCAGCGCATTAACCAAGCTCTGGCTCTGGCTCAGGCTCAGTTCAAGTCCAAGTTTAAGTCCAAGTCCAAGTCCAAGTCCAAGTTCAAGTTCAAGTTCACAAAGCCGCCTTTCCCGCCTTCTCCGGCAACCCCCCATTCACCATCCCCATCCCCATACTACCCGTCTCCCACCCACGGTCCTGCCCAGTCCACCCTGTCCACCCGCCCCGTTCCCGCGCCTTTATCCAGCAGCGCCCAATAGCTAATATCGCCCAACAAAAAAAAAAAGAAAAGTCCCATCCGTGTAGCGATCGCTACCATACGATACGGGTATTCTACATACCTGCCTGTTACCTGTTACCTGTTACCTGTTACCTGTAACTCAGCCAGTAGCTTTCTTTTTTTTTTTTTTTTTGCTGGCCCATACCATCAAGCTCAGCTCAGCTCCTCGGTGCGTCATCCGAGATGAATTACGACCCGACGGAAACGAATCGGTTTTTTATGACTACGCCTACACCTACGTCTACGACTACGTCTACGACTACGCCTGCTTCTGCGACTACGACTGCGTCTGCGTCTGCGTCATCGACGGATACCTCTTCGTCATCACGGCTAGTACCTGTTGCACCAGCACAAGTTGCACAAGTTGCACAAGTTGCACAAGTTGAACAAGTTGAACAAGTTAAACCAGTTGAACCAGCATCACCAACACCAGCACCGACAGGAGAATTACGCGGTAGGCAACAGATACGACAGGGACAACAGCAAGCGCCGCAACAGCAGGGGCAAGAGCTACGACAAGGACAACGGATACGGATACAACACAGAGGAGTCGAAGGTGTCGAAGGTGTTGAGGGAGTTATACGTGTAGGAGGAGCTGGAGGAAATCTTGGTCAGCATCAGCATCAGCATGCTACTGTCGCCACGGTCTCTGCCACGGACAGAGATTGTGATAGGAATACTACTACTCGCAACCTTTGTATAGTCGGTGTAGGTACTGGTACAGCTACAGGAACAGGAGCAGGTACAACTACAGCTACGGCTACAGCTACAACTACAACTACAGCTACAACTACAGCTACAGCTACAGCTACACATCCAAAAGTTGCACCTTCACTTCTTTCTACCCCCGGTACCGTGGACTCATCACTTCTTACTCCTGGAAACGGTAACGGAAATCCGAGAACTACTCGCAGTAGGACTAGGACTAGGACCAGGACCAGAACTCCCAGTACAGGATCCGGGGAAGAGAAGGAGAAAGAAAGAGATCGGGAAAGGGAAAAAGAGCGAAAAGCGAGGGAAAATTCAAGATCTATTGACGGGACAATATCAGCCGGTACAAATAGAGACGAAATGAGTCCGAATCGAATAAGAACATTACCTAGTAAGTTTTTTTCTCAAATCCAGGGAGCTTTTTTTTTTTAGCGACGGTGTCGATGAAGCGATGAAGCGAGGAAAGCTCCCAGCTTCCCAGATTCCCAGCTTTCCCAGATCCAATCCGACAAAGATCGCAACATTCCACGCGCGCCGCAAGAAAGATACATATCCAGATGCTCATCGCCCATCCTCATCGCGCTTCATTCGATTACAGACAGAATCAAACCACTAACACGATCATCATCTTCTTCTACTTCTAGCCTGGGTATCCCGACGTTCCTCATCCTCCTCCTCCGATGCCGATAACTACACCCCAAATAAGCAACCCGCGACCTCAACCCCAGCGCAACCAACACCCTCCCATCCAACACTCCCAGAACCCTCACATCGTCGCGTCCCACAAACTAGTAATCCCGGCAGCATCCACGATTCTCAACGCGAAAAAACCCCCGTAACCCCATTACCAGCCGGCGCACATGGACAGAGTCGATGGCGGGCATTTATCGAAGATACCGCGATGGTACCACCTAGGTCTAGGGATGGACCACGACGAGTTTCCGTCAGTGGAGGGGGGAGTGGAATGGGACCTACAGGGACAGGGGGAAGGAGAATTTCTGTTGCTGGTTTATCGTCGGGACTTTCGGAGGTGAGTACCAGCGTCGGACAAAGAAGAGAAGATAGAAGGGAATCACTTGCGGGATCTGTTCCGACGGTTTCGGAATCGGGGGCTTCTGCAGCGGGATATAGGAAGAATCATAGGGAAGAGGAGAAATTGGGATTTGCAGGGAAGGAAAAGGAAAATTTTCAACATCAACGATTACAACTACCAACACAACCAAAAAGAAGAGCTTCGATTTCGGATCCGTTGATATTTTCTGGAGGTGAAACCACTAGGATTGGGAAACGACCTTCTGGATCTTTTGGTTTACATGAAGAGGAACGACGAATATTGGGGGATCTTGGAGATGATATGGAGGAGAGAAAAGAATCTTTAGATGGCCGACATACCTTGGATCGTTCTTTGAGAAAAGATTCTAAAGAATCAAAACGGTATAAATGGAAAGGAAAAGACCGGGAAAGAGAAAGGGAAAAAGAAGGAGGAAGGAAAATATGGGAATATCAAAACGGGGATGGATCTTCAACGGGGGGTTATGATGTACCCTATGATCCGGAAAGTGCAGAGGAATTGATAATGAGAGTTGCGGAGGAAAGGGTAAAGATGGAAAGAGAAAAGGTTGAAAAGGAGAAGAAAAAAGAAGGTGAAAGTTGGTTGGATGGATTGGCGGATTTGGCATTGCCTTGGTTGGCGGGTGGAAAAGTCGAAGAAGGAGGTGAAGGAGGAATCATGGAGGATAGGGAATTAAGGGAATTAGTCACCGCGAAACAAAAGAAGAGAAACTGCTGGCAAAAATTTTATGTGAGTGTTTTCTTCCCCTGGAAGATTTTCTCATTGCTCTTATATACCCCCAAAATCTTGCCTTTCTTATCCATTTAACCCATATACTAACCCCCCTCTCTAGACCACCCTCCTCAACTCCCCCATCGTCCCCCTAACCTGCCGCAGCATAATCTGGCTCCTATCCCTAATCGCACTCTCCCTAGCAACCAACATCTTCCATCTCTCCCACCTTTCCAAAATCCCGCAAAAAGCCTCCACAGTAATGGCAATAGTAGTCGACGGTATCGCCCTGATATACCTAATCTACATTACGTACGACGAAATCTCGGGTAAACCTCTTGGCCTTAGAAGCCCTAATACGAAAATTAGACTCATTATGTGTGATTTGGTCTTTATTGTTTTTGATTCGGCGAATTTGTCATTGGCGTTTGATACCTTGTTTGATGTGGAGTGGACTTGTAGAAGTGGAGATTATGATACTGCGGATGCAGATGGTTATGGTAATCTGGTGTCAATGACAAATCATCCCATTTGTCAGAGACAGAAAGCGTTGTCCGCTTTCTTGTTTTTGGCTCTAGGTGCTTGGGTACTTACGTTTACGGTTAGTATTTTTAGGGTTGTAGAGAGGGTTAATAAGGGCGGGAGACAATAGTGGGATTGGCTGAGGGGTGGGGATTATCGTGAGAAGGGAGGGGGGGGGGGGGGTTATCGGTGCAGGGAAAGACGGGGGGAGGGGGGGAGCAAAGCAAGATGAGATGATGGGGTTATCTTTTTTATTAGTTGAGAGTTTATTTTCATAACTCTTATTCTCTGGGTGTTCTCTCTGACCTTTTCTGCATACCGCATTCTGTTCTCTGTTTTCTATCTTCTATCTCTGCATATTTTCTTTTTATTCTATCCCATTTTATTCTATCCTGGTCTATCCCATTCTATCCTGTTCTATCCCATTTTATTCTGTTTTATTTTATCCTGGTTTTTTTTATTTTTATTCTGTACATATCACTTCATTTTTTCTTTTTCTTCTTCTGTATAAGATCATAGGGTATGGGTCTGGTGGGGGGTTTTTTGGGTTGGGGTTGGGGTTAACTGGCGTTTTTTTTGGGTCTTCTTTGCTTCTTTTAGTCCTTGGCTTCTTTTAGTCCTTCTTCCTTTTCTTCCGTTCTTGATTTTTTGACTTTGGTCTTCCTTTGTTGGTCTTATGTCTTGGTATCCTCTTGTTTGAGAGGGGTCTTTTCTTGTTTGAGAGGGGTCTTCCTTTTCTTACGTTCTTGGTTTTTTTGATTTTGATTTTGGTCTTCTCTTGGTCTTCTCTTATTTAAGAGGGATCTCTTCTGTCTTGGTTGATCTCATCTGCTTCTTGGTCTTCTTTTATTTAAAAGGGATCTCTTCTGTCTTGGTTGTCTTTTCTGTCTTGGTTGTCTTTTCTTCCTTTCTTGATTTTAGTTTTTGCTTAGTTCTAGTTTTTGCTTAGTTTTCGCCTAGTTTTTGCTTAGTTTTCGTTTTAGTTTTAGTTTTTGCTTAGTTTTTGCTTAGTTTTCGTTTTTCCAAGAAGGTCCTCAGTAATGAATGGACAATACGTAGTATAGTATGCAGTATAGTATAGCATACCATAGCATATTATAGCATATTATAGCATAGCATAGCATGTAGCATACCATACCATACCATACCATAGCATAGCATAGCATAGCATGTATGAGTTTTCTTCTTCTTCTTTTTTCTTCTTCTTCTTCTTTCTTCTTCTTCTTTTTCTTCTTCTTCTTCTTCTTTTTTTCTTCTTCTAGATAGATAGATAGTTATGGATGGATGGATGGTTAGTTATGAATGGATGGTATAGGTATAACTATTAACAGCTGGTGAATGAGAGGATGGATATTGATACGGATATTGGATATGGATGGATGGATACGGATAGGGATATGGATGGATAAGGATGAATATTGATATGGATGAATATTGATACGGATGGATATGGATATGGATGGATACCCGAAAGATGGGATACATAGAGATACAAAAATGGATACACATTGGGTACTTCCCATTCTTCCCATCCTTTGCTTCTTCCCATTCTTGCCATTCTTCCCATTCTTGCCATTCTTCACATCATCACCACATCACCACATCAACACCACATCATTTCTTTACTTATAATACTGTATAATTTCTAGACTAATGGTATCCGAATCCTGCATCAAGGGTGAAAAAAAACATATCTATCTACAACTACCACTACCACTGAAACTACAACTACAACTACCACAACCACAACCATCCTAAGCACTAACAATACGAAACCCCCACACACAAAACACGAAAAAAAAAATCCCGATAATCCATAAACTCCATCCCCGAAACCTTCTAATCCCATTTCCCATATCTTTCACCATCTAATCAGATTTCCATCATGTTTCACCAAGTTTCTCCCACTATACAATAAGCTGTTTCCACCCTGCTTGATGCTTGATGCTTAGTGCTCAGTTCTCAGTTCTCAATTTTCAGTGCTTCATTACACTTTCAGTTCCTTTCAGTTCCAACATATCCTTTCTCTCCCTAATCACGGCCATCCTTCATGTTCTGTCCACATAAATACCTCTCTACCGTCCTCATCCTCGTTCCCATCATCTTCATCACAATTGCTATCATCATGCCTATAATCTACAGGTTCATCGTCACAATAATCCACACTTTTCCCCTTCCCCTTCCTGTTCCTCTTCCAGTTCCTCTCATCTTCATTCCGTGCACCGAGTCTAGAACGATTCTATCGTCTATACTCCTCAAACGGTGGTTGTGTGTAGTAACCCATCGATGGATGAGGGTGTATTTGGGGTTGCTGTGTTGGTTGTGAAGCGCGCGAGTCATAGGATGTTTGTGGAGTTTGTGATGATTGTTGGGGTTGTGATTGTGATTGTGAGGGTTGGTTAGTATGCCCAGTATGGCCAGAATGCCCCGGATTCAAAATCTGCGTCCTAGTATCATAACCATCCGCTGGGATGATCTGGTTCATCTGTGAAATTTGTGCTGAATGTCCCCCATGACTCTGAGCCGGTAACCCATACCGGTCTCTGTCCATATCCGGCCGAATAGACGCAGATCTATAATCCCGTCCTCCACCGTAAGATTCTGGAACTTCTGGACGAAGGCTTATTCTTCCATCTACTGGACGGACGGTCTGGGGTCGTGATTCTGGTCTTACAGACATTCTGCCGTCCCTCATGTCCCTTGCGTCCCTCATGTCCCTTGCGTCCCTTATGTCCCTTGCGTCCCTGCCGTCTCGTGAGTCTCTTGCATCCATTTCCCTTATATCCCTTGGATCTGGACGAGAGTAGTAGTCCCGTTGATGTCTTGGATCTCTCGGGTCCCGAGGAGGGAGGTAAGTTTCATGATCCAGTGGCGTCACAGACGGGGCGCGGGGGTCTCGACTGTAGTCTATAGGATGAGCTGCACGAGGAGGTGGGACAAAGGGATAAGAGGAATATTCCCGCTCTCTATAACCACGCCAATCTCCTTCCCTAAGCATTGGGGGAGGGGGTGCCATGCCATCATAACGACCCGGAGGAGGGGGAGGGTAGTATGGATCCCGATCATAGTAGCCTCTGCGGGTGTACTCCGCCATCACTGGGTCAGTTCTCTGTTCACCTAGGGCTCTGCTATCTTCGCCACGAGACAAGACAGTGGGAGGTCGGGGAGGTCGCGCTGGTGACCCTTGTCTGTCAGGCTTAGGGCTGTGGGGTCGGACAGATGCTCGTCCGCGACGATTAGGGGAGATGGAGCGTGAGCTGCGACGGGTACGGAATGAGGGAAAGGCTCCAGGAGATTCCATACGGCGGCGAGGCGACGCTTCGGGAGGCGGTCGTGTTGCGTAGCGGGTTGCGTGTGGTTGGTATTCGTCATATGGCGGCCGTGTTTGTGGATAATATGCCCCGGCCGGAGGAGGCGTAGCATAAGTAAATGGATAAGCAGGCCTGTGAGGATCCACCGGTGGTGGGGGGTATCCATAGGCATGCGGAGGTGGATAGTAGGAGTATGGATCATATTGAGGACGGTGATGTGGTGGGGGGTGATGCTGAGGCTCTGCATAGTGGTAATCCGGAGCAGCAACGGAATGTTCGTACGGCGATCTTCCATAAACACCTCCAGGTCGCCCAGCAGGAGATAGAGGCCTTCTGGCATAAGTATCTCTTAGAGGAGAAGCGAGACGAGGGGAAACTCGTGGTTCCTGCTTGATGTAAGGTTCTGGAGATCTGATACGTTGAGCAGGATACTGAATAGGTTGATGAGTTTGGAGGGGGGAATGCCTCTCAACCCTTTCAGCCGGCTCTGCGAATGCTCTCACAGCAGCTCCTTGTTCAAACTCGCGAATGTGATCTTGTGATTCCACTCTTGCCATATTTGCAGGCCTTACCGGCTGGGGAGCAGCGGGTGAGCGTACCTGATTTGTTGCAGAATATCTTGGCTGTGGAGAATGTACTCTTTCAGGAATTGACAGAGGCGGGGCCGGAGCTTGTGGTGAAGGTAACACACTCTCAAGCCTGCTTGAAGACGGTCTGTGGGGCCTCTCTCTCTCCCTCGGCGACTCCGCTGGCCTAAATAGCACAGGAGCGCGTGGACTCTCAGCAGGTCTCAAAGCCGTAGGAGTAGTCATTGTATCCGCCAATGTGGAAGAGCTGCCTTTGAGCTGCGCAGACTGTGAAACCTCTTCCTTAGTATCCGTTCTAGTATCCATTTCGGTATCCGTTCCGGTATCCGTTCTGGTATCCATTCTGGTATCCGTTCTGGTATCCGTTCTGGTATCCGTTCTGGTATCCGCTCTGGTATCCGTTCTAGTATCTAGCTCAGGTAGTTTATTACCCTCATCTTTGTCACCAAAGAAATTGTGTAATCTCTGCAATGAAGCAGGATCCTCAAGCCTATCAAGTGGTTTAATAGAAATACCAGCTTTTAACATAGCATCCTCGATATCAACGTCATCAGCAACGAAAGCGTGCCCGTCCCTGACTTCCACATTGGTCCTGTAGAGTGCCTTCTTGTGGCCCAACTGTTGTCTCACCTCGTGTTCGATGCGTTGGCGTTTTAAAACTTGCTCCGCTCTGATAAGTACTTCGGATTTGGTAAGTAGAACATCATCGATTTGGCTCTTTTGTGCAGCAGCAGCAGTGGTGGCAGGCGAAGGCGTAGCCATAGTTGTAGTTGTAGCAATACCGGTAGAAGTAGCAGTAGGTGCAGCAGCGGTAATACCGGTAGAAGTAGAAGTAGGTGTAGCAGCAGTAATACCTGTAGCACTAAGCGTCCCAGTAGTCGTTTGTTTTTCCCAGCCTTGTATCACTCCTTTGCTTTTCTCCGCCACTGAAGCCGGGGGTGCTTCGGCAGTAGTAACAGTCGGACGTAATATGCTCGGTGGTTTAAACCTGGGATGCATTCCCGTGTAGATAAGGTTGCGTAAGTTGATAATCTTTTGAAAGTCTCTTAATTCTTCTGGGGTATCTTCCATGTGCTGCGGGGCCTCCTGGGTTACGGGAAAGCCCGGGGTGCCTCCGGGCAGCGACGCAGCAGCTGCGGCACCGACACCTGAAGACATTCGTTCCTCAAATTCTTCTTATACACTTTAAATCCGTCTTTCGTTTGGTGGTATGTGAATCTAGGGGATTCTCGGAGTTGTGGTTGGCGTGTAGCGGTTGCAGGCAGAAGAGAGAAGGACAGGTGACAATGGGACGAGGATCGACTCGATACAGCTGTTGTGCACCGGGGGGTATGGTGGCATAAAGTACATGCATGATACAAGGTTGCAGGAGATGAGATTGATTAGATTGTTGCTGTATGAGAAGATGAGATTGATTAGATTGCCATCTGACATCATTACGGACCATCTCCCAAAGCAGGGTAACCAAGTCTAACATCATCACGGACCATCTCCCAAAGCAGGGTAACCAAGTCTAACATCATCTTCCTGTGTCCTAGAACCAGTAGCCATACGAGGTGCTGGACAAAAGTGACCGTCACCCCGCGCGGCGCTTAGCACAGAAAAGTGACGGTCACTTTTGTCACGGTACCGTACAGCAGGCTCTCGGGTGCGTTTCGTTTGACCGAATACAAAGTTCATGTAACCTGATTTCACAGGTAAAAAGTGCTAAAAACCTTGTTTTCGGGTACCGCCAAACGCACCTAAGCTACAGACAGCAGCAGTATGGCGGAACCATATGTTCTCGGCCCAATTATACAAGCTTTCGCGTTTATCGTCCTCCGCAATCTCCACGGAGCGGGTTGAACGTTTTACTTAAATCAACCGTCAAACTCAAGATTCGCCATCCCGTTAAAATATATGGTGCTGGAACTATTCCTGCCGTTTAATATACATCTGCATGCCTCCGCCATAGGCTCGTCACACGCGCCTCCCGAGCTCTCACGCGACGCGCCGTGTAGCGAGCCTCTACGTAACTCCACGCTGCTCTCCTCCACGCCATTAGCCAAGCGTTTTCAGGACTTGCATAAAGAGCCTCGGATTCCCCACGACTGAAGGTGCACCGACAAAACAACTCAAATCGTAAGTATGGGGTTTCCGCTGCCGCAGAAGCCCGTCTTCGATGCCATGTCCCAGCAGGCCTCTTCTTCCGCCAGCGCTTCGGCGCCCGAGGAGGACTTCGGAACGGAAACGGGATTGGTGTGCATGCCTCGACCATTCACCTATGCTTACTGCGCACAACTTACAATCGCCGCTCCCCCCAGTCATTCCAACATCTTGTTCCAGACCAGCGACGCCGCGCAATGGCAATGGCCTCCTAACACTCCCGCACAGAGCCTGATTCCTGAAAATCTGCCATATTTCCGCAACATAATTGCAGACCTCCACGACGCAGCACAGGAGATTATGGCTTCTAATGGCGATATTAAAATCGTTATTAAAGTTGAAGTACCACCGTGCATCAATGGTGATTCCGACACTTACCAAAGCCGACTCCGCCAGCTCTCTGATGCGCAAAACAACGTCAAGCGCACTATGATTGGTGTTGCTCTTTGTATTTTAATTTCTACTACCTCTATTGACGCCGTTATCGATGTCCGCCGTAACCTTTGTAGAAAAATCCCGATTAATTTGGTAAGAAAACTTGACCGTCCAGATTTCCTGGAAATGTAAGCTGACTTTCATGGTAGCAAACCGAGACTGTGACTCTGGAAGTGCACCATTACTCTTCTAATTCAGAAAGAATTGTTAAACATCTCGAGGACATTTCGAAATACTTTGGAGCTCAGATCTTTGTTGCGAAGCCGAATGACCCGAATTTCAATGGCACAAAAGGCAAGATGGTCCAAATAAAAATTTTTGGTGACTACGAAACCGTTGAGTATGCAAAGACTAGAGTCTTGCTCATGATTGAAGACTTGTTGTCGGGAAGCAAGATTCACATGATGCCTCTTGAAGTATCTGCACAGGCATTGCTCGCCGGTAAAAGGAATAAGAATGTTAAGGCTATTGAGAAACATACCAATACCCGCATTTATTTCCCACCATCTTTCCCGACTATCTATGGTTATAGACCACGGAACGTCTGTAACAGGAATCCGGACGAGATTTTTATTGCTGGAGAAAAACCCGAGTCTCTCCTAAAAGCACAGGCCATGCTCTGTGAACTTGTAAGCTCCCATTGCATGCGACTATTTGGTTCTGTACTAACATCAGGAAGATTCTGGACCGAGAGCTCATTATTAAGATGGCACATCCTCTTTCAGCAATTAAATTGGACCTGTTGGTAGCCGAACGCCTACAAACCATTAAAAAAATTATGGAAATCACAGGTACTCATATTACCATGCCAACTTGGGGATCCGGTGGAGCGGAAATAACTATACAAGGCCTTAATGAGCCCGATGTTTCCAAAGCGCTTTCCGAGGTGCTGAATTTGAACATCCAGTACTACGAAGCAACCTGGTGGGTGACAGAAGTACCCGAGGGCATTCGAATTCCATCAAGACGGGAATTGCAAAATATTCTTTTGCAAATATGCACTACCTCTGGATCTGACATTGGATTCCATGATAATTGTTTTTTTCTAATTGGAAACGACTGGGCGGTTCGTCGAGCTATGGATCTTATTGAAAAACTCAATTATGCTAAATCCGGCCCGGGGAATCAGATTCGCTTCCAGATTGAGATCCCCTGCGAGGAAAAGGAGTTTGTTACTGGAAAGAAGTGCGGCAAAATCAACAAAATCATTCAAGATCACCATCTTGAGATTCGGTTCAACCATACTGCCAACCTGTCCAACTTTTACCTTGAAGTCATTTCTGGAGTTTACGAAAAAGCCAAAGCCGGTTTGGAATTGGCCGAAAACGAGCTTCCCGCATCAATCACCTTCTATGTCCCGAGTAAATACCATAGAAAGATCATTGGAAACGCAGGTGTTGGTATCCAGTACATTACGAAGAAGTACTCCGTCTTTGTCAAGTTTAACAACACAATGGATCGTGGTCAGTCGAGCGAAAGTGACGAGAGGGCTCTAGAAGATCCAAAGGTTGATAATGTTATTTGCAAAACCCCTGCCCGCAATTCGGCCAACCTTGATGCTGTCAAGCAGGAAATAATTCGTCAAGTTGAGGAGTATACGCAAGATGTTCAAGTTCTTCCGATCGATATTCCCCGACTGCAGCATCAGAAACTCATGGTCGACCACGCTGACGCCATCACTGCTTTGGAAAAAGAATGGAATTGCCAGATCATTTGGCCCTCCAGCGAAAACACCAGCGACTGCGTCGAAGTAAAGGGTCCGACCATCCGGCTTACCGGCTTTATAGATGAGCTTCTTGTAAGTTCTTCTATTTGCATGGAATCTTGCATAATTGCTAATCTTTCTCAGGCTCTAGTACCCCAAAAACACGAAATCAAATTCTTGCGCTCTCCCGAGCTTGGAGAAGTGCTCAAGTGCGCTAAATTTTACGATGAAGTCGTTGTGCCAATCCAGGCTCAGTACAACATCATCCTTGAAATCGGCCAGCCGTCAAAGGAAGACATAGATAGAAATCTGCAGACTATCATCTATCATTACACCCAGAACTGTACCGAATTTATTGAGATGGCAATCAACACTACTCAGACTTTCATTTCGAAGGCAGGTATTTGCTGCAAGATAATTGAGGGAGCTATTACCGAGAAACCCAACCCATACGACGACTTTTCTCTTTACTTCCCTTCCGCGTTTTTACCAAATTCCAGTCCCTACTCTCATTCCCGATCACTACCACCCAGTCCTGGTAGTCGTATGTCGAACCCAGATCTTCGCGCACTTTTCACCAGTGGAGAAGGTGCACCGCTGCTAGATAGTCGAGATCATATGAGGCCAAGACTGAGTAATGTACCTCCTCCTCTGGGGAGTGCCAGTTCCACCCCTTCACCCTCCTCCCGTATGGCTATTCCTGCTGCCTTTGACGTACCTACTCCTGCTCCCTCTGGCGCAGCTATTCCTGCTCCCTCTGGCGCAGCTATTCCTGCTGCCTCTGACATAGCTACTCCTGGTCCCTCTGGCGCAGCTATTCCTGCTGCCTTTGACGTACCTACTCCTGGTCCCCCTGGCGCAGCTATTCCTGCTGCCTCTGACATAGCTACTCCTGGTCCCTCTGGCGCAGCTACTCCTGCTTCCTCTGGCGTAGCTTCTCCTGCCCACTCTGGCGCAGCTTCTCCTGCCCGCTCCGGCGTAGCTTCTCCCGCCCATTCTGGCGTAGCTACTCCTACCACCTCTGGCGCGGCTACTCCTACCCACTCTGGTGCGGCTACTCCTGCCCACTCTGACGTGGCTACTACTGCCCTTTCCCGCCAGAATAGCATTGATAGTAATATCAACCGTCCCTCTGCTAGCAGGCAGACCAGCTTCGAATCTCCTCAATCTGAATCCCGGTATCCCCAGGCTCAGCACAGTACCGACAGTGGTCAGGCTGGTCGAGGTTATGGCCCTTTTTTCGGCCATGCTCGACTTGTGAACCATACTCAGTCTGCCGATAACTCTCCTCAACATTCCCCTCACACCAACATTGCTCGACCTGCCTGGAATCCCACCCATGCTAGCGGTGTCTTTGAGTCAGTGCGCATGACACCGGGTCCCAACTTCTATCCTATTGTCACACCTATTGATTCGAATCCAGGAGTATCCCCTCTACCTAATACTCCTACGGAGTGGGTTCGCAGTTGCAGTCACAACTCCAATAACTCTGAGTCTGAGCACCCTGATCAAACTGAGTCCTCAACTGCTTTCTTCGATACCATGATGGGTGATATCGGGGTGGGTAATACTCCATCCCTTAACAGATCTCCGAGATCTTCAGCTCCCCACGCCGATCTAAGCAGAAGACATTCTGAGCCTATCACGTCCTTGGAAATTGTTAGAGCAAACGCACATTTTGATGCCAACTACGGTCCTAGCAACCGTAATAGGGCCGTTCTCAGCCACATCAGCAGCCCCGCCCAAAGCCCCGCAGGCACCTCCGTCAATAGCCGTAACAGTTTCCACAATGGCTCCTACAATAACACCGCCAATGGACGCAGTCTTGGACCTCAACCTGGACCTAGCAACGCCAGCTTCAACTCTGGTCCCAGTAACCAACCCAGCGTAGGTCCTGTCATCAACTCTGAAACTAGTAACGGCCCCGCTGCAGCTCGCAGACCCAACCCTCACTTCAACCAGGGCAGGAACCCCAACTACAACCGCGGGTTTAATCCCAATAATGGTTTCAGGTACAACAACAACAGGTACAACCGCCCCGGTATGGGTCCAAGATATGGACAAGGCTCCAGGTTCTCTGGCAACAACTTCAACAACGGTTTTAATGAAAACGAACAAAGAGGCTCCGCTCCCCACAGCCCCACTAGAGAAGTTCCCAGCAATGAACCCAATGTCAGCGGTTTCGGCTCTGGCCCCAGCAACGTCCCTGGCCCCAGCAACGTCCCCGGCCCCAGCAACGTCTCCGGCCCTAGCAGCCTCCCTGGCCCCAGCAACGTTCCCGGCCCCATCAACGGCCCAGGCCAAGCTCGCAGACCTGCTCCCTTCCAATATAACCGTCGCCCCTTTGGCCCCGGCGGCGATAGCTATAACAATGGCCCCCGCGGCTTTAGATACAATGGCCCCCGTGGCTATGAAAACAATGGCTCCCGTGGCTATGAAAACAATGGCCCCCGTGGCTATGAAAACAATGGCCCCCGTGGCTATGGATACAACGGTCCTCGCAACTTTTAGGAGGCTTTTCTATCTAAATGTTTTATGGTGATAATTGACGGCATGATCATTATCGATTTATTGAGTTTTTTTTTTCTACCAATACGCCAATTTTTAAGTTATAATGGCATCGAAACTTAATACCCAATATACATTTCGATTCGCCATGCTTTTTTATTTATATCTTTTTTCCCTCAGGGCTATTACAGTTGAGATAATATTGGGGTCTCATTACGGCGTAATTACCTTGTGGTTATTATTCATGATATTTGGGTTAGGGGGCGTTTTGGAATTGGTATGTTTTATTTGGGAAATATGTCTTTGGTGTTTGGAGCTAGAAAAAAAAGGAAAGGGAAAAGCAACTTTTTTTTTTTTTGGTAATGATATTTGAGGGATTCACATATCTTATCGGTGTTGTCTGTTTTATGCATTTAGGAACCTGTCAGAATGGAATGAGATGGTTGGCTAGGTGTTAAATGGGCATGGAGTATTTTGGAGAAGTAGGAGAACAAACAAAATTGGTGGCGTGATTTGATTACAGAGGCCATGGAGACGAACATCTTATGTAACTGTACTTTTTTTTTTGGCTTTGAGAGTGCGTTGATGCGCTGATGCATTTCTTTCGTTCGTTCGTTGTACGATAGTTAGTTACTTGTAAAAACCCTAAAAACTTAATAAATGATAAAGATGTTGGCCCAAAACAAAAAAGATGCACTTTAAGAATTGTGATATTATCATGTTGATGTGATGAATAAAAATTGCAATCAACATTGCAATCAACATTGACATTGACATTTGCTGAATAGTGCATAAATTAACAGTAGAAAAGATTCGACATGACGCGACTTGATTCAATTCATTAGAACAATTCTGTACATAAGCACAAAACACATAGCTACAAGAACTCCATTTTTGTTAGAACTCGATTTATTCTTCTCATCTACGTACTCTCTCTATCTCGATAATCCATTCTCATCTATAATTAGTCACCGCATCTAGCATCTAGCATCTAGCATCTAGCATCTACCAAAGCGATTCCTTTCCAGCACATTCTAGCTTATTATAACACTACCGTTAAACATCTCGCGTCTCGGTCGGTAAATCAAAATTCAACACCTAACGAAAGATCAGGAGCCAGCAGCCAGGAACCAGGAATCAAAAACCAGGAATCAGGAATCAGAAACCAGGAATCAGAAATCAGGAATCAGAAACCAGGAATATGACATATAGAACCACCTTTAGGCACGAGTATGACATCCACGGTCCGAAAACCCCCATCACTATTTTAAGTTATAAAAGGCCATTTCTTGACCCAGAGACTAAGTACATGTAGGTATGTTGAATAAAACCCCTCGGAAAAGTTTACCGAGAATCAAGCGCTCGTTTCCACGGTTATAGCGGTCTACCTAAGGATAGCCGCGGGCGTTAAAATTGATGAATAACTGGGTAGTCTGGGGGGTGATCTCCTGGTGACATCTTATATAGGATATATTTAACTCGTAACTCTTGCACAAGCCGGAATTTGCGCGATATCTCGTACCGGGGTCCGGCAGCGGCATTACATACCCCGGGCCGAACACCGGGCGCTGAATTTTATACCATACCTGGTTGCGTTGATGAAAGAAGACTAGGTTTTGAGGGGTAATTCTCATGGGCCTATGTAGAGGAGCGGCGAGGCTACAGAGTACATGGAGTAAATACTGGGGCTCGTTTGGTTATGTTAATCCGAGGAGATCTTGGAAATTTTGTATGTGGGATAATAGGAATCCTTGCTGATGGTTGATTGATTTGATCGTCGAGATTCGCTTATTTGGGGTGAAATATGAGGTATATATACGAAGCAGGGAAAGTATGGATTGAAATATATGTTCCTATAATCCTGGGGAATTTCAGGAGCACTTGTGGATTGGAGTAAATACATACTAGGCGTTGTTTACGTGCTTGAAGTGGCATTGATAATTAGTCTGGGGAGTTCACAGAAGGTGTATATATGTGATGGCTTACATGTGGTTGCATACAAGGCAAGATTCAAGGAAACCTCATGAGGGATCTAATTTTGGAAGACAAATACTTGACTTTTTTATTCATCTCTTTATGTATGTAAATCATTATACTTAACTTCCAAAGTACATGTCCACCGAAATTACATTAGAGATGAATATTGCAGATACGGTTTCACAGGGTGTAAATAAATCAAACTACGAATTTGGTAGACAACAAAACAACAACGCATGTCAATTTTTATCGGATGAGTCTATTCTATATACGTTAATCAATGAATTTTTCCGAAGGAGGAGGCATCCCATGATGTTGCAGTAACATAGTTCACCTTTTCTCGTTTTTTTGTTCTCTTTTACATTTTTCCCCCTATTTCTTGCTTTACCTCTATCCATCCTTTCCTTCAGAATCCTCTTATACTCCTCCAAAATACATATCTTGTATCCCGATATACCCTTTAGCACCTCACCTATGAGATGAACTCCAACCCAACCATTACCATTCCTTTACTCCTCTCTTCCGCGTTCCTTAGGCGCTGAACTGAATATCTGTACAACCCATCAACCCCGAACACCGCAACCGAGGACCAAGATGTTGAGATCTCTGATCTACCGGGTCGGATATTTGTTACGGAATTTCATTGTTATATATAGATTCAAATTCCCGGGGTTCGACTAGGGTAACTAATCTAGGATCATCATTCTGAGTTCCGAGTTCCAAGTGCCGACCGATTAATCCATATACCGCCGGATGCTGCTGCTGCTGGAATATAATAAATAAGTTTACCGGTGGAGTGGAGTGAGGTTACAACAAAGTTGAGTGTTTTACTAGGCTGTCAAGTTTTCATTAGGGGCTACAACTATACAACTAGGGTACACCGAAATTTCTTGATGAAGTGAGGTTGTCATAAGGTTGATTAAAGTGATGCACTAGTTACCAAACTTCAGATGGACCATCCAATACCAAACCAGGTTCGCCACCAGGCGCTCGGTATGATTTGCATCGATAACGAGATATATTAAATTAAACAAGGCCAAGCGGGGTAGTTGCAGGCAACTTCTTCCCCCTGAGGATGATAACTTGGCGATGTATGTCCTACAGCCTTTATTCTTGGCTAGGGCATCTGTTTCAGATCTTGCACATCGGACATCCATTATGTCGCGATCGCGCTCGCGTTGTGCTTCTAGGGAGATCCGGAAAATCTGGAAAATCTGGACAATCCTGAAACCATGCATAAAAGAAACACGGAAGATCCGGGGGTGACAATGCCCAACCCCCAAAACCGACATAAATATTACCAGAATAAGTAACGTAGGGCTGGATATCCAGAAGCCTTATCGGGTAGTTAGTTTAGTAAAGGTAGCTGTTGTAGCTTTTTTTCACTTTCTAAGTTCTAGAGTTTCTAAAGTTCCTAAAGTTTCTATATCCTAAGCACGCTTTTCATGGTAATCGTGATGCGTTATGTCATGTCCCTGGGCGTCGTTTCCAATCGTAAATCCTTCGAATCCTCCGAACCATGCGCTCCCACGCTTCCCAAAATCAAACCCCAAATCCCAAATTCCGTCAAATTCCACCAAATCTGTCCTTAATGATTATCGCTTTTCCAATTCCCTTCCTATACGTGTATGCTGTGCAATTGTTTCCAACTCCATCCAACTCCATCCAATTCCTCCCTTCAATTGTTTCGTCCTACATCATCCTAATCCGTCCAAATTCCAGTATCCCGCTCCCGAGAGAAAAAAAGACAAAAAGAAACAGCAACTCCAGAAAAAGAAAAAACAACCAAACGCCGGTTAAATATCAAAATACGTACTCGCGTACTATTATTCCCCCAATCTTTCTTCTAGTTAGCGTCTCTTCGCTCAAAGACACACAGAATGAGGTTACACCAACACGATGATCTCAAATTCATTAAATTTCTCCAAATATTTCATTTTCCTTCTGTAGACCTTCAAATGAGGATTTGGACTCATTCTTGACGATAATTTTTGGTATCCCGCCATATCTCGCATTTCCGCAGTCGGTGCAAAGAAAGGGTCGAAAACCAAAAGTGATCGCGAGCCATCTCGCCATTTTTCGAGTCCAATGATGGTCATCGAATGACCGGCGTGTTGAAGGTAAATAGGTGCCAGATTAGTTCCCATGACCGTTTTCTTGCTAACTTCGGAGATTAGGCCGGCTCTGAAGTAGTCTTCTACAAAGTCGAGGAGAGCGTTTTGAGCACTGTTTTTGATCTTGGGAGTTGCTACAAAAGCCCGTGCACGAGATTTGATGCCGACTGTTGTCAAGAGAGTTTGCGCCTGAGAGATGTTAGAGGGTTTGGAGAGGGTGAAAGGGAAAAGGTCCAAAGTTACCTCGGAGGTTCCAATATATTTTCGGGTTCCATAGATACCCCCAGTTTCCTGACGCGCACTGCTGTTGATTCCCTTGGACCAACCTTTTTCGATCAGTTCCTGAAGTTTCAGGATAGTTGGAATTCTCCCCTCGAAGGGATGGCTTCCTCGCGGATGATTTGCTTGAATAAACGAGATCATCATCTGTATATTTCTGTATCCACAGAAACCGCCTTCTTTGGTGATCTGTTTTCCAACATGCTTGACGGATCTATCGCACAAATATGTCCTGGAAACATCCGGGTCCTTCTCCGATAGCAATGCGATCGTATGGATAAGATCGGGTGTCTCATTAGCAATCTGGACTTCGTTAACCAGCCGCCCTGTCTCAGGATCATATTTCTTAACAGAAATCGCCTTTCCGCCTCTCTCGAGTTGCACTCGCAACCAATCCGGCATCTGCGCTTCATTCGCATATGGCCCCAAATCTGAATTCTTCTTGCGAGCTGCTTCCTTTTCTGCACTCGTACTTGCGCGTTCCCCTAGATCTTTAACAGCTGCAATTGCTTCACCGCGCCTACTACTGCTTCTCTTCACTTTTGAAGGAGGTGTTTCCTCTGATGACGATATTCTGTGCTTCCGGCTTTCCGACCTTCGTAATTTTTCCTCTCCACTTCTATGCGACCCATCCTTCTCCCGTCGGCTGTCAGACCTGCGTAAACCATCGGCATGTCTACTAGCAGCTCGTTCCGCTTTCTCGGTCCACTCCGTCTGCTCGCTACGCCGAACTTTGCTCTCGCTTCTTCGCGGTTTACTCTCCGATCGCTTTCTGCTGGGGCTTCTGCGCTGCGCGCTATCGCTCCGCCGCATTTTGCTGGAGGACCTCTTTTCGGATGGTGGGGGCATGGTGGTGATTGCGATAGCAGCGCGCTCGAACCAACTGAGGGACGAAGGAGGAGGAGAGCGGCGACGGGTGCGAGAAGGCCTCTCGGTGTGAGTAGGGCGAGACCGGTGTTCTGATCTACTTCTATGCATTTCCTTTTCTCCGCCTCTGCGTGATGAGGGAGAGAGGACAGGTGCGCCCTGCTCGGTGCTTTGTTCATTCCCCATTATTATTTGTGTGTTTCCGATATGAAGGATTGCCATGTGCGGTTGCGGGTTGATGTTCGAGAATGAGGTAGCCGGTTTCGTGTACAGACAGACAGATATTCGCGGTGTAACAAAGTTGACGCTGTGCAAGCGGAAAAACAGGAGGAGCGCGAGGTGGGATATTGAAAAGGTGAATTGAATTGACAAAATAGCAATCCGATCCCACCCAGAGGTGGCAGGGAAGGTGGTGAGAAGCAGCTGCTGTTAGCAAGGAGGCACCATGATGTGTTGTTAGAGCTAAAACTCCGCACAGTGTAAGTAAGTGTGCGCCTGCATGAGCAGGGATCGAGATGGGGATGGTCGTGAGTGAGCAGCAGTGAATGCCCGACCGGTCGCCATAGGCTGCATGGCTATGCGGTACTGGATGGAGAAGGGCTAGCCATTAGATGGTAGAAGACGTCTGGAATAACGACCCACGATGTGGTTCGGCACATACGTGGACCGCGTGGAACGTTCGCGGGTGGGGAAATAGAATGCCGCAGCGAAGCTAGGGACCGTCTAGCATGCGGACAGCTGTACAGGGAAAACTGTAAAAGCGTGGCTGAGAATCGCGTATAAGAACTAGCCGCGCGGGCCGACGTCGTCTTTAGAATAGAAATGCCGCCGGGCCCGACAATATCGGGGCTTCAGCATTCGCGCCGGCGCTGTTGTAAAAAGGTACCTGATCTTCGATTGGATTAGCGAGGTACAAGTTTCAACTTTTCGTGCCAGCTTGGTGTGATAATTATAAGCGCCACGTCTCTTCCGAACTGTCAAATCTGGGAGGGAATTCGGGAAGTTGCCGTCGGGTGAGTGATGTCGAAATACAAAGGCTCTACACATACACGTTGGCTGTTTCGTGCCTATTCGATTCTCAGGTGACTCTCGATCAACTGGAATGGCGTGAACTTACTTGCGAGCATCGTGGGTATCGGTACGGCTATGTACAATCCCGGGGATCTCGGAGATTTGATCTGTGGAATCGTGGTATTGGCGGGGGAAAAGATGGTGGTTGAGGATCTCCACTGGTGAAAATCCTAGCTGGCGGTTGCCTCGTGTCACCCAGGGGTTTAGTGTCACTGCAGGATCATAAGCTAACTCTCATCTACTTCCTCCACTGCTTCCGACTCATCTCAAACTCAACTTCATTATTTGACACCAGAATAGTCTTGCTTCAATCATCCCTCGCTAGATACATGTCTAAAGAATAAGAAGAGGAAGAACTGTGAACCCGCTACCGAGATCTCCAGCCACTCGTGAACCATCAACTCAGTGAGGCTCTAGACAGCTCCCGAATCGATGACAAGTCACATATCCGCATTCCGATGGCCTTGGCAGTAGTATCTACTATACTTCACGGATAGATTGAGAGATGTAAGTAGAAAACGTAGGATCCGGTGTATTTCGCATGTTTGTCAACCGGGTGTTCTTGATAGCTATACTCCAAGAGCGAATACTAATGCAACCAGAGCGTGGGGAGCATTCTAAAATACTTGTGTATTCCGAAAACTCAATATTCTTAACGCTTCGTCCCATCCAAATCTTAGGACCCTTTCGTTGCGTAATGTAATACAACTCAATTAAACTGCCTTGTGTTTGGCTTTTGAAATCCCGCTTAATCTTCCGGAGTACTTTCAGATACTAATATCTTCCTGTAGTCATATTGCATATTTGAAGTTGACTTGAAGTTTCAGCATATCTTATACAAACGAATTAACCCATGGATATTTGACACTCTTTTAGAATCTATTGGGATACACATGTTTCTGTGTTGATCTCTTGAATAATTATGCCGAGGATCACAACCTTGACATCCCTGCCAAACCCTAAACCCTAGCACTTCCTGGGATACCGCTACTGTCATGCGAACGCTCGGGTGCATTGAACGTTCTATGTATGTGCATATGCAAGCTGCGTACTTACTTAGATTAAATCTGTAAGATGCGGCAAAATTTGGATGGCTTGGAGGGGAAATTCACGCAGCTGCAGATGTCGGGATGAGATGGAATAGGAAATATTTTTAGGAACTGCGATGAACTCGATATGATGTGTAGGTCATAGGGCTCAGAAACGTATTACGATCCCGGTACAAACGGTCATACCTAGACGGTGGGCTCAATAAATATACTAATTTCAACTCTGAGAATATAAGAAGCCTTACCGAAGAAGCGAGTGACTATTTACGGCAGGTTTTCGGCATTTGCTCTTGACATATTCAGAGGTTTCGTTATCGTACATACTAAGTACCAGTAATGGATTTAATTTAACACCCATCACGTCGAAAACTCAAGGCACATACGTATTTGGCGTAAAGAAGACATTCGAATTGCATTAACTCCATTATACTCCCACATAATCCCTATACCCATCAAATACTCATAGATCGTTACTCCTGATTGTTATCTAGGCTCCGCCCTCCAGTATCTATATCTCTAATCCTATTTCTCCATCTTCGTTGACAATCACACGTCCTTCAATTTCTCCCTGAGAATTTCTAACCAATTCTCCTCCGGAAATGGGGCCTCCAGATGGTAAATCTGGTACTTCAACAATATCCGGCGTTTGTTGCTCCTCACCATTCAATGGCATTTCATCCTCCACTCTTACAGTTTCCATTCTGGAACGACTAGCCAACCGTTCGTCAGAAATTCCCTCTCCATTTCCCGGAACTTTACAGATAATAACTTCCGGTGATTGCTGCCCCTCGTTACCTTGTTCTTGGGCATTCTCTACCGGTACGATTTCCATTCCCGGTCGTCTGATTATACGTCCCCTTGAACTACCCAAGGTGCCATGTTCTGAATCCTGATTAACACCTCTTGGTCGTCGCTTCTTCCTGGTTAGGCTTCGCATATCTTCAACCCTCCTATACCTGGTTCTGGGACGCGCATTAACCCCCTCTACAACCTCCGGGCCCTCTGCATCTCTCGAGAAAACACCATTTTGCTCAGCAGCTTGCTCCACATCTACAAACTTGGTATACTTAAATCTTGACCCCACCTTGAAAGTATGTTTACGCTTCTAAATATATTCGATTAGCCTCCCCTCATCCTTGTTTCACATCAAACATATCTTCCATGGAATAACTTACCCTCTCCTTTATACGAACTATCAACCTCTTTATCCAAATCCTCAGATACGACAAAAAAACTATCAGCGAAGGAAGCCCCAAAAAGATACCGATCATCACTCCAATCATCCATTTTTCAGATTCATCGTCCATCCGATACATCTCACCGCTGACAGGAATCCATTTTTCTCGACTTTGTTTCTCCTAGGTTTGGTTTATTTTAAAGTGGAATTCGTAGCGAGGCATCGTGGTAGGAAAAAGCGAGGACGGAGGGAATTAACGAGGGGCTATTGTAGGCGTAATTTGATTGGCGGAGGATAGAAAATGGACTGTGGCGATAAGTTGTGGTGGAGTTGCACATTGAGAGAGGGAGGTGGAGTGATGTTGGTGAGGTGCGACAGGATATCTGGTGTAGTGGCTGTACCCACGTCTATTGCATTAGTTTTGATATCTGTAGGTCACGGTTATGGGCAACACACTCCTATTCTCACTATTAATAACTACCTGGTTTGTATATACACAGGGTTGATACCATAGATAATCACGGCTTCACAAAGCCATAAAATTACACGCGACTGAAAAATACAACTGGAAGGGAGTTTCACTGGGTGTCCTTGACAAAGAGAACGGGATCACGGTTTCTTTAGTCCCGCATAGGCCTTAAAATCCTCAAACGGTGTATGATTAAGTAGACGAATAAGCATAACGGGAAATATTGACAATCGCACAGAGATAACCGCGTGGAGATAATCGCACAGATGAAATCTGATATCCTCTAGCTATTATAGGCTGAGCGTTCACGGGGCGTCCACTTAGTACTATGATGACCGACAGTCCAACTAGTAGCTTCGATTTTAGATATTTCGGCCTTGGTTAGAAACCTAACCGATCAATCGTATAAGGCTGAAGCTAGAAGATTCTACTGAGCAGACGCGATAGCCGGAGGAAGATTCATGGCCTAAGAGGGCTTGCCTCCCACGGCAAGCTCAGCTAACTCAGTGGGGTCGATATCTGATTAGATAGCTTGTGTGATTGGGGTAACGCCTGACAGTGTATGAACAGTAGGTGACTATTTTGGTCATCGGTTCCATACTTAGTGACGTCGGCAAATATTTGGCACTAGTTAGGCGTATTGTTGCAATGTTGTATGGTGGGTTCAGTAGCGGTGTGGTTACGCGATAGAGGGAGGGCGGGGAATGGTGGGAAAAAAAAATGAAAAAAAGGAAAAAAACACTTTTTGCAGAATTAGAACTGTGTGTGCATAATTACAATGATCAATGTACTACGTTGCCAATTTTCCTGTAATTTCGGGGATTGAGAGGGTGTTGGATAGAAAATCACTCGTGGTCAGGGTTAGGTTTATACAATCTGCCAGAACGCGGTTGCGTCGTCGTACATGGGCCTTCGAGGACTCGATCTGCGTATGGTGACATAGATAACGTGGTTGCGTTCATTTTGATATACAAAGATTTGTACTTTTCCAATAGAGCGAATACCAACCAAAAACGATTGACCGTGAGGCCGATTATCTGCCGAACGATATGTTCATTGCAAAGTTCAAATCCTCAGATGGACCACGGCGATTCTCGGGAGAAAGATCATGCATACTAATAGCATTTCACGGCCCGTGATGATCCAAATCACATAACCCCATTGTTCGCACTATTCTGTCAATCCCGCTCCGTTAATCAGATCTCGTCTCTGTGCGGCCACATTAGAACGATGCGACAACCGATTTTCCAGCACCCGATAGTAGTCGTCACAAATTGCGACGAGCTATTAAGAGGGTATATAATCCCCTCAGTCGCGCGCGATCTGAGGAGATTTCTACCACTCTCGACAAACATCTTCTCGAGCCACTCCTATCTTTCAAGACATCGCCATAATCGCCATCTTTACAAGCACTACAAATCTTTTAATAACTATCCATAATATCTTTAACGTTACCTTATCACCTCTTTTTTTTTGACGCCCCTACAAGTCAACGTTCACCATGACCAACACCCGCGACAGAAGAAAGAACGTTCAACGCAACGCCATTAAAGCCTTCACCCGTCCCGATGCCACCGAAGGACAACACAAACACCAAAAGATTTGGGTTGCTAATTCTGTCGCCGCGGCTTCCAAAATGGAAAAGCGATTCAAGCTCGATGCCGATAGTTTGGCCAAGAAGACCAAGTCTTAGAACAAATAATTAACTACTACAAGGCGAGTTCCTTCTACTAATACTACTACTACTACTACTACTACTACTACTACTACTACTACCACGTTCTTCGCAACGGCTTGACTTACGGATTATGAAACTCTAGATACCCCATGTTAAGCCCGGTCGCGAAAGAGGAAAGAATACCCAACGACATGACACCGAGGATTGCCTGATATAAGTACCATGAACCCCTATAACCATCGTTTGAAAACTTCATCATCTCTACACTCACTACCAATCTTTTCACAGAGATCAGAATACAGGGATTTTATAATATGAAGGATATCCTATGTTTATTTCTATATCCATGTCATATTTTTATTTTGTATTATTATTATTATATTTTCACTGTACGATGTAATTTATAATAAAATAAAATAAACCTTAGTCTCAGAATACGTAAAAAAAAATAGTCCCGATCGTCTTGACCGCTTTGTGACTGTGAGTGGCTACACGTAAACGTCTTCGCTGTTACGAGTTCATCGAAGTTGGTGTGCTTAATGGCAAGTGCTATGTCTGTTCTTGATGCATTGAACTAACTTGCATATGACTGCGCTTACCGCGTAACATATTCGCTTGAACCGTTTACATACGCACCGTTTTCTTTCTTTAACTCCGCCACATTGGCTAAAAACCTTGTTTTTGGTTGGAACCAAACGCACCCTTAGTAAGCCATTCAGCCTCTAGCCTTTAATGCAGCGTTAAAGTGGCTGCTGAATTACCGGAATGGCAGCCTACAAGTGATGCCGCTATAATTCTTCTCAATATAATCATCCAGCTTGGAACCCCGAACGCACCACGTAGTTCACGGCCAAATGATTAGATGGCCTATTAAATCACGGACTTAAGGACCACAGTGGCACTCCGTCAGACGTTATCATGCATGTGTCTCAATTAATATCCGATTCCGAAAACCAGTTAACAAAAACGCGCATTCCGCGCCCAAAAGAAATAAGTATATTCCGTATCACACACTTCCAGAAGTCTCTATTCCCTTTCCCCACTATCACCAGCACCACTACAACCAATCCATAACTTATCTCCAACGCTTCCCTCCTCTACTCCAACACTTTCCTTCAACCCATCCCATACCGGCCTACAGCCCATCTTACAAACCCACCCCACATCCCACTACGGCAACCCCCCATCCTCAACCACCACATAATACCACTCCACATTCATCAACGCCAGCACCATTTTCCAACCTCTACAATACCAACCCCAAACCACGGCCCAAGTAGCAAGCAAAACATAGCCTCTCGGATCAAACCAATAACAACCGCAACCGACCAATCCGCCTAGTATAATACTAACCAATCCCGCCAGTTTTATAATAGTTTCGAAACTGCTGTGGATTATCCACATGTGCAGTAAGTCGTCTGTTCTGTTGGAAAGGGGATGGGTTCCGGAGAGGGGTGAACGCGGTGAGATGGTGGTGGGATGCATGGGGCGGGAGGAGGAAGGGTGCTGCTGGGAGGAATTGGCTTCAAGGGCACGGGGACTGCAGAAAAGGTAGGCGCCTGTGTGTTTGGGATGGGAACTGTTGGAGGTGTTGATGATGGTGCCGTAGTTGGGGGCGGAGGAGGAGGCGGTGGTGGCCATGTTGTTGGAGGAGGACTTTCAGTGAGGACTGAGGATTCGCTGAGTCCGGGATGCAGGAGACTGAGAGACTGTACTGAGAAATTGACGTCTTTGGGGTCGGTGATTGGGAGATCAAGTTCTTCTTGTGGTGGTTTGCAGCAACGGATGATGTGGACGGTAATGGAGAAAAAGGATAGCAAGTGAAAGAACTGTTGCAGGCTTACACGAAATGGAGGATCATGGAGGATCACGGTGATGTATCACGACTTGATTCACGGTATAAAAATTCATGAGAATTGAGACACAGAATTTAGAAAACAAAAATGGTATATTCCTTTCCCTAATCCTTCTATTGGGCTACTCATACACCACCCATCACCACCAATCCAGGATAACAGATAATCCGCCCGCCCCTCCCATCATAATCCCACGCAACGTTCCCATTCTCCATAGTCCTCTATACATAGACCAAATATCCCAATCCACCTTGTATGTAGCGGTCTCCCATCCCCTCCCTCCCTCATGCTCTCCCCCCATTATCCCCTCCCCACAGCCAGCAAACACCTCCACCCATAACAATACCAGAACCAAACCGCAAACCAAGAACCGGCCAATACACTCCCAGAAAGTAACTGACAAATCTTAAACACGACAACTAAAAGAACAATATTTATCGCTATTATCAGCCGTGACCTCGTGCTGAAACTAAGATGGACTAATGCTACATTCTTGGAAAGTGCGTGGAGGGATATATAGGGCATTGGGGGTTGGTAGGGATGGACTGGGTGGTGCGGTTGGCTTTGGTGGTGCGGTTGGTTTGGGTGGTGCGGTTGGTGCGGTTGGCTTTGGTGGTGCGGTTGATTCGATGATGGGTGATTCGATGATGGGTGATTCGATGACGGATGGTTTGATGACGGATGATTTAGCTTATATGTCTGGTTTCCTTGGTTCGTACGATTCGAAAACACCTGGTCTTGGACACCCGAAGGTATTACTGAATAATTCGGGTGCTGCATCATCGGCGACTGACAAGGCTGGCCGTGATGTCCTTGTCCTTGTCCTCGTGGTCGGTTTTGAGAATTGGTGCTTCGATCATACGGTGGGTCGATGAAGCTCATGGTGCAGTATGAGCTGCTGGTACCGAAAGGGCGACGGGAAAACATGGTGATTGTGATGGTGATGGTGAAGTTTTGAGTTTCGGATTATGGATAGGAGGATGTTGGAGGTTGTTGCTGGGAATTGGAGGCGCTGGTGGGAGGAGGTGGAGATGGGAGGTTTTTGTGGGGTTTGTGGGGGTGGTGGAGGAGTGATGTGCTTGCTGATGTTAATGCATGGTGATGCAGATTGAAAATGGGGGATTAGAGATGTTTATGCGTAATGCTTGTTTAATACCAGTTTTAGTTTTGTCTATGCGGGGTGTTAACGTGGCCAGGTCTGAATCTTGATAAACAACTGATATTATTATTATCCGACTCTATCGAATTGCAAAGCAAGCGAAATTACTATACTCGACTTTTTCTTAGATATAGCCATCACTGGTGAGATGGGCGACGGAGCTCAAGACAATTCAGCTATAAGGGCGAGATGACAATCATTTTTAGCATACGATTGCCGGTTTATGATTCACGATAAATACGAATAACAAACGCAGTAACCCAATCATATTTGCACAAAACAAAACTCTTTGAAAACATATCTATACAAAAGCGTCCATTACATCTTACAATATAGTACACAAAACAACAGCACCAAAAATCTGATAACGCTAATGTTTTCGGCAGAAGAGAAACGATGGTGCCAAATTGGCTTCTGGACCTAAATTCAGAGTGGAAATTTAGCTTTCTGTTTGTATTTCAAAAAGGGGATAGGATTGATTTGACTTACCTAATGTCGGATATAGATGATTTTCTGGGAACAAGGCAGGTGAAGCTCTAATATGGAGAACATAAGCGCATGTTACAATACTCGGAGTCCAACGAAAAAGTTGGAAAGAATCACTTACTTTGAAAATCCTCGGATTTAAATAGTGATACCTGCTATCTGAATCAATTTCTATTACTCGTTAGTATCATGCTTCAAAAAGAAGTTGAATGGTAAATCGATTTACCCAAGTTTCCCGGACAAGCGAAAAAAGAAGCCCAAGAATTCTCTTGTTCTTCTTGTAAGGCGGCTATCCTTCCATTAGCTACTTCCACCCATTATTTCTGCGTAAAAAGAAAGGTTCACTCACCGAGGGCACCGGACCAGTCAAGTTTCCCAACACCTGTAATTTACCCCGCCGAAACTATAAAATGTTAAAAAAAAAAATGGATTAAATTGATACCAAACAGGGTAATTACTTACTCCAAGTTGAAGTCAGAGATGGTTCTAGTAAAATCATCTCGTAGACGTTACCGCAAAAACAGTCCGCATCTTCAAAATGTCAGCCCAATCAACCGAATTATCAAAATGGAGGAATTGATACTGACGCTGAATCAATCCCCGGTTATTGCCCAGGGATATCTTCGATCCTGTCCACAAGGTCTGCCGGAGCTTGACAGCGTCTGACAGCGTCTGACAACTTCTGACAACGTCCGACAAAGCTTGACAAAACCCAGGTCAGTAAACAAAAGAAAGAATAAAAAAACCTAACAAAACACAATCAAACAACCAAGAGAAGAAAAGAATAGTAACATACCTTTCAGAACCAGAAAAACAAAAAGCCCCAGCCTATTTGTTTAGCACTGGGTAGTCTGACCTCAAACAACGAAGGAATGAAAAGAGGAAAAGAATAATGCAACGTTGCATCAAGAGATTCGGGAAGGAAAAGAAAGAACAGAGACAATAATGAAAGAAGGGGGGAATAATCACCAACAACCCGTCATGCCCAGGGCTAGTGCAAGCGCAAAAGGAGAAGAAAAGAGAGGGAAAAGAAGCATCAACACCCCATCATACCCAGTGCAAGCGCAAAACAAGAAGAAGGAGCGATCTAAGCAATCCAAGCTATCCAATCCACGAAGCAATCCACATCAGAAGAAAAAAGACGCAGTCAACGCAGTCGACACAGCCCAACGCCGCACCACAACACAGAATCCCCTCATCACCGCATCACAGCATCACATCAGGAAGGGAAAATAAAACGAAAGAAAACACATGCCCAGTGGGCTTACATTATCTCACACCCAACGAAAAATAACAAGGGGAAAGAGAGAGATGGGGGGGGGGGGGGATGGAGGGGAAGAAAGACCCAAGTGGGTTTTCGTTTACACAAGCAGATACAAGCAACAAGGCGGGGGAGGGAGGAGGAAGGGTGCGCTGTGGCATTATTCATGACTGCAGCGGGGGGTGGGGGGGGGAGGGGGGTTCAGGACCAGGACTGGGACCGGGGACGAAGGATGAAGGACTGGGGACGAAAGACGAGAGAACAAAGACGAAAGATAAAAGACGAGAGAACAAAAGACGAAAGACGAGAGATGAAGGATGAAAGATGAAAGATGAAAGACGAAAGACGAGGGAGGAGGAGCACGAAGGAGGAGCACGATGCAGGACGATGGAGGAGGAACACGAGGGAGGACGAGCACGAGGGAGGAAAACCGGAGAAAAAGACTCTGGGTTCAGGACGCACAAGCCGACCCGAATCGCGACCCATGACCGTCAGCAAAAATCCCTTCCCGCCGCAAACATCACTTTACGGTTGTATTCCCAGTTTCTCGCCGGTCATTTCTCCCCGGTCAAGATTCTTCCATGTGCTTCCACCTACCTGCTTTGTGGTTCACGTGCTGGGACTGTTTTCTCTGAAGCAGGGGGGAGGGGGGGGGGGTTACATAGGGTTCGCCTCCATAGAGGGTTACAGCAGGATGGATATGGGATGAGGGATAAGGGATAAGGGATGAGGGATGAGGGTGTATGGAGGATATTTATTTGCTTCTCCTGCTCCATCTATGAACCTACCGCAAATTGACGTGGTGATTTTCGGTGATTGGAATGGGTCCTGGGTCCGGCAACGGGTAACGGATTATTAATTGGGTGTTTTGTTTTTAATTTTTACCACTATGTAATTTACTTCTCTGTAGTTTGATATATGTAACAGGAATCACACGATTATGGTATGTACAAAGGCTACAAAGGCTACAAAAATTACAAAATCTACAAATGCTACAAAAACTACAAAAACTACGAAAAATCAAGTTTCATATTTATATAAGAGATCAAACCACATATCACATATCACTATCTCACATATCACCATTTCACTATCACTATCGCACTATCCCAAATCATCATTCCTCGTTTACAAGTTTTCAAATTTCAAGTTTTCAAGAGAGACAAAAAAAAAAGACTTCTTTTATATTCAACACAATCATTAACCGCACGGCACCGCAAAAGAAAAAAAGAAAAAAAAAGAACGCCACAAAAAAAAAAAAAGATCCCCCACCCCATGCCTTTCCTTCCATAAGATATACCCCATACCCCTTACATTTTCTTTTTGAAAAAAAAAAAAAAAAAAAAATCCCATTTTTAATCCTTCCATATCCCATTTTCAAACGCCAAAAGATTTTACGGTATAAATGTATAATTTCCCGCCATATAACCACACCTCTTCACATCTTTCTAAGCCCATCTAAGCCCATTTAAGCCTCAACTCCAGCAACCTCCTCCTTCTTCTCCTCCTCCGCTGCCGCCTCACGAGCAGCCTTGTCTCTCTCCTCTCCAGACTCATAACCCTCCAAAACCATATCAGACAATCCCAAGTCCTCCTCCTGCTCCTTAGTTCTCTCGACATCCTCGATAGTGATCTGAGGGTCAGGGTCGGGGGCGCAAAGGTTCTGAACATATGAAGCAGCAAGGGGGTCATCCAGGATCATAGTGAACTTGATCTTTCCAGACTTAGCATCCTGAAGTCCGTTAAAGAACTTGATCCATCTCTCCTTAGCCTCTGGGGTGATAGAGTCGGAGACTTCTCCATTTCCAGTAAAGATACGCTGGTGCAACTCGTCGTGAACCTGTTGCAACAAACCTTCAACGGTGGTGAAACGTCCTCCCAAAGTTCCGGGGGTGAGGTCAAGGTTAATCTCAGGGCAGGACAATCCACAGGTCTCGGACTTCAAGATATCACGAGCAAGATCCTCCTCGTCCTCGACACGGAGAGTAATGATACGTCCCTTGCTAGGAACGGCTCCTCCGGTCTTGACCTCGTTGGACTTGTAACCACAGGAGTCACAGACGGTAGACATGATGACGACCTCCTTGAAATGAGGGATATCGACAAGCTTCATGTGGGTGTTGCAAGGGCGAACACAAGACGGGCAAGTAGCGGGGAAAGTGTGAACCTCATCGGGGCGGATGGGGTCATCGTCCAAAGGCTGAGGGTCGCTTGCAGAAGTATCGGTAAGACCCAAGCGCTCGTTCTGCTCGGGAGTACGCTCGTAGTCCTTGCGGCTCCACTTTCCTCTAGCATCTCCGGGTCTAGGCTCGATCCAAGAGTTACCGGCAACGTCGTCAACGGTCAAGGTGAAGGGGAATTTGTCTCCCTCAAGGTAACCACGGACTTTAGCAATAAAGGCCTCAATCTGTTCGTAGGCCTCGGGCTCCATGGATTTTCTGGTCTCCTGGCCGGCGGAAATGTCCTCCAAGACGGTGGTGAGAAGTCCCTCAACGGTGGTGAGCTGACCACGCTGGGGAGGAATCTCCAAGTCGAGCTCCTCGAATCTAGCAGTGCAGGTATCGGCCTTGACAACCTGACGGTCCATGTCGTCCTTGCTGCTGACCTTGAGGGAGTAGGAAACTCCGCGCTCCTGGATTACGGATGCTGACTGAATTTCGCAGTTCTTGAAGTGGCAGTGAGGACATTCGAAGGACATCAATACGACCTCGCGGAAGAAGGGAATCTGAGTGAGAAGGAGACGGGTCATTCCCTGCTCGTGGCAGTTCATACACAAGGACTCTATATATGGTGTTAGACTATTATTTCCCTTTTCATTCTGCGCAGAGAGTGATAGACATACCAATATTGTCCATAATCTGGGGCTCATCGTCACCCTCAGCGGCGACGTCCTCCACCATTTCACCAACAGGGCGGAAGAACTCCTCCTTCTTCTCCTCCTCAGCGTGGGGCATTTTGTCTGTAGTAGCTAAGTCTAGCTTAACGAAATCTGTAAGAGTTTTATTTTTCGGCGTGGGGGGGTTTGTCGCAAATATCAAGTAGCGACGGTGGTTCCTTGGAGGTTTTTCGGGTTGTTGGTGGTTGGATGGCAAGAAGAAGAAGATGCGCCTGGTTTTTTTGGCTTTTTACACTTTAGCAACCGCGTGGAGGGGTACGTTGGTGGGGCATCAAGTAGCGCGGTGTTCTCGTCAGCGAGTTGCAGGGGTGTTACATAGGGAGCAGGGAAGGTTCGGGAATCAACTGGAGCTGGACTCCAGCCTGGAGGATCCTGTCTCTGACTGGTATGTAGCAACCAAACGGAGCAAGCCAACCAACGACTGTGCACTGTGCGTAACGATCATCCCGGGCATCAGCGACATCGCGCGAAAGTTGAAACCCCAAAGTCCACAAGCGCGTTCCCATAGGTAAAACCAAACTCTCTATCACAACTCCAGAATGAACAAATCGATAACGCACCAATCCGGAGTTCCAACCATGCCACAAACCCTCATTTTCGTCACCGGCAACGCCAACAAGCTTGCAGAAGTCAAGGCGATCCTTGGTGACTCTGTTCCTTCGCTTGATAACCAGGCTCTTGACCTTCCCGAGCTCCAGGGTACTCTTGAAGAGATTACTCTTGACAAGGCTAGAAGAGCTGCTGAGGCTGTAGGTGTTTCTGTGTTTGAATGTTCTTTCTACATACTATGTTTCCTGGAGCCCTGGATCACTGGATCACTGGATCACTAACCCCTCTCCCCCTCACAGATCGGCGGTCCCGTCCTAGTCGAAGACACCTGTCTCTGTTTCAACGCGCTCAACGGGCTTCCAGGACCATACATCAAATGGTTCCTTCAATCCATCGGACACGAAGGATTAAACAACCTTCTTGCCGCATACTCCGACAAGAGTGCACAGGCCGTTTGTACCTTCGCATACTGTGCAGGTCCTGGATGTGAGGCGATTTTGTTCGAGGGACGGACTGATGGGAAGATTGTTCCTGCTAGAGGCCCCACCCATTTTGGTTGGGATGCTGTTTTTGAGTATGAGAATGGTCAGACGTGAGTTATCCTCCCCTCACTCTTTCTCTTTTTTTTTTTTTTTTTTTCTTGTGATGCCAGAGGAGGGTGTTGGAGGTCGGGGGCTGGATAGTGGGAAGGGAAATAAAAGGGAGATAGAAACAGAATCAAACGCTGACGAAAACATAGTTATGCGGAGATGGATAAGAGTTTCAAGAACCAGATCTCTCATAGATACAAGGCGTTGGATAAGGTTAAAGCTTGGTTAGCTGTGAACCACAAGTAAATCCTACCACCACAAGTAAATCCTATATCCCGTGGAGGAAACTACAGATCGAATCACAGAAAAAAAGAAAGAACTAGAACTATGGCGGGAACCAAAAGCCGAACTAGGAGCTAGAAGCTAGGAAAACTATACGCAGAGGATTGAGAACCGAAAAGTTTTGTTTGTATTTTTATATATGTCAAATATCCTAAAGGAAAAGGAAAAGGAAATGAGAGTTAGAGGCAGACCGCAGGCTATCAAGCTACTGGGGAAAGAACCCCGCAGAAGAATGATCAATATGCAACCGTCTTCAAAAGAAGAAATCAAAAGTACTTTTATGTATCCTAATCCCAATATCCAAAATGAGACCCCCACCTCTCTCTCTCCCTCCCCCCCCCCCCCCCCCAACTGCCTAGCTGAATATATTTACACACCCTCAGGATGATCCTTCTGCCAGTTCTCGTACCATTGGGTTATCCTCTCAATATTAGTGTCGATATCGTCTGAGGAATCACTACGGAGCTCGACGACAATGTTTTCGTCGTATCCTTCGCGGGCATCGTCTAATACTACCTGCATAATCTCCGCGTCGAGGTTTTCTTGAAGCTTAGCCTCTGTGGGGTTGTATTAGTTCTGAATTCCGTGAACTTGAAAGGAATATAGGGAATGTGAAAATTATGAGTGCAATAAATTCGGTAGATGTGTAAGAGGTCGTCACGAACCGGAGTAATTTCTACAACCACCAATCATATTAGCAACCATCCCCACAAAGCAAGTCTTGACGTTAAGGACAAAAAATCCCCAGCAAGTTCCCAAGTCTGTCAGGAGATAGAAGGGATGTTACATACCTAGCCTGCAGTCTATCATAAAGCACACCATTTTCGCATCTCAACACAACAACGAGATCAATCAATCTCTCAGGGAACAAATCACAAACATGCCAATCAATGACATTTCCTCCTTCTTCTAGCTGGGGTTCAATTTCATCAAGTAGACGGTCTTCGTCTACTACCCAGGTTTGAAGCGCTTCGTCGTATTCTTCTGTGAATTTGTTGTCTTTGACGATTTTGTTGATGTCGATTAGGTTGAGACCGGTGGATTCGGAAAGGAGGATTGAGTGGGATGATTTACCTATGAAGAAGAGAGACAGAAAGAGACAGGTTAGCAAGGTTTCTAAGGGAAGGAATAAACTTTGGAGCTGTTGGCAGAGAGCAATCGGAGAGCAATCGCAGAGCAATCGCAGAGCTTATGATTCAGCTGGATGACAAGCTGGGTGACAAAGTGGCAAGATAACGAAAATCACAATCCCATTTCCGAATGTACCAACAGGGCTTCAGAAAATCGAAAAGCTACATACCGACTCCAGGAGTACCAGTAATAACGATATTAGGTTTTGTGCGAGGCATTACTGTTGGTTTTGTTGCGGGTAAAATGCGCGTTTCGAGGTTTCGAGGTTTCGTGGTTACGAGTTTGGTGGGGTACTACATACGCGCGGGGGACTCGAGAAAAGTTGCTAGCGCGATGGAGGATGTCACCCACCCCACCCCACCAAGGCTTCTACGGCTCCCAAGGCTCCCAGGGCTCCCAGGGCTGCAGCCTGGTTAGTGATACATACGTACCTTACAAGTGTAGTTCGGCTGCTCATGCGCGTCGCTGCTTACTCGGAAGTGTTATTGTAAAGATGTTATGCTACCAATTGTAACATCAAAGGAAGAGTGGCATCCCAGAGAAATAACTTTTCTAAGAAGCAAATCGTTTGGTGATTTATCAAATCCAGATTTCTTAACAGCGGTTTCTCGCAAACAAGTAAGTATGTATCCTATGGATTCTGGAATGAGAAAGTGGGATTCTGCAAATATTCGGATTTCAAGAAAGCAAATCCCGTGACCTGTAATCCTTCAAAGCAGCAAAGTTGTTCCTACCAAAGCACGGTGCCTATTCTACGAATTACAAAAGAAAGCAAATGAGGCTGACAACTGGTGAAGAAACTCCAACCCTGGCCCTTAAAGCCGCATTAGTTACGACGTTTTTCTTACCCGCGCTACCGAGGTGACGGGAGTGACGTGACGACAGCTGCGACCTCCAGCCAGACAGGGCGTCGAGGCGTCAACTGATTGCTTTCCATTCAAGATTTTGTATAATTTGCCATCAGGAAACTGTATGTTGCACAAATAAGCACCGATTCCAAGACAAGATTCTTAACAAAGAAAAGAGTAAAAATCAATGGTCATCGGCGGCCGGAAAGCCACACGCTAATCGTCCGTCGACCGCGCTGCCTCGGTATTGCCGTATGGAGTTATATTTTCCCAGCTTGTGATGACCAACTATGTATGTGTGTGCCCTGTACGAGTCAAGTCTTGCTTCATGCCGGCAGAAACAAATATCCGCCTCAACAGTTCTGTTGAATGTTCACTCATCCTGCAACTACCAACTCTACGTTGATCCGCCTAAACCCGAGGAAATATCATAGACCTGACCATCCTTCAAGCCCGCGCGCCTTAACACCATTCGCGATCTCAGCTTGACCAAGATAGCAAGCTCCTCAGTACATCCAGACTTCGCGACTGCGACAAACCACCGGAAACTACTAACGACAAGCCCCGACTACGTATCACGAAACGTAGGTTGGGAGTAAGAAACCAACGCCATGCCCGGCACAAGCAGAGTCCCCGTATCCCTACGGAACCTCACCTCCTACAAAAACGCCGCCGCAAAGAGGAATCCATTATTGTCTTTCAACTTTGACTTGTACGTCCCTTTATTACCTGAGCTCCCAGAGCTTTCTTGTGCGTCTAGGCGCTGGAGGAGGCTCTATATCACCTGAACTGTCGTACCAACCGCCCCGCACTGCTTCATGACATCACCCGCCTTACTTTGACACCCCAAGTCAATATTAGCTATTCTACAGAGTCATAATTGCTAACCTCCCCACCAGGTTGCGTAACATTATCTTTACACTCTTCATCCTTCGCCATTTCCGTAAAGCTATCCGGCAACTAAGAGGCCATGGAATCCTAGGGACTCTCACAAGTTTCTACAGATATGTCTTGAGAGTTGGATATGGCGTCTTCCTAAACCTGCCTGGTGTAAAGAGTAGAGTACAGTTACAGGTTGAGGAGGCGTTAAAGAAATTGGAGGATAAATTGATTCAGAAAGGACCGGGAATTACGCATTATAATACATTACCCAAGGAGGGTATGAAGGAGGAGGAAATTAAGGAGATTTTGAAAGGGTGAGTAGCTATCTACAGCTCTGCTTAGGATTCCAATTGCCCAATTCCCTAATGGCAATCCTAAACTCAGAGTCTCAATTTTTTATATCACAAGAGCTCAAAACTAATTATAATACCTGCAACAGTCTCTCCGAGCTCCACCACGCAGAATGGGAAAAAGGTCAAGTCTCCGGCGCCGTCTATCACGGCGGTTCCGACATGCTCGACCTCCAATCCGAAGCCTACCGACTCTTCGCCGTTTCCAATCCCTTACACCCAGACGTATTCCCAGGGGTACGCAAGATGGAAGCCGAAATCGTCAGCATGGTCCTGTCAATGTTCAACGCCCCACCGGGAGCCGGGGGTATCACAACCTCCGGCGGCACCGAAAGCATTCTCCTCGCCTGTCTTTCCGCACGCAACAAAGCCTACACCGAGCGGTCCGTAACAGAGCCCGAAATAATCGTGCCCATAACCGCGCACGCAGCCTTCGACAAAGCCGCGTCCTACTTCGGACTTCGCATCCACCACGTCCCCATCAACCCCGTGACACTCCAAGTTGATCTCCGCGCCGTATCCCGATTAATAAACTACAACACCATCCTCCTAGTCGGATCCGCCCCCAACTTCCCCCACGGCATAATCGACGATATCACCGGCCTTAGCAAACTCGCACAAAAAAAAAGAATCCCGCTTCACGTAGATGCTTGTCTTGGCTCCTTCCTTATCCCCTTCCTAGAACAAGCCGGCTTCCCTTCTACCCCCTTCGACTTCCGATTAAAAGGCGTCACTAGCATCAGCTGCGATACCCATAAATACGGCTTCGCACCAAAGGGGAACTCGGTGTTATTATTCCGCACCAAAAAGCTTCGAGCATATGGGTATTTCATCACCGCAACATGGCCCGGGGGAGTCTATGCATCCCCCTCCCTCGCAGGTAGCCGAGCCGGCAGTCTAATAGCCGGAACCTGGGCCTCTTTACTCAAGCTCGGAGAAACAGGCTACCTTGAATCCTGTCGAGAAATCGTCGGAGCAGCAAAAAGAATCGAAGCAGGAATCAAAGAGAAATTCCCAGACGATTTATATATCCTAGGAAACCCCATGGTATCTGTAGTCGCGTTTGGAAGTAATAACTTAAATGTTTATGAGGTTGCGGATGAAATGTCGAGCTTGGGTTGGCATCTGAATGCTCTGCAGTCTCCTCCCGCTGTCCATATTGCTTGCACTAAACCGACTGTGGCTGCGGTGGACAGGTTTTTAATGGATCTGGGAGAGGCGGTCGGGAAGGTTAAGGAGAGGGGAAGGGGCGCTGCGGTTGGGGATACTGCGGCGCTTTATGGTGTTGCTGGGGGTCTGCCGAATAAGTTGGTGGTTAATAAAATGGCGGAGGGGTTTGTGGATTGTTTGTATAAGGTTTAAGTCGGGAGTTGGGATTCGGGGGTTATGGAGTTGGGGTTGGAGTTGGAGTTGGAGTTGGAGTTGGAGTTGGAGTTGGAGTTGGAGTTGGAGTTGGAGTTGGAGTTGGAGTTGGGGAAGCTGAGCGAGTTGGGGTGATGAAGGTGTAAGTAAAAATCAATGATATCCAACAGCGGACATCCAACATCCAATATCCAACAGCGGATATCCAACAGCTGATATCCAACAGCGGACATCCAACAGCGGACATCCAATATCCAAAAGGTTTCTGGATAGTGTGGTTAACGTGGTTAACTTGGTTACCTTGAATTTTCATTTTCTTCATTTATCTTCATTTCTTTATTTATTCATTTATCTTCATACAGCATCTCATTTTTCTTTTCTTTCTTCTTTTTTCTTTGCGTTTAGCATATACTATATACTATATACTATACTGCAATCCAAGCAAACAATCAAAAAATCCAAGCAAACAATCAAGCAATCCAAGCAAAAAATCAAGCAAACAATCCAAGCAAAAAATCAAGCAAGCAAGCAAAAAAAACAACCCCCATCCAAATCCCCATCCAAACCCTACCGCAAATCCCACCGCAAACCCCATCCCTATCCACCCCAACCCCTACCGCAAACCCCATCCAAATCCCATCCCTATATACCCCTACCCCAAATCCCATCCAAACCATCCAAATCCCACCGCAAATCCCCTACCGCAAATCCCATCCAAACCATCCAAATCCCACCGCAAACCCACCGCAAACCCACCCCTATGTACCCCAAATCACCCCAAATCCCCTACCGCAAATCCCATCCAAATCCCCTGCCCAAAATCCACACCAATAAAAGGAAACCTACATTCCCTTCCCTCCCCTCCCCTTCCCTTCCCTCCCCTTCCCTTCCCTTCCCTTCCCTTCCCTTCCCTTCCCTTCCCTTCCCTTCCCTTCCCTTCCCTTCCCTTCCTTTGCCTCCCCTTCCATATTATTGATATACAGCTCTCATGAATACATACATCGACTCAATTCAAGAAGTATATATGTAGCTACGGGTATGTATGTAGCTACGGGTATCTAGCTACGGGTATGTATATAGCTACGGGTATAAGGGTATGTAAAAAGGGTATATATATATATATACTAGTAGATGGTGTTGATTATACTAGTAGAGATGGTGTTGATTACAGTATTCCAAGCTTCCAAGCTTCCAATTTTCCAATATTCCAATTTTCCAATATTCCAATATTCCAAGCTTCCAAGCTTCCAATTTTTGCGGAAGTAGTATGCATAGGTACATAAGTAGTTGAGATAAGGCTGATATACATATACCAGACTCTCAGACTCTCAGACTCTCAGGCACAAGGGCACAAGGTTACAAGGCTACCAGGCTACCGGACTCAGGCTACCAGGCTACCAGACTCCCAGGCTACCAGGCTACCAGGCTACCAGGCTAGGGCACAAGGTTACAAGGTTACAAGGCTACAAAGGCACAAGGGCACAAGGGCATAAGGGCACAAGGCTACAAGGCTGAAAATAAGCCACCAATCAGGGGTGTTGTATTGGATTCCCTGGCTGTTGTATACATATGTGAGTATGAGTGGGATGACAATGACGATGACATCAGATGATGCGATGTTCCAATCTGTCAATGTTTCAAACTGTCTATCTTCCCATCTGTCAATCTGTCAATCTGTCAATCTGTCAATCTGTCAATCTGTCAATCTGTCAATCTGTCTATCTGTCTATCTTTCAATCCGCCGTGCCGTGATTCAGTATATAGGTCAATTATCACATCCCTCAAAAAATACATTCTCTGTAAGTCTAAAGTGGTCGATATATAATTCCATACTACGCAATATACAATTGCAAACGACAATATGGGGGGGAAAAAAAGGAAGAATTTCTGATCCATAATTATTCCTAGTTTATATGTATGATGATATCGAAACATTCTATGAAAAAAATGCAATTGACAAAAAAAAAAAACTAATGTCTGCCGGATCGTTTTCTGTTTCTGTTTTTTTTTTCTCAACTCCAAGGCTCCAAGGCTCCAAGTCTCCATGTGTCCAAAGTCTTCAGGTCTTCGGGTCTTCAACGTCTTAAGTCTTCAAGTCATCTCATCTCCGCCAAAAAACCAGTCAAGTTCATTTCCTTTAATAAAAATGTACATTTTGCATCCTCAGCATGGCACTCAATGAGAGCGGTCTATCTAAGCATCGAGACGAGCGGGGAAGGTTCCGTTCTCTATTTATATATGTTAGTAAATTATCCATATATCCAACCCAAACCTCTGAACGTTTCCCAATTTCATATGATCCAATCCCAGGAAAGGCCAGAAACGGAAGATCTAAAAAAACTAGTCCGGATACGTACCACGCTGGTTGTCCCATCTCTCAATCCAAGAGTTGGGGCAAAGAGACCGGAAGGCGTGGTAGAACTGCTTGCAGGGGGTGAATTCCTCGCCCTTGACGTTAATGCACTTGTGGTAGTCGACGTAGTTCTGCCAGCACTGTAATAATCCGGTCAGTCGTTTGCGATGATGGTGATTTGGGCGTGGGGGGTACGGACGTGCTTGGTCTGGTTCATGTTGGGAAAGCGGGCATCGAAGCCTAACATAGTTGTTAGTAAAGGGTGTCCTTCTTCGTAATATCAGGCCGTTCCGTCATTGCTCAAGGTCCATCCGGTCGCTCGCTGGGATTGTCGTGGTTGCTTTGCTTGCTTGCTTGTTTCGCTGCACTGCACTGCACGGCATTGCGTTCGCACGCTTCAACGCTTAAACGCCTCGGACGCTTCGGATGTCTCGTACACCTCGCTTCGTTCAATCCGCTCGCTTCATGTCCCAGTGCAGGTGTTGTCGGAATTGCGGGCAGTGCAAGCATCACAAGTCGCCGCTAATCCCAGGGCGGAGAAGCGGATGTATCTTTCGCAATCGAACTCCCGAGTAAAAGAAGGGCGTTTTGTGTCCATACCGGCAGTCACGAACTTGAAGGGCTTAGTCTCGCGTTCCTCGTCGGCCATTGTTTCGGTTGTTGTTGGTGCGTGTAGCGGAGAGTGGAGATGTTGGTTAAGTTGGGGTGATGAGACGAGACGAGAAAAGTCGGGTCAGTGGTGGGTATGGGATGGGGGGAACCGGCGGACGGTTGCAGCATCACGGCAACAAAATTTGGTTTACCCGGCCCAACACCACGGCTACAGTTCCCGAATATTGGCGCGTTACGGCACGTTTGTCGAAGATCCTAACATAAAACAAATGGCGAATCCGGGAAGGGTATTACCGTCACTGTTAAAGTCGCAGTGGAGGAACGTCGCTACGAAATGGAACGGTTCAGCGGGTAGACAGGCGAACGACGCCTTCAGAAACGTGAAGCAGCAGCAACAATTCTTTTCAAGTACACCGCTACGGACGGCTCAACCTCTGCGGCAGGCTCCGAATTACAGAGCGCAATATCGCAAGAAGAATGCGGACATTGGATATTACATGTTGAGGTCAGTGCAATCATTGGAGTTGATCCGGGCAATGGCTGACAGTTTTTCTCCAGTGTGACGATTGCCACTCTTACTCTCTCTTACGCTTCCGTACCTCTCTACCGTGCTATCTGTCAGCGAACAGGATATGGAGGTGTTCCTATCACCGACCAGACTCGGTTCACCCCCGACAAACTTGTCCCAGTAGAGGGCGCGAAGCGTATCCGTGTGACATTTGCATCATCGGTTTCTGACCTGTTGGACTGGAAGTTTACACCTCAGCAGAAGGAGGTCAGAGTTTTGCCCGGAGAGACTGCTTTGGCATTCTACACGGCTACGAATAAGAGCAAGGACGATATTATTGGAGTCGCAACTTACTCTGTCAGTCCTGGACAGGTTGCTCCCTACTTTAGCAAGATCCAGTGTTTCTGCTTCGAGGAGCAGAAGCTTAACGCTGGAGAGACTGTCGATATGCCCGTATTTTTCTTCATTGACCCTGATTTCTTGGAGGACCCCCAAATGAAGGGAATTGATACCGTAACTTTGAGTTACACTTTCTTTAGTGAGCCGACCCTACCCGCTGCCTATGGCTGATCATTCTAACCGCCGGGCAGAGTCCAAATCCGATGAGAATAGTGTTATCAGGCCACTTCCCCCGAAGGCCTAATAAAGAGATGGATGACAATTGTAAACTTGTACAACAGCAAAAATTATAGACGGTGGGATCTTGTATGATATCAGAGGTCGGTGTTTTTGTTTTCACATTAATTTAAATCTACTCTCAACCAACTCGAGGAGGTGGGGCATTCCATTCGGAGCTGGTATGGTGGGGCAGTGGGGCACGAGTGACGACCGGTGTAGTATCGGTTGTACTCGGCGCCAAGAACGGAAGACGTGCGGTAATAGCACACGAGTCGCGAGAAAGAACATGGGATAAGAAGAAGGCAGTAGCACCCCTCCATTCCCCACTACAACTCCACAAACCTCATCATGCTCGCCAACAGAATCGTCCCTCGGGCGCTATCGAAGTTGCGTCCCAATGCCACTTATACTACCGTTTCGCGTCTTTTGAGCACTCTCGCCGTGCTTGAGCACCGCGGCGGCAAAGTCTCCGCCGGTTCGCTTCCCAGCATCAGCGCCGCCGTTGCCATCGGAGGTCCAGTTACTGCATTTGTTGCTGGATCCGACTCAGCCGCTGTCGCAGCTGAGGCTGCTAAGCTCGAAGGTGTCTCCAAAGTCCTTCACGTTCCCAACGGAGCTTACGACAAGGTGCTACAGCATCCCATCTACACCCCGCCATATGCATACTAAACACCTCCCCAGGGCATGCCCGAGAACTTTGCGCCCCTTCTCGCCGAGAACATCAAGGCTGGAGGCTTTACTCACGTTGTTTGCGCCCACTCTGCCTTCGGCAAGAACATCATGCCCCGCGTGTCCGCCCTTCTCGACGTTCAGCAGATTTCCGACATCACCGCCGTGAAGGACCAGAACACCTTTGTTCGCCCCATCTACGCTGGTAATGCCATTGCTACCGTCAAGTCCTCCCAGGCTACCAACATCATCACCGTCCGTGGTACCGCCTTTGCCCCTGCCGCCGAGGGATCCAACGCCGCCCCCATCGAGCAGTCCACCGTTGACCCCAACGCTCCCCAGCTCTGCGAGTGGGTCGAGGAGAACCTCGCCAAGTCCGAGCGCCCTGACCTTGCTACCGCTTCCAAGGTTGTTTCTGGAGGACGTGGTCTTAAGGACAAGGAGAACTTTGACAAGTACATGCCTCCTTTGGCCGATGCCCTTGGAGCTGCTATCGGAGCTTCCCGTGCCGCTGTCGATGCTGGATTCGCCGACAACAGTTTGCAGGTTGGACAGACTGGAAAGGTTGTTGCTCCTCAGCTTTACATGGCTGTTGGAATTTCCGGAGCTATCCAGCATTTGGCTGGAATGAAGGACTCTAAGGTCATTGCTGCTATCAACAAGGATGCCGATGCCCCCATCTTCCAGGTTGCTGATGTTGGTTTGGTCGCTGACCTCTTCACCGCGGTGCCTGAGTTGACTACTAAGTTGGAGGCGGAGAAGAAATAATCGGTGGGCTGGGTGTATGACTAGCATAGATACATGATTATGATTTCTACGTTTAGCGTGGGATATTATGGCGTTTTGGAATTGCATTTTAAGCCATTGAGTACCACTGTACCATTGCATATTTATCCCACGTAATTGAGTTTTTGGAAACCCAAATAACGTCATGACTGCACACAACCCTAGTGAAATAAGGGACTAGAACTTGAGGGGCTAGACCGGATTAGGAAAGATTAAACACACGTAAAGCCGTTACACATCGCTATGTAAACTGATGATCAAGTGATGCGAAACCCCACGCAACCGGTAGTTTTATAGCAGGTGTCAAATATTCCTTGTACGGGTTTCAGGAACTGAGAGTGTTGTGCTCCGTCGGCCTTTTGCAATCCCCAATCACGAGTGATCGCGCTTCGACATCTCGTTCTGCCAACACCTCTACCATCCACAAACTCACGTTTCTATTAACATCAATTTTCTCTTTCCATTCCCCACAAGCTATAACCGGTAGTCTCCCATCGATCCTGCTGTTGTTCTGCACCTCACGCGACTACCATCACTGTTTATCACTCATCGCCAAGCCACACTTCGCAACTAAGAAAATCACGACGTCGGGGCCCTCATAGCCGCGCCCGCTCTCGCTCGCGCCGCACCGAGAAACCCCACGCCCTTTCGCCACGATGTTTCGCCCCGCCATTCAAGCCCGCGGCTTCAGCAGCACCGCTGCGGTCGGCAGCAAGATCGGAAGAGCACCTATTACACTTCCTCCGAGTGTTACCGTCACTAAAATTCCCGCTCCTCCAAGTGTCGGAAGACAACAGGCTCAGGCTACTATGTAACCTCCCCTTCTCCGGCGCGTCCCTTGGATGCACTGAAATCTTGTTCCGAAGCACGGCAACTCCCAGGCAAAGTCTAGCGAAGCAATGGGGAGAGGAATAGGAGCAGGACAGGAGCAAGACCAGAGCGAAACGAAGCTGACCGGTTCTACTATAGCAAAATTAAAGGACCTCTCGGCGAACTTACCCTTCCCTACCCCAGCTTCCTTACCGTGGATATCGACGAGACAGCCCGCAAGCTTACGGTAACCCCCGATGACGCCGGTGTTCGTGAGCAGCGCGCAATGTGGGGATCCACCCGAGCTCGTCTCCAGAACCATGTTACCGGTGTATCTGAGGGACATGTTGCCATTTTGCGGTTGGTAGGAGTTGGTTACAGGGCGAGTATTGAGGATGGAGGAAAGATTGTGAACTTGAAGGTTCAGTACGCTCACCCTGTTGAACTACCTGTACCAGAGGGAGTGAAGGCCAGCACCCCACAGCCGACTAGAATTTTACTAGAGGGAGCCAATAAGGAGGTTGTGAAACAGTTTGCCGCGGATATTAGAGAGTGGAGAAAGCCGGAACCATACAAGGGAAAGGTAAGGACTATGACGGGATTTTGGAAATCTCAGAGATTCGGGCAGAGAATTCGTGGGGAAATATGGCTGACTTGGGGGACAGGGTATCTTCGTCAACGACGAGACAATCAAGCTCAAGCAGCGCAAGATCAAATAAATTTGTGCGCTTTTCTGTGGGGCGCTATTTATGGCGGTGGGTGTTCTTGTATTATATCTATAGAGCTTGGATGGGCAAAAAAAGTCATCGGGTTTGTACACAATTTACAGAGTGGGGTCATTTGGCGTTCAACGGCGATGTCTCGAGTATTTTGGACCGAAATGATAATTATGAATCGGATTCCAAATCCTCCTTTAGACCTTTAAAAATAAGCAGCTCCGGATTTATGGAATATCGATTGTCAGCATCCTCAGCTCAATACTTCATCAGGCTGGGAAATAAACACACCTAATTGGCACGTACCTCCGAAATACGGTAGCTGATAAGTACACTCTACATATTCATGTAGATGTTGAGTACAAGTTAGGATGCCGAAATCTATATTGAAAGTCCGGACCGTCTTCCTGCTTCTCCTCAGAGTGTCACCTTGTAAACTCGAAGAAATTTGGAATAATTCATTACCTAGAAATACAAATCTCTAGAATAAAACCATCCAAACAATCACTGGCTGTAATTTATTCCCAATAATGGACGTTCCTGAGCATTTAAGCCTCCGCCAAGATATGACGTTAATAAGAACGCCAATCCTTTCTTGGTATAGTCGTGTCTGACCTCGACGTTCACGTTACACACGCACTTTGAGCTCTGCACCTTACATTGTGCAAAACTAGTGGCATTGCTGCATTGTGTATAGCTACAGCGAATTAATTCCAGTCTGTAATAATTGAATCTAAACAAATTGGCCAGATTTCAATTCGTGTCCTGAGATCTGTATGTAGAGCTGATTGACACTGATGTCAGGCGTGATAGTCTTTTAGCTATGAGGCTCGATGGATCCATCATAAAGGCCACCTTTCTGCTCGCAACCGAAATTGTGGTCCCGCTTCACAGCAACCACAAAGTGAACCAACTGACTCGGACACCATACCCCAAATTTTGAGCGAAATCCCGTCGGCTCGCTTCCAACCTTCTCCACCCCACTCGCGTCATCTCCGCAGATCATAATGAAGCTTCTTTGGAGCTTGTCATTACTAGCTATCCCAGCTGTACAAGCTGTACAATACCACGTTGACACCGATTACTCAATAGGAGCACGACACCCGTGAGTGCATCCAGCGTGTACCTGTCATCGGCTGGAGCTCTAATACCCCCGCAGTATCTCAGAAGACCATCGGACTCTCCCCGGTTTCCAAATATTTGGATCTCCTCAACTCCTCAGCGATCGCGTTATCCTTACTCCCCCCGCCCCCGGAAACCAGCGTGTCGGTCTATGGAGCAACACACCGAACCCTCACGACGAATGGCACTTGACCTCCGAGTTCCGGGCGAACGGTGGGGAGCGTCCAGGAGGTAGCTTACACATTTGGTACACCTCACGTGGTGGTATGGGAGGAACTGGAACAGAGTCTATCTACACAGCAAAACCATTCGACGGTCTAGCACTGGTGATAGATTCCCACATTGGACATGGAAGCGTTCGTGGTTACTTAAACGATGGATCCAAGGATTTTTCTCAGCACCATAACCCGGCATCATTGGCATTTGGACACTGCAGCTTCGATTACCGCAACAAGGGTTCTTTGTCAAAGATTACTATGATGCAGAGTGCGAACCAGCTCAGGGTAGATGTGGATGGACAGCAGTGTTTCCAGACCAGCGAAGCTAAACTACCAAGAGGCTACTTCTGGGGTATTACTGCCGCCACTACTGAGCAGCCGGATAGCTTTGAGCTCTTCAACTTCATCCTAAGTGGGCCTGCCAGCGACTTGAACCGCCCAAAGGAGCAGGTTGGTCAGCAGCAACAGCAGCAGCCTCCTGCACAGCAGAACTACCAGACTCAGCAGCAGCACGGCCAGCAGCAGGAACCTATCAAGCGCCAGATGAAGGGAACTGGAAAGCACATGCCCGCCGATAAAGAATTCGAGCGCGCTACTGGAAAGCTTCCCCACGAGGAAGACTGGGAGGAGTGGCGCCCCGAGATCTACGAGGAAGATCATGATGCTTCCTACTACAAGGACCAGGCGTCACAGTTTGCGGATCTCCACAACAGAATCCAAGGCCTGGTATGTGTCTACCGTAACATGGAAAATGACTCGTAGTTAACAGAAAAGCAGACCCACCACCTTGCCCAGCTTCAAGAGCAGCTAGGTATGATCTATGACCGTGTTGATTCTCTTCACCACAAGGAGCAGGATGCCCGTGATGAGCAGAGACACAGCAGAGTCCTTCTCATCCCCCGTGAACAAATTGATAGAATGGAGGTGCGGTTGAACGTCGTCGAGCGTATCGCTACCGATATTGCCAGTGCTGTGGTTGCGAAGGATTACTCCGCCCACTTCGAGGATCTCAAGAAGACTTTGAATGAGCACCATAGTAACCTCTTGTTCCACGTTCCTGACACCATGCACCAAGGTAAGGCACCTCTTATTTCCAATCTCGTGTTTATCTGTGATTGGTATAAAATACTAACTTGCTGTAACAGTCCTTGCATCCGGAGGTCCCAAGATCTGGTTAATGGTCACCATCGTGGTCTTCGTACAAGTCGCTCTGGCGGGTGGTTACATTATCTACAAGAAGAGACGTAACAGCAGTCCCAAGAAATATTTGTAAAGTTCTAATGGATTTGCTTTTGTTTGGTGGAGGTCGGTGGTTTGTTGACGATGTTGGTCAGGTTATGATTATGAAGTGTTGTTTTTTTATGCTACCTTTTGCTACAAATGCTAGCTAGGGAGTGAGATGGACAGATTGTCGGTGTGTGTTTGGTTGGTCACTGTCCCGGATGCCGTTATTAGCCAGGAAGGGAGCGGGAGTTCAATTTGTTTAAATCAAAACGCATGTCTGGGATGTTGGCAAATAAATGCATGCATGAAGATCATCTATCTTTACCCCGCATTTTTGTATCGTAGTGGTCATTGGATGAAATACATAGTCTGGGGTATTAATAGCTTAACTCGCATCATGCCCTAAGCCCTGATAATTCTCGGCTAAAAAAGCAGAACTTATGGAACTTCTGGAACTTCAGTTGAACTTCAGTTGAACATCAGTTTACTATGTGCCTTAAAAAACTACCATTTTCCTCCATGAGTAACTGCCACAAACTCGTCGAACCATTATGAACTCATGATTAAATATTCCTACTTTGAGTTAATGCCCAAATTTCATTACAGTAGCGCTATAGCATACCGCAGATAACCCTACTTCATTTTCTTACTTCTACTAGCGATTTTTGATTTGGTTTTGATTTGAATTTCTTAAACGTTCCCAACCTTAAGGCTATGACGTGTGCTATAGTTTGGAATACATTTTTGGAGGCTCTGGTTTTTTTACCCCAGGGTTTTCTACTAGCAGTAAGCGGTATATCAATTTCCTCGGCCGGTTCCTCATCAAGCGTCAAGTTCTCAAGAAGAGCCTGCATCATCGCCTTCAACTCGTACTCGGTCAAATAATCTCAATCATTTGATTTGATTTGATCTGATTTTCTTGAACGTTCCCAACCTTAAGGTTATGACGTATGCCACAGTCTAATTACATTTAGAGTCTCTCTGGGATCCGCCCCAGAGCGTACTTCATTTCTTGGACCTGTTGCCACCTCTCTTCCTCCTGCTGGTTTTCATTCCCGTCATTACATTTTGGAGCCCTGTTTGCTCAATAATCTCAATCACCATTATCACCAAAATCACCAAAATCATTTCCGTAGATTAGATCGACATCATGGAAGATTGCCGTCCTCGCGCGAGGTAGCATTGTCTGTAATATTATCATCGAACCCCCATTATTCAGATATGGTGACTTCCCCTTGATCTGAAGAGAGCGGTATCAAAGACGAAGTTCGCAGACTAGAGCTAGGAAGGGATCTAATTGAACAGGCGAGTGTTGGTGGGGATGATGTAGGTAATGGTAAGATGCGGTGAACTCGCTCCTGGGCTGGGGTTGGGAGATCCTGGGGTTCCTGTGGTTCCTGTGGTTCCTGTGGTTCCTGTGGTTCCTGTGGTTCCTGTGGTTCCTGTGGTTCCTGTGGTTCCTGTGGTTCCTGTGGTTCCTGTGGTTCCTGTGGTTCCTGTGGTTCCTGTGGTTCCTGTGGTTCCTGTGGTTCCTGTGGTTCCTGTGGTTCCTGCTGCGGGGAGTTTTGGTTTGTGGTTTCATTATCTATGGTGTGTCTTTTCCACATTGGGGTACGAGGAGGATCATTGGGCGTATCATACGCTGGGATTGGGACTGGGCTCTAAGTTTTGAAGCGGGGGTAGGGAGTAGAGCGAGACATTGGGGGGGGGGGGGGGGGCTTCCTTCGGGTGTAGGAGAATATTTGGGGGTTGCAAGTGGCACTGTGGGCAGACTGGGTTGTAGCGGTGCTTAAGTCAGTTGATGATGTAGGGTTGGTGTGTTAGGGGTTGGGGCTATTGTGGGTTTGTTATACCTTGCATGCAGCATACGAGATGATATGTTGCCTTGAGTCTCAAGATGTAGTATACTAGGGGCTGGAGTTGTAGGGGTTTGAGTCATGGTGGGCGTTTGTACTGGTTGGCCGTGGGTGATGTGTTTGATATCATGATTCATGAATTCCAGTGGCATTTTGTCTGAACCACCGGTGATTTTATGAGATAATGAAATTATCCTCTAGGTGACCAAAGACCAGAAAGATGGCGAGATACCCATTTAACATTCAGTGGAGGAGGGCAAGAATTAACCGAGTTTCCCTTATGCATACAGTTGTTACCGATGTACAGAGTCCAAAGCTGCAATCTCGAGCGTTGAGTAGTTTATGTACAGCAGGATACAGGAAGAAATCAGCCATAATAGCTCATATCAACCCGGTAAACAAATTTGTACATCTTCAATGAGGTATTGCGGGAATCTGGTGATTAGAGTATGGCTTTATATTTTTGGGCTGGAGGAACGTGGGTTCGAATCATGGATTCTGCTGTATTTTCTGATTTGTGGTATTTGTTTGGAAGAGAGTTTATGGAGTAGATGGATGGGGGGGGGGGGGGGGGAGTATTTGCAGTTTTGAATTTAGATTATCATTTTTTGTCTTGTTCGAAGTTGTGTGAACTTTTCAGTGAGCAGGTAATCTTGGATAAACATCAAAAAGGAAATATATGTAATCTCTTCTTCAATGAACATTGCGGTTCATCAGATAGTTGAACAACTTGATTATTCACGTATCAAGCTGATCATGGAGGCCAAAGTACTAATCAGAGATCTTTTCTGCTATCCTGAATTGAACAAGAAGTCGAGCAGTAATTGAGTAGTAAACAGTGTCCCTGTTTAACTGGTGGACTTTGTAAAGGAGGCTGGTACCACGGAGTACAGACACCCCAACCTTTACATCCATCTCGACACCTTCTGCTTATTTAGCCTTGTAAAACATCCAGCACCCATTTGAGCAAATTTCATGTATGGTATAAAATGAACACTTTCATGGTATTATACTAATGTCGATGGCGTGTATGCTGGAATCCTCTGACAATTTCGTATCATAGGCTATCATTCGATTCCAACATGGGGGCGCTCGAAATTTACAACTATAGTAACGAAATTGAATCAACACAAAAGTTTATTTTCCCTATTCAGAGAACCCGGAACAACTCGCTACACCAGCACCTTCAGAGGCACATACATTTTAAATAATTCGCTCTATTATTTTCATTGAATACATCCGATACTACGTATAGCTGAAACCCTTATGCTTGAATGTAGTAGTTCAATGATACAACTTTATAAAATAATTTTTCACTGAAATTTCAAAATAACTGGGAACGAAATATTGTAAATTATAGCCATTAGCTTCCTCTATGTCGTTCATGAGTATTTGAATATCTTTCAGGTTCAGCAAAGACTCGTTCGTGTAACTGCTACAATTGCAGATTGGATGTAACTCATATGGTTGTATTTCATGTTGACTAGGCATATAGATTGTCTTAAGTGCTGACTTACCATTTGGGTGTATCACGACACACTTCAATGATGAATAAACCTGGTTAACAACATCCGCAAAAGCTTGCAGATCAAAGATAAAAGAACACAGGTAACAAGAGTTTTTGTGATATTATTGAATAAGCCAGCTACAGCAAGATTCATTGATTCAGGGTATTTCCAATGGTTATTCTGTGGCTTCTTATATCTCTGAGGACCTCATCTCGAATTTTTCTTTCTAGAAGAGATTCAAGCCCCTGGTATGCGAAATCTATTTAAAGGTCACCATTTTACATGCTTATACACCCGACCTTACATATTCATACCGAGAATTCCGATATCCATATAATATTACATACGGCTACAGAACCCATGCAAACAGATAATCACGAATATAAGTTCCAAACTGATGAAAGTGCATAATACGCGAGAATCTTGGGTCCATGTGATATCACTCGACTTGAACTGTGGCCAACTGGTGAATTCAGCTTTTAAACAAGTGGACTTGTTAAATATGTTAAAACTTGGTGAACCAAACTTCCACCCATAAAAACCAAAAAATAATTCATTTTGTTGTTCATTACCTAGCCGCAAATACACTCAATTGTGGACACAAACCGGAATATTCCATCATTATTCTTCTCTTGTCGTCGACCACGCTACCAGAAAATTTACTGGTTGAACAGCTCTTCTTATTTTTAAGATAATCGTGGCACGAAAGATGATTTGCTGTTGATCTTTCCTGTGCTAGAGCGCAAATTGAAATATCGTATTATCTCTTCCATCTGGAACATCTTTCCCTTGACAGGTATTCTGTATCTATGGTCGAATTTTGCGCCCGCCAATCAACCTAGGCTACTCGGTCCATTAAGCATGATTCAGTTACATAAGCAAGAGTGATCAGCATTGCAGGTAACGGCCGCGTAAGTAATCGTATTAGTGTCTTAAAACCTAAAAACCTCTGACATAAGCTAAATTTCCTTGGTTTTGACGGGTGAGTAGTTACGGATATGTGTATCAGATTTTGAAACTTTATGGACTTGTAGTTAGGCTAGTTCGGTGACATTCGGCTTTAATATATGGAGGTAAGCATTTTAATATCCGTAAGGTGTTTCGGTATCACTGAAAGGCTTTCCCGAAGGATCACTATATTACACATCGACCGCTTCTTCGGATTTACCGTGCCTATGTTTGATGTAGATTAAGTTTTTTACTCTTCCGTGGTTTGGATAAAGTACTTGCTTATGCTGAGTTCCATAGTTATACATAGATACAAAGTCTGGTAAGAAGGACGGAAGAACCACGGGAAGCTCAATAACTTGGCATCTGACATTACGATACATATTTCTCATTACTAGTTCGGGTTAACCGGATGGTATATATGGATGGACTTTGACGTACTGCTTGACGGGACAGCCGGTATGGACGGCAAAGTGCATCCGCGCGGAGGGAGTGTGATATTCACTGGCTCCTCGTCCCCCCGCGCCTGACTGGTTTTCCGTTTGTCTTCGGTTTTATCAAAGTTTATTGATTCATTGGGGCCGGATGTTGGCTAATCAAGGTAATAAAAATATCTTTGAAGATCTATGGTTGTTATCAACTGATCAAGCGAACTGAATACCGGAAGCCAGAGTTAGCCAGTTGCGCTCTTTTTTCTAAGTGGATGTCAACAAATAACCAGTTGACAGGGGCTAAACTCGTATCTGCACTCTTCTCCTCTGCCGAATCCTGTATTTTCCGGCCCGATAGCGTCCATATGATGCCTCTTCATGCACCAACCCTAATTCCGGTAATCTTTTGGCCTGCCGGCAGAACTGCACCGTGAGAACCGGCATGGGGGGCTTTCAACTAGTGGTTCTAAAGAGATGTGATATGGTTTGGTTCCACTTGATCCACTTGATTCACCTTCTTCAGGTCCCTAAGCAAGTCCAGAGGCACACAATTGAGTAACAAACGTCCCCAATAACCCTGTGGTAGTGGCACCACTCCCCTCATCTTGATTCCGGCACATAGGGAGCAGCTGATCGAGGATTACAAAGACTGCATAGTGCACCCCGAGACTAGTGGAATGGTTGGTGGTGGTGGTGTTTGAGAAGATGGGTTGTTTGCATGCAGCCTGCCAGCAAGATCAGAGTCAACGCTATCAAATGAGACCTTTTAGAGACACCTAGTGGTATCGAAGTTAACCAGGGTTAGAATAGTGACTAGCATCACCGTCCTAAGCCTAGAGGCTCACACCCATCAAATTCCAATGGGGGGATGGTGGGATCGTTCATTAGAAAAGGTTGATGGGTGACATGCAATGACCCAAATCGAGCAGAAATCCTGATGCGCCCCCGGATGAGGCACTTCGGGAATGTTACCACTTGCGGCTGAAAATCTCTGGACAGTTGGAGTTCTGGGCGGATTTATGATTATCGTCGATTTGTAGGCTTGCAGGAGAGCCTGAAAGTATACCTTACCAGCTGGATTGTAACTTTAGCAGGGAAGTTTAATTCCAGGAAGCAAACGGTCGTACGCCCCTAGTGGTGTTATTACCAGAAATAACCCTACATCACTGATCCATAAATACTTAATTAACCAATTGCTCTCGATTACCATCAAGTCAAAATCTGTCACCGATACTCGAGTTGCATTGCATCTTGACCGGTGTCTCCGCCACCCATTAGCCTCGTCGAGTGAGCCCACATGATTGCTCTGGCAATCTCTCGTCTATTACTAGCGTCTCGTAACACACGCACTTATACGCGGCAATTGTGTCGTCTTCAGCTGTTAACTACAGTAGCTTGAAGATCTCTCGTTTATCGGTGGCAGCTCAATTTCCTGACTACGTATACACTGGCAAAATCTCAGCCAGTGAAACAACGTTTGACCCCTGGTAATATCAAGCGAGCCAACGAGTGTTCACGGTGGCGCTGTGAGGTTGTCAACGCACAAGGTCAAATAAACTCCATATAACGGTCTGTCTTCTAGCAGCACTCTCACAAGTCATCAATATCTGAGAAAGAGGAGACACCTTCGTTTTCTAGAAGATTAATATTTGCCCCCCAGAGCCCAACATCTTAGCCTTGAGAGAATGCCTCGTATGCGAGGCACTGGCTCAGAATAATGTAGTGCTTATACTACCTTAATGCTTGGGAACTGAAGGGATCTCGAAACCTAAGGCATTGGCAAAAACATCATGCGGACGTTTCGTTAGGTGGAGTTAAAGATTGCTCACCTTACCGACGGTTACAAAAGTGCCGAATTGATCACCGATGAATGTCATTTGGTGTATGCGCACATTCAGGAAACACAATATTTCTCCGCCATCGTAATATCGTAATACCACGTAACTCTCGTAACAATGAGCTACCAAGACTCTCTCTATATTACTGCGCCCAGCCTTGCTATTCCCCTTTCTATCATCAATACCTATCAACGCCAATATCTTCAGCATGGACTTCCTCGTCACCCCTCTATCCTCGGAAAATACCCACAAAGTTACCGAAAATAATCACCAACATCCGCAAATGTCGTACGGCCACCAGCTAGTTACCAATACCCGTCATCCAGACCTTGTTCTTGTATCCCGGGGGGCTGGTTTATCCCATCCTTTTCCAGGCTCTTTTGCGATATTCTACCGGCAGCTACATCAGTTTTTTGATATGCGTAAAAAAAAATCCCCCGATAATGCTCCGTAGTATCTTTGTACCTCGCCCAATATCCCCCCCCCCCCCCCTGTTGATCCCCCCCCGCGGCTATCTGCCCAACCACATTGCATAATTACAATCCTTCACATTACCTTTTCAGCGTGGACGCATCCACGCAACGCGCCTTGTTCTTCCCAATTTGGAAACTCTGGCATGCAGAAACTATTGCGACACAGAAAGAAATCCCAAATAAGTAAGTTACACTGCATAGTAATTACTAGGTAGTTTACATAGCTATCTCGCAAATACTGTAAAAAAAAAACTCTCTCTCTCCATGCAAAGCTCCAAAGTTGCATAAATTATTGCCCGCAATTTGCCGGTTGCCGGGAAATGCCTTGTAATATAATCCATCTCTCTTAATCTCTTAGCGAACATACCATGGACAGACATAGCAACACAACATTTCGTACTCTCTAACCTACCACATCTCGATAAATAACTCCGTCTATCCAAATGATCACCCATAAACGGGTAACAACATAATAATTAAGAGCTTGTTTCCCCCCTGCAAGTTTCCACAACAGAGCCACCCGAGGGGTGATTATCACTGATGACATGTCGGGTATTTGCATTATTGGGTTAGGGTTGATAATGTTATTCTCGCGAAGCGAGCAACGAGGAAAGTGAAGTACCTTTCGGCAGTGTAGCTTCCTGGTAGTGAGCCAAAATGATAGGGGTTTAGGGTGGAAACCGTCCAAGTATCGCATGATACTCAGTATATGTAAACTGTTTCCATCTGCTACATGTAGGAGTTCTATTTTTATGACGGAGAATACCAACGTCAGTAACTTAGGAGTGTATGAGAGGTAAGACGCGGTGCGCGCGCGGATCGTTGGCTTGTTGGGTTAAAAAAGTCACAATAGTTGTGCCCAGAATAACCTCAACGATGACATCTAACGAAGCACAGTAACTGCAATAATTTAGGTAACAAGCCTATGTATGAAGTACAGGTCAAAGCGGAAGTATGTGTAATGCAAGTACGGTAAAATAAAAATTTGTTATTATTTTTGTATCCCTACATATGTACATACGTACATGATGTAACTTTTGCAATATGTAACTCTAAACCTTTGCGTTGCGCACCTTGATCAGCCTACCACGCCGACTTTCAAGGGCTAGGTGGGTTATGTTATCCAGCCACTGGAGCCGAATCTAGAGTTATTGTTGTGTATCAATGCATCGTAGGCCTACCAGCAGTGACATCGCATCAACACCCCGGATTTTCGCCATGCACTGTGGATGGTGAAACACCGAGCCGGCCCGGATGATTGCTCTATTACTGTGTGTTCCTGCAGTTGTGATCTAGCACTTATCCAATAACTCAAAACCATATACCGATAGACCTCAGACGACGTATGTACGTACCTACATAGACGAACCCCCTTACAGTTTCTTGCAAATAATTCTCAGCTCACATCTGGCGCGCGGTTTTTAGTAGCTCGTTGTTCCTTTTGTCAGCATTCATCAGGCCGCTTCGACATCAAGCGAGGCCAGTTCCAAAGGCCCAGCGGCCCAGACTCCGACCGTCTGTGAATTTTATAACACAATTCGTAAGTCGCCGTCTATTAACGTACCTTCATTGGAATTGCAAAGCATTGCAAAGCGTCAGCATCACAAAACCCGGCCATGATGCATAACATGCAATTGAGTAGGTCCAACACCGGGCTTTGCTATTAAATAAAGAAATAAATAGATAAATAAATAAATAACTCCGAACTTTGCTTTACCGAGCGGCGATAAATAATATAGGCTTCGTATTCGGCTCAGCGACCGGTACTATTCAGACGAAGTATATCCAAACGTCAAAAGCAGCATAGATAAAAAGGAAAATATCGATTTAGGGGGGTAAGTGTGATATATCGATTCGATCTACTTACAGCCGCAGCTGTGAATCGCTTAATATTTACCAGTCAAAAATGCGTTGGCCGCTATCCCTAGTCACTCTTCAGGTGGATTGGGATAGCTAGGAAGTTATATGCCCGCCGTATTCCGCTGTGTACCACGGCGCAAGTCCACACTCCCCGCACAGGCTGAAAACTACGTACAGGCATCCAGCATAAAGCGATGCATGAAGCGATGGATGGATGGATGGACGACGACGACTCCTTTCTCGACTGTCAGACTTTATTTATGTCGGACTTTGTCTAGTTCGTTTCACTAACACCCAGCGACCTGGGAAGCGATTACGATGCATCCACTCCCAGAACCAGGACTTAACCTTCCCCTGATCCAAGGATGCTCATAGGTTCGGCGTTTCAGGTTCTTCGAGAAGTTGTTATTTATGGATAAGTTGGCATGAACTTTGGGGATCTACGGGGAGGTGTGGAATGTTACACTTGCAGCCGACCCCTGCTAAGCATGGCTACTTGGATTTCCCTTGAGAGACGGGCGAAAGTTGTCGGGTTGGAATGGGGATGGCCGCTGCGTTGGTACGGACCGGGGCATTGGGCGGTGATCCAGGGGAATCATAATGGGAATCTTAAGAGTCCAAGTTAACAAGTGCGGAGTAATTCTTCCGATCAAATGCAAAGTGGAAATTCAAAAGTTGACTCGTTAATTAACTATTTGACATTGCATAATAATAAAACGGTTGCTATGACGATATATACATCGCATGATTTTGAATTCCGCTATCACAAATATCGCATCTGATAAGGTCAAGAAAAATAAATTCCTAATATACAGAAGCTTCGCGGTAAATAAGTTATTTCCATCATCCTTCAAAAAACCCCTTTTGTAAGAACTTAGAATGCAATAAAAAAAACAGGTAATTCCTGGATTCCTCAATCGATCAAGCCTAAAATATAACTGGCTTTCAAACAATCTTCATAGATGTATCCTTATCTTGCCTATTCTCCAATCCTCCATCCCCTCAGAAATTACCCTAGATAACAATTATATAACTACCCCCTCCACAAAATTACCAAACCCATAAAGTAGTAAGCTTAAAAACGTAATATCCGTAACCAGTACCCAGTACCCAGCCCATATGTTCCATTCCCAATCCCATAAGAAAAAAAATCAAACTTAAACCCAAACTGTGAAAAATAAGAAGAGAAAAAAAATCAAAACGTGATTAATAGTTAAGCTGAATGATAACAAGGAAATTCCAGAAAGAAAAAAAATGAATAGACTCCGCAAGTGCTCCTGTTGATACAACAAAAATCTTATACGCCTTGATCCCGCCGACGCTACAAAAAAGACAACGCAAACAAAAACTAGCAAGTCGCAATCAATGACGTTGGGAAAAAAAAATAAAAAAACAAAAAAAACGATTGATGCTGACAATAAATCCTTCCAACCCTAAATATCAAGCAAAATAAAAGTAGACAAAGGAAATCGGTGCATTCGTGACTTTGTAAGACTCAAGAAAACCCGTACAAATGCGTTGAGCGGTGGCATGGCATGATAATGATGATAATGATGATGTGATGATGATGATGATGACAAATGAAATACATTAGAGTAATTGATTACTGTGGTGTTGATATGTTATTATTATTGGGTATATTTATTAATCAATCCTTAGGTTTGTTCGTCACTGTTTTTGTTTTGTTTTAATGTTGATTTCTGTTATGGTACGTTCGAGCTTTGAGGCGAGCTGTGTCCATGTCCTGGAGCTGTCCTGTCATCGATATGATCTCTAGAATAATATCCAGTTGCTTGTCCAGGATTATCTAGGAAAGGAGACACCGGTACCCCGACGTTGACGTCCCATGATCCTCGGTGTGCTTGTGGTGGTGCTAAAGTCTGCGGTGTTGCGGGAAGAGAATGGGCTTGAGGCCAGACGCCGGGAACCGCGATTGTCGGGAGAGAGATGTGGCTAGGTGATCCGACGGTTGTGACAGGAAGACCAGCGGTGGTTGGTGGGAGTGATAAAGGCTCACCAACGGGGGAGGCAGTCTGACGGGGAGGAAGCCCGGCCTCGGAGGAGCGGGGGTGAGGGTGTGCGGACTCATGGGGAGGTGCTCCGGGGTATGGAGACGCTCCAGGAGTAGGAGGGATGATAGAGGCAGTGGAAGAGTAAGAGGCAGACTATAGATGGTTAGCAATGATAATAAAGATAGATAAATACAGGTGGAAACATACGTATTTGCCGATAATTTTCTTCAAAGCGTGAGGAAGGATAGACCAGGAGAAAACCTTAACGTCTTTCTCAATGTTTCTCGGCTTAGGGCTGGGGAATTGCATGATAAGCTTGAAGAAAGACTCGCATTCCTTCTTTCCCTTTGAAACGGTAAGTGGTCTGAAACCTTCCAAGTTCCTGCGAATTCTGTTCTTCTCCTCAACAGTGAAGCGAACCGCAATTAGAGATTCCAAAAGATAGATGCAATCAACGGAAGTAACGAAACATTCGTTCCTCTCTGCCCACCAAATGCAGCTAACACAAACTGCACTTGTTGGTCTATCACTTTGGGGTACGGCACGGAAGGTAGCATGGATAGTGTTTCCCTTTTGTTGCCTCCAAAACTGCACTAGTCTTCTCTTACTGGACCATTCCTCCTCTGTCCATCTTCTTGCCATTTGCGCCAAATCACCCTGGATCTCCAAAACTGCCTTGTGGGGGTAAATAGAGTAGGGATTGAATCCAGGAGTTCGATTGGCGTTCCCGTCACCAGACTTATCGGCTTGTTGCAAAGTTGAAGTTCTAATCAATGTCGGATTGGCGGGTTCTGCGTGAGATGGAGATGCCAAAAGTGCGGAATTGTCACTGCCGGTTGGCCAAGTTTGTGAAGGTCCTTGATGGGACATATCTGCGGTCCCATACTGGTATGCAAAGTTCCTTGGGGAAGCTTGTGGGGGGTGGTAGGTACCCGTTTGGTGAGTAGAGTCATGATCATAGCCTCCTGAGTAGACTCTGTAGCTTCCCTCATTACTAGCAGCTGAGTAAGTGTGGGTTGTTGGGGAAGATGTTGGGAAAGCATATGCGCTGTAATCGTCGCTCTTTGGTCGTATAGGTTGAGTAGCTGTTCGCTTTACTGGGCTACGAAGGTCTACATCATCGGCGGAGGCCTTTCGCTTAAGGGGTCGGGATGGTGAAGTGAAAGTTGTGGCAGCAGGTTCGGTGTAAGTGAAGACACCGATATCTACCCGTCCAAGCTCCTCTCCGTCTGTGCCCTCGACTAGGAGCTCCACGCGGGCTTGCTGCAGGCTGCCGGATGTCTGAAACGACGGAACCTCGACAGTAAGCATGAAATTGTTCAGTGGGTTAATTGCCTTAGGAGCGAGGCGGTTGGTTCTGTAGGTACCGAAAAGTAGTCGGTAGTTGCGGTTTGGGGTGGTTAGGTCAGTGGGAGAATAAAGGACCAGAGTGAACATGCTCCGATCAGAACCTTGGTGGGGATCATAGCTCAGAACTGTTGGAAGGTCGTATTGCCGGTCTCCATAAACTCCTTCGTTCAAAGCTTGAGGAGGATGAGGCACAGACTGCTCGGCAGAAAGAGGTCGTCTAACTTGAGCCTGGGAGGTGGTTGTTGAGTAGTGAGAGGTGGGGTAAGCTCCATAGGGGCTTTGCAACCCCGAATAATGTTGTGATGATCTTGAATCATAGTCTACTGATTCGTCATAGCGATTATTGTTAGTCCAATATTCCCCAGAATTACTAGCCATTTTGCTAGCTGAGTAATATTGATATTCACCTGGAGTCTGCTGCGGATTTTTCCCGAAGCCAGACATTGACTGGGTCAGCGCCCGAAACTCAGGCTTGGCCAAAAGGCCCTCGTTAAATGCTAAATTAGCTCTGCTCGGCTGCGTATTGTACACCGGATCGAAATGATGAGGGTAGGTTGGAATTCCCACGGGGGATTTAGTGGTCTGCATCAAGGCGTCAGTTGTCCCTGTGCTTCGTGCTATATTCACTCAAATTCGAGCTGGAAAAGAATTCTGCGTACGTGTGGAAACGAGTATAAGGCGCTGAGAGCCACGATGGATAACTTTGGGGGGTTTATTGAGGGTCGGAATGAGTAAACAACTGCGCAGGTTTGCAGTTGTTCTGGCTGGATGATCTGGGTCGGATGATACTGGCAGGTGCAAGACGGTGCAGATTGATGAAGTGATGTGTGATGGATGTTCTGCGGTTCTGGCGGTTGTAGTGTATGATGCAGGCAAGAGAAAATAAGGCTACTTATTTACTCTAGGGCGGGACGGTGACGGTGATGTGATGGATGGGCAGTCTCCAGTGGGGGTGGTAGCGTAGGGGATATATTATTTTCTTTGAGTTATGGGATGGGCGGCAGCAGGCGGTGAAGAACGGAGGTGATGCTCAAGTATAAGGCGGACAAGTGCTAGAGCAGTCGGACAAGGAGTATGTAGGCAGGTAGTACGCCGATGATCCTCGCTGGGGGGGGGGGGGGGTGGTGTATGATAGTATGGGGTCTGGGTTATGTATATGGAATACTACTAGGGATCACCAACCCGGAGGTGGTGAGGGGGGGTGTATGGATGCGTGAGAGGGAGGGATGAGGGGGGGGGGGGGGGGGGCAGATTAATTGTGAGTGGAATACCAGCTTTGGATTGGGTTGGATTGAAGTTGGATTGGGGTTGGATTGGGGTTGGATTGGGATTTGGCGGTAGTAGTGGTAGTAGTGGTAGTAGTGGTAGTGGATGTTGTTTAGAGGGACCGGCTGCACTAAGTACTCTGCTTGGTCGACCTCCGTTGCTCGCGTCTTTTTGGTGAATTTGAAGGTCCTACCGGGAGCTGCGAAAAAGAGGGCTGCGGGCGGGAAGGGAGCTGACAAGCTAGCCTAGTCCCACAGATAACCTCGACAAAAGGCGGCAGCGCAAGAGTCAAGGTCCAGGGCTGGGGTACGAAGCAATATGTAGGGTAGAACCGCTCTGTCGGGAATGGCATAGACGACGAAGAGGTCCCAGTTGGAGATGATCCCAAAGTGAATTACTGTGAGAATTTCCAATGACGATCCGAAGTTTATAGTCCCTCCGTTTCGACGACCTGCCAGAAAATGGTGTCCCTCCGAACTGAACAAGCTTCGGAGATGGGGGTCGCCAGCAACAAAAACTCCGTCGACGGAGTAAGGTTGGATTTTGTGCAAAGGGATGAGAATGAATTGTTGCTTCTAAAAAAGCGGTGCAAGCGTGTCTACTGCCTGCCAGCCTTTTCTCTCATCACAGCGCGTGCAACTCATATTATTATTATTATTTTATCGCATGGAGTAAACACCGAGCTGAAATACCCCATCCCACCATGAAAGTAACACCCCCCCCCCCCCCTCCCTCCCTGTGTGTGTTGTTGTGAAGCCCATAGTAGTAATGTGAAGAGTAAATCGAGGTAGCGGAAAGGGAAAAGAAACGATAACCACCAGCCAGAAAAAAAAAAAGCAAAGAAGCCCAAAAAGAGACGGAGTGCGGTGCTAAGATCTCCACTGCGAGTACTCATGGCCAGTCTCACAGGTAAATTCTGCCTACGTTACGTACCGTCTGTGTGAGCGGGATCAGAAAAGGGCACATTAAAGACAGCTCGCAAAAGGACAGAAAAAGGAAGAAATCAAAGACAGACATCCCGCTGTAGGCTCTTCTGCCATGCATCCGCATCTCCCTTCGAAAAACGTCAACAGTAACAGGAACAGGGTGTCAAAGTCCGAAATGCCGGTGGCGTGCGGTGGGTACAGTTTGAGCTGAACTCCGTTGCTCAAAGTGGCAGTGAAGAGTAATGTGAGCGAAGGAAATCGGCCAACTTTACTGACATGGTGCGGATGCCAACTACTCGCACAGTACAACGGGAGACATGCAGTCCAATGCTTGAGAATATGGGCGGGCAAGGCAGCCGGGGATCCTGGAGATAGTGTATTCGCATGGACTGTTCGGATGTGTTATTTCGGATGGAAAATTCGAGATTTTACTGGTTGTTGTAATGTATTCGGGTTGCTGTTGCTGTGTTCTGTTTCTGTTTCTGTATTCCTGTTGCTATGTTTGTAATTCTGGTTGCTGTGTCGACTCAATGGTCCGCCAGCGTCCATCATTTCGATCCGTGAGGTACAATGCAACACTTCCGGCTTACAGACTCACAAAGCTCACGGCCTCGCGGGTACACATCTCGCCGGATCCCCGATTTCTTCGTCCCCGATTCCTCATCCCTAATTTTTTTATCCCTAATTCCTCGTCCCTAATTCTTCATCCCTAATCCCTCCTTGCGCGCTTCTCTCGTCCAGCCCAACTCAAATAATCAGTCCGTGCTCTAGTGCATCTCGAACGCCACAGGCCCCACAGACGAGATGTCGTCTACGGCGATGCAAGATGGTTGGTGGTAGAAGCGAGTAACCAGAGCTACGGACTCGAGGGAGGATGCCTGCTGCAGACGCCCGCTCTCGAGTATTACCTTGTCGATATCTCGCGGCTTCCGTGCTAAGGCCAAAGCTCTCGTTTTTGCAGCTTTCATTGACGCAACAAACCCAATTCTACGAGCAAAGACGTCAAGGTGCTTTGACTTGCGATTGGGCTATTCCCAACGCATTGTGCAGTGCTGCAGAATAAGGCGACGCCGGATCAGCAAGACCAGCACGGCCACGAGTACATACCACCTCCCTCTTAGAGCCGCTGGCGAGAAAAGGGTTTTTTTTTTATTTTTTCGCTTTCAATTGTGACAGGAAACTCAGAAGTCCATGATCTGCCCACACAGCAGGGCGCCCCTTGCGAGAGTCTGGGTGAGTCCTGTCTCTGTCTGTGATAGCCCAAAATAGTGTATGTTTAACAGGGGTAAATCGATCTTGTCAAACATCAAACCCAAAGAACTTTAACTGGCCTCTGACCTATCGGTACGACTGACTGTGAGGAGCCGTGGGGGATAGGAAGGTGGTAGCTGTGACCCGTGGTGATGATGATGATGATGAAATGATGTACTCGGTACGACGGTTTCCGCGACCATTCTGAGGAAGGCGCGGTTTGCAGGGCAAGTGTGCGTGCGTCGTTTATCGGGGGTGGGGGAACGGGGTGGGATGAGTGGAGAGAGAGGATGCGGAGGGACACTGACCACATTTGTTGACGACGACTATGGAGGCTAGACGGAATGGTGGAGATGTTAGTTTGTGAGATGGAGCGGAGGGTAGCTAAGAGACATCCAGGAATGACAGCTAGGACGGTGGGGGGAGAGGGGGGGGGGGTTAGGGAATTGATGATTATGGTTGGGGAATCAGTGGAGGGGGGGTGGATGCTCCATGCTTGGAGAATGCCCGGGCGGAGTAGATGGTTGCCCTGGTGGAGCGGGTGCCCTGACGGAGCGAGCTGTTGCCCTGGTAGGTGTGGGACTGCTCATGGAGGTGGAAGCTGTTGCCCTGGTAGGTGTGGGACTGTTCATGGAGGTGGAAGCTGTTGCCCTGGTAGGTGTGGGACTGCTCATGGAGGTGGAAGCTGCTGAATCTGGTGTTGAGATGGGGGATGGGGGATGGGGCAAAGGGCGTGCTGGTAGGGTAGCGTTAGTCTGGAGTATCTATCTGTATCTGTATCTAGTGTTGGTGCTGGTGCTGGTGCTGGACTGGTGATGGGCTGCTCGACAGCTCTTTGGCTTCGACGCTGCTACTAGCTAGGCTCTGCTCTTCGCTCTGCGTTCAGACGGCGGAGCTCTCTCGCATCTCTAGCTAGCACAGCTGCTTCTAGCTCCCCCGAGCTGTAGCTCTTCACGCTTGCACTTTCAACTCTCGACGACGCGACGACGACAACCATTGCACGATGCACCAACTCGATGCACCAACTGACGACAGAACCGACTCCGGAAAACCATCCAAAGCTGACCTAACCCCGCAGTCCGCAGCCGCAGCAAAGCTTATGTGCGCTCACGACAAATTGGGTACAAACATCCGCAAACAAATTACGTCTATGATGCATATGGTGGGTGGTAATGAATGCCTGTGGTAATTGACGGCGGCGGCATGGGGAGCACTGACATCGCCACAAATGCCCTAGGGATGAAATTAGAGTAGCAGCATCCTGGCAGGGAGAAACAATGAACTACCACCATACAACAAACCAAACCAAACCAAACTTTACGGACAAACCAACCGAGATCCAATCTCTCTCCCCCACCACCACCACCACCACTTCCACAGCCATCATCCCCTCCACCACCTCCACAACCACCACTCCAACGTCCATCCACTTCGTCCAATACGAAATCAGCATTTCCACCTCCATCTTCGCCGCACACCACCACAACAGCCATCATCTCCGTACGCCATGGCGATAAGCAGAAGGAGATGAACAAACAAAAGAAGTTACAATGCAATGGCCTGCAATGCATGAATAAAGAGCCTCATTCTGTGATATTAGGTATCATATCTACGATCTGTCTACAAGCACATACAGGAATACACAGCATCACCATCCATACACATACCAGCATCATTATGCAACATGCCATCCGCCTCACCCCTCGTCTTTCTCCTCCTTGTTCTGTCCGCACTCACCCCCTCGTCTTCCCATCTGCACTCACACCCCTCCTTCCTGCTCCCTCCCTCCCTCCCTCCCCTCATGCTCAGATCTCCCGGCGGCACACACTCACCTGCGTGCCCCCAAAATCTCAGATGCAATCCCTATCCACAATCCTAATCCCTTCCCATCACCATGGACCCCACCATGCCGCCGGTATTCATGAATCTGTTCTCGGTTATTGCTTTTTGTCTGGCTAGCTTCGTCTGAGAAACTCGAGCTGCTGTAGGGTGCGGTTGGTAGATTAACCTAACTCCTTTTGGCACAGTATCCTTGCCCCATTTCCGAGACATGGATTTAAAATGGTTAGTTCGTTTAAGGCGAAGATCAAATTCGGTCGACTCTGCTTTCTCTAGCAAGCCAAGACCCCCTCGGTGAGGCAACCACTAGCGAAAAAGAAATCAATGCTCGACCAAATGCGGTTTGAACCGGGGAAAAAGATCCCATCTGCACCGTTCTGGATACAGAAGAACTAGTTAACAAAGCAAGCATCCTATTCAAAAAAAGACGCCCCAAGCTTCATCACGAGGCCCAGACACACGCTGAGCACTTTCTTAAGAAAGTTACGCCCCGAGAGATTTCTGATTCTGCGTGAAATCGAGAAGTGGAAGTTACGCTCGGTTGGGAGACCGGTAAAAACTTAGTAAAAGTCAAATGTACTGTATGTAAAAAGCACGAACCAACAAAGAACGTCAAAGACCATTCGTTCAACAATCAACATGCCCGCGCGGCTGTGCAATTTAGCAACAGGTAGAGATATAACGTCCGATAAAGCTATGGAGAACTATACTGGATAGGTAATATCTCCATTCACATTGTCATCATGTCTATCTTGAGTGACTGCTGCGGCAAGATACAGCCGTATATTGGCTGCAACAATTTTGTTTGGATTGAATACAGCAGTGCTTAAGATGCATGTTGCCTGGGTGCAAAGTCACCAGGGTAGATGTGGAGGTGGTATGTGAGCAATGCACGGCTCGGGCACGGTCCGATGGTTTAGCGCGGGGTCGGGAAATCTCAGAAATCAGAAATAAGAATTCGCAAAAGACAAGCCTCAGACTCGAGGTGTTTTGACTCGGACTCGAAAATCTGGAGTGGGCAACTATCTAGAGCTTCGTGCGGGTAATGTGATCTGTCTCGCGGGAACTTGCTAGCTTCTTGAAGCTTGTCAAAGACTGTCGAAGTCCGTCGAAGCAGCTCCAAGACCGTCTCTTGACATCTCAGACATGTCTATTGTTCCTACACCTTCTTTTTTATCGCATTTACATACACGGCCCTAAATAAGTGTCAGATCTCTTGATTGCCCCACGCTGAGCCGACAGCCCGCGGAAGCCGCCAAAGCGTCTGTCTGAACCATATGATTCTGTACGATACAGTAAAGCCAGACATATGGAAGCGGCTTCTCTGCCTTATGTTTGATTCAGAGCGGACAACAGACAAAACCGAGTCAAGACAGGATTCTCGAAAGTCTTCTTCTTCTCCTGAAGAATCTGACGTTCATCCTTTTCTCTAGATTCATCATCATAATCATCATCATCATCATCATCACTTACCGCCGCCCCGCCGCCGCCGCCACCTACTTACATCTGACTGTCCATATCCGCTTGTTCACATCTGCTCACATCTGCTCACATCTTGTTTCACTTCATACCATCTGGCAACCGCGCACCCCAAATCTGTCAAACCCCTCACCCTCACGCTCACAAGCCCACAATTACCAGGGCAGGTCCCCCCAAACGGGGATCCGTCAAAGAAAGAACAAAACCTGAACCCTAGATAGATAAAGTACAGACAGAGAGAGTCAAGGTGAGAAAGCCACCACCCACCCTAGAAAATACTAACCAATGATCTACATACCAAACCTGCATAACTTGGCAATCCACAAAGGAAAGTCGCTGTTTTCGGCAGTCCGCTATGTATGGATGTTATGTATGAACTTTGGTTGTGCACGATCTGAGGGTGTCATGGGTCGGTGACGATTAGCGGGACCCTTGTGAACAGGGATTCAGAAGGGATATACACCATAACTATACTATACTGTGCCTGCCTGTATGTACATACCCTCGATAATTCCACCTCCGATACCCTGGTCCCGATGTGGGGGACCATGAAGCACCAAGCACCAAGCACCCAGCACCAAGCACCAAGAGTCAAGGTTCTATTCTATTGTGAGCTTGTGAGCTTGTATTTTGGAGGATACTTAGAAAAAAAATCGAGGATTTGCACCTGCTACTTCGGCTATACGAAGTGCTGAAGGGAATAGACAGATCAGATCGGGAGTTTTTTTGATAACACAGTAGGCTCACTTCGGGAAAGTTTATGGCGATTTTTTTTTCATGGACTTTACAAAAGCTTCGCTAATGAGGGGAATGGATTTCATTGGGTTAAAAAAAAATTCTCGGTTCTATGTACATACATATGGTGGTGTGCCTTAATTGACAGCGGAGTACGTCCGCTTGGATCCCCTTGTGAAAGCAAAAAAAAAAAATCGGTACAGAGAAAAAAAAGATATACCATGGGAAGTTTGTAATCCGGTGGTTGTACAAAAAAAAAACTGATTTACAAAGATAGATTCCTGTTCGGTAAGCTGAGTTAATGTATCTACCCATGGTATTTGTATCCCTGGTTCATGGCATTTTTTTTCTTGTGGTTTCCTTGGTTCGACACAGCGTCAAGCGGGCGCGCAATAAACTTACAGCAGATAGACATATGTATCAAGCATTATTGCTCCGCTTGGTTGATTAGGGATTATTCCCTTGCTACGTGCCGTACGTAGGTTGTAGGTAAGTATGTAGCTGGTAATTGACATGCTGGCCCTTCCTTCCCTTCAGCGAGCGGCCACCTATCAACCGAAATTCGAATTCCAAATAATTAATCGCCGTGATTCAATTTATCTACCGCTAGAGTCACTTTATTATTCCTGACTAGGCTGAAGTACCCACGTATGTACATACGTCTAGCTACGTGAGCTGCGCTTACCAGGCTGCGTAGCTCGTAGTAGTATACTAGACGGACTGTCTGGCTGGACTAGTTTTAGATGAGCGTGGCAGATGGCTGAGGTTGCCGAATTGCGAGTTAGCCCTAATCTTAATAAGTGGATAAACTCTCAAGATGGCGTATTATGTATGTAGACTTGGATGGAATATGTGTAATAATACGGGGGGGTTGATCCCATATATTACTTGCGCTTTTACTAAGCTCGCACGAAGCTTTCGCTAGTAAATATGCTTCATACATATTCAGCAATCCGGTCAGCTCGTAATACCTTTGATTTGTTCAATCTAATTTCAAGATTGATGATACATATAAAAGTGAATGAGAGATATAAAAAAAAAGAGCCATTAATAACTGCAACGTTTATTTACCGTGAAGTTTTAGTCTAGACGGATTACTATGTACCGAAATCAGGTGCCCATAGCTCGCTGCTATTCCGATCGCGATTCCAATAAACGCATAAAAAAAATTATTCCCAAACTAAGCTGATAAGGCAGTTCGGCAACTCTTGATGTCTATCAATGAGCAGAACAATGGTCTGACTTTTTTTTATTTTATTTTTTTCTTTTACCGTGTCGAAGTGATGTAAAGTGACAGTCACATGTCTAAATGTCCACGTTTTGTTTTATGTTATTCATCTCGTGCTATTATTATTTTTCTTCATGATACATAGTAGTATGTAGTAAGTGCATTACAGTTTTGATGCCGGATTTGATAGATTCTTACTCAAACCCTACCAAAAAGCTACCAAGAAGTGACGAGGACGGTTCGCAATGCATATCTCGGGAGCACGCAGCGAATCCCGAACCAAGATCTTTCATGTTCACTCCATGCCATGTCATGACATATCTAACTTCCATGATCAATCGCGGTACGGTATCTGAGCCCTGTGATGTCTGAGTGTGTGGGTGTGCTCATATGATCAGCAGCGGGCTTCTAAATCAATCAAGCAATCAATCAATCAATCAATCATCTTCATGAACCCTGGTGATTTGGAGATCTACAATCATTACTTGCGCGCGGTAGACTAGGTGCACGCATGGTCTATGAGGTGAAATTATTTAAAAGGCCGGGTCAATAAACTATGGACAGCGGCGGTATACCCTAGATGAAAGTCCACTAGTGTTATTTAGTTCCGCTGGTTAGCTTGGAGTTATGTAAATGTTAGTTAGCTGATAGCAAAGCCTAACAAGCTTCCCTTAAAGAACTAGTCCGTATTATCCGAATTATCTTATGTGTGTACATACATCGAATGAACTAGGGGATTGGTGACTTAACACAAGTGACATCGACAAGTAGTTAATCCCGAGCTCCCGGTAGTCTACATGTGCATACTAACCCCGACCGACTATTATACCCCATGCCAGAATGAGACCAACCCCGATCGCTTAGGGAAACCTAGTAATTGGAAAGTCTTGGCTTCAGCTCCTAACGACCATGAACTTACAGGAACGTACAGGAACTTACAGCGGAGCTTGTGTAAGTTCTGTCCGATCACTTAACACAACACGTTTTTTCTTACCTGTCCCTTCTATGTATGTCTGTACATAGCTTTGGTGCACCCCCTTAGATAGAGGGATGGATAGATAGGTTTAAGAGCATCACGCATCACGCATCAAGTATATGTATCTTATAAATATGTACATATACATACTGTACACATATCCTTTGACCGGGAACGCACGGATACAAATTTCACAAAATATCATTGAAGCTTACTTACTTTCTCGCTCCTTGCTATGGATTTCCATATGTCTATCCTCTTTACTCAGTCACTCTATTACTCTTAGCACTTCCATAGCACAGCATAGTACAGCGTAGCATGGAATAGCATGGCTGCCTGGTTCTGGTTTTTCGACAATCCCCGGCTTCGCCCCGCCCGAGGATCATCCTCCGGCAGCCCGCGCAGCTTATATGCGACGTGATTTACCCAAAAACACGGCTCGGGATAAGGATAATAAGGAACCATGTTTTTTGACCCATGGGGGGGGGGGGGGGGTTTCCAGCCCATCATGGAATGACCATGTAGCATACATTGCATGGGCGGGGGGAAGGGGGGGGGGGGGGAGGGGGGGGAACCTTCGGGACGGGATTATATCGATACTGTATATATAATCATCATATCAATGCTATGTATATATGGATGTATGGTAGATAGTATGTAAAATGTTTTTTTTTTAAAGAAACGAATCTACATATCTATATATGTATCCATCCATACGCGAACCGCTTTTTGAATGGTGATTGTTAAATGTAATATTTGGTGGTTTTATACCCCGCTATTTTGTATATATATATTCATTACAGACATAATTAATGTGGAATACATATACTGTAATGGATTCGACTTTGTTTTTTCTTTTACTTACCAGGATGCTCTATACCAACTCTATGGTGCTCTATGTATGTATGTATGTGCATGTATGTATGTATGTATGTATGTATGGTAAATACACCGTAACCAGTGTGCTGGAATGCGGTTGCGGGGCGTCAACGCATCAGAGGTTGAAGCCGAGCAGTTATTTCGTTCGTCGGCTTTGGGGGGGGGGGGGGGACTAAAAGAGATGAGGTGCACAGCAAAGTCCACGACAGACATGACTTTTCTCATTGCGAGTTATTATTACTTGTCGCACGCACCATGACAAACATTTCTGGCCCGGTGATTCTATTACATACAGTAGAGGCTTTCCAACGGTTATATCGTATCGTATGACTGCTACTTGCTTTCCTTCCGGAGAAATGTGATTTTGACAGTCTGTATGTCTGTATGCGGTTTACAGCGCTAGCTACTTAACAACCAACGGTAGATTCGCGGCTGTGTAGCTTGCTTGCTTGTAGCTTGCTGCTTGCTTGCTTTAAACTACGTATACTACAGTCGTGTATCTATGTGATGAATGAGGTTGATTTGTTGGTTGGTTCGGATCCACTCCTCGAGTGATAAAATGTGCCTAAAGCTGTACCTACCACCGGCCACAATTGATATCAGAAGGTCATTACTTGTCATACTTGTCGAGATTATCATATTGTCATGAGATTATCATATTGCCATCACAAGCAAGAAGCAAGAAGCAAGAGCAAGAAAGCACAGATTGACAACTGTACATACATATGCTTTTACTCCAGCTTCCTGGGCTTTTTTTTGGTCCGGGGTTATTCTGAAGTTCACCCCCCCCCCCCCCCACCACCACCACCACCCCTTCACCCCACCCCGGACAGAGTTGCCTGGACCTTGCCTGTGCTTCAACGCTTTACTTTACTTTACTTTACATTTGCTTCTGCCTTGGGGTCTGGGTTTATCTTGCAGAAATTTTAGTGACCTTACCAGACCTTACCAGACCATTCCAGCCATACCGTTCACATCATGCCGCCGCGATGCGCATCGATGCATTTGATATGTATAAGGTATGCAATTCCCGAATAGGATTTACGCAGACGGTTGGTAGTAGTAGTAGAGGAGGAGTACAGATGATGAGGAGGACAAAGCGGTGACGAAAGCGAAAGCAAAAGCATCATGACCGGTTTCTCTCCTATATCGATTATCAACCCGGATCCGCCACAACGATATCCGTAATCTTCTGGATATAGTCTACTCTACCCATGGCCGATATCTGCCATTCTCGCTTTCGTACATTTGAGATGACAGTGACTCAGCGAACTTAAAAGAATTGTAAAAGTGTATTTGTCGTTACAGTACATGCATAACGCATGCTCATGCCGTTAATTTCTATGGCCAGTGGTATCTGCTTTCCTGCAACTGCTGCAGAAAGCAAGCAAGAAGTAGGCCAGCATCAGCTGAAAGGGAGCTTGAAGTGCAGCAAGCAGGAAAAAACAATAGGTCCCTTCAGATTCAATTGCTCGCGAATCGGTAATTCGGAAACTGCTTGTGGGCTATCTCTCTGCCGTTTCATGGGTTACTTGACCTCCCCCTCCCCCCGAAAAAAAGCACGAGCTGCAGTAGTGCCGCGTGCATGCGATGATGGGTGAGTGGATTGGAAAAAAAAGTACCTTGCAGATGATACCAGTTCTACATTCTGAGTGGTTAATCGTACATACGGGGGGTTGACAGCGATGCGATTTAGGGATCACGATCTCAGCGTTGCCAGCTTGGGCAAAAAGAAATTCCAATACAATTGCGATTGCTGGCTGAATCTTGTTTTGCATGGACAGTAGCTACCGTTGAAAAAAATGAAAAAGGGGAATAACCTTAGGCAAGTGAACTAAATGAGAGACAATTGTAAAGCTCATCAACATCAAAACTATTTCGTTGCAGTTCGGTTCGGAGAAAAAGATGAAGCAGAAAAATGAGACATGCCCGAGACATCATCGGGCCGAAAGACTCAAAACTCAAGAATCAAAAGATAACGAGCTACACACTCCGATCCATAAACTATGGATATCTGCATTCTGTTCGATGTAACAAATTCGGGATACCGCATTGTGTTTCGCTTAGCACCATAGGCATCCTAAGAATAACTTCATTCGTCATAATCCTTAAGAAGTCTCGGAAAATCCCTTCCTTTGCTTTTCCTCCCCTTTCCTAAGCAGATATTCATATTGCAAACGCTTCTGGTCTTCCCTATCAAAAGATTGACGGCGATTGTGGAAAGCTCGTCGCATGTCATCGGCATCTGCCGGCTTCTCAGGAGAGAGCTGAGGGTCCTCAGAGGTGTGACGACGTCCACCAAAGAACTCGGCGCTGTCGTGCTCATAGTTGTGGGTGGACCTGCGGACAGGTGGTGGAGGTGTAAATTGCTTTGTGGCTGCATTGTTACTATTGTTACTGCCGCCAGTTGATTCGGTGATCAAAGCCGCTGATGCTAGCTTTGATGGCGAGACCATTGATGTGGCAGACTTCTTTCCCTCAATTCCGCTGGAGGGGAACGAGGCCATAGATTGACTCATCTTGTCCACAGAAATCCACACACAAAGATGGTTGGTTGGATGTCTTAGTTTTCTTTTTCTTCAATACACAAATGCACCGTTAGCTTACAACAGCCAAGCGAGATGGTAGGTAGGTGCTAAATAATGTCTCTGGCCTAATTCCTCCGTTGAGCATCGGGAAAAGCGGAGAATTGGGACGACGCGCGGAGGAGAGACGTCGGTTACAGTAGGGGAAAGACCAACGTGACGCGAGCAGGATATGTACACTTACAACTTCGATGTGGACTATCCCCCGCGATCGAGTTGAATCGCTATGCACTGGTAGCAGGCGGATATGCTATGTTGCTTTTTCCGAGTGGCTTAGATACAGACTGTAGAGTCCGGTGGCTTCTAGCGATGTTGGTAGGATATCTGTTGGTGTACGTGCGGGTGGTCGTGCGTATTGCGAGATACGATGATGGATGCCTCTTGCTTTCTTTGCTCGAGCTTTGATGTCGGCGGACGTCTTTTATCGGCAGGCTTCACAGAGTGGAGTGACGATGGCGATGGCAAAAAGCAGCTGCTCATTCCGCAATCAACCACCCATCCTCACCCCACCTCGTCCGTTTCCCCTCTTATGCCTTGGTGTGACGAGTGTGAACCCGGAACAGGGCATCAAATCACCCTGTTTCTTTCGTGCATCAGCCGCCGCCGATCAATTGGTCGTGATACCCCATCTGGGTGTTCCCGAAGAAACATGTTGAGAGGGTGATCGCCCGTAGAACCCGTAGAGCTCTAGTCTCCGTGTGGCTGGTGTGCTCCGCGCGCCTCTCGGACGCGACGAAGGATGCTGATCCAACCTCCGAGAGGCCGGCGGTCAAGAATTGCCGGTTTTGGGTGGGTTGCGGGGTGTTAACCATGTCTGGTAGACGCCGTCTCGGCGCGAGAAGACATAGGATAGGATGCGGTCATTGCGCTAGAGAAGAAATAACAACCAGCGGAGGGTATTGTAAATTTTGACTTTGTTGCCTCGATATGCGCGAAGAATCGTATCGAGGCGAGAACCACGGAACAACTTCAGAGTACGCAATCAGTCAGCCAGTGCCGGGTGTGTCGAGCCAAATACGTCAAAGTCCGGTGCTAAGTTCCACCGGGCACAAATGGAGCGAGTTGGGATAGCAATTGAGGGGAATTGGGAGAATTGGGGGGGTTATGGATCAGGAATAACGGGGATTGGGACGATGAATCGAGAAGTAGATGCAGAATTGAGCGGTTGGTTACCAGAATTTAGCAGTGGCTTAGAAGTAGTGGAAATGGAGCAACATTTTTCGGGTGATTGGCGGTGCAGGCTCGTGAGGCTGGCAGACCACGATTGTCGACTGTAGTCGGCCAATGTCAGTCTGCGAGGCACCCAGCCAAGCCCGCTCCCGCTCTCCCCAACGGTTGTCGCTTGGTCACTTTCGTAAGCACTTGATAACTTCTAATTCGCAGACAAGCTGTGTCAACAAGCTGAGCAAGTGATAGTCTCGTCACGGATTCAACTTTCCGTGCCTCTGCAGACCTCTATCCGCGCTCTTCTCTGGTTGGCGCGTCATCATCACGAACCGGTAAGTAAACATCGTGCACTCTACACGTTTCTTGTTCAATTCTCCGAACTAAGACTCTGTGTTAGGCTGAAAGATAAGACAGTTCACACAGCCTGCATCAACGCATACCACATACCACCAGAGTCTTCGATTTTGCTCCGAGAGTCGAGACCCAAAGCGGGGGCCAAAGACCAGGTGGGATGGTTGAGGGAAGGGAGGGACATCGACAGAAATGACAATCCCACGCAACACTATTCTCTGTCAAATCATCATGCGACCAGCTGAGCTATCTTTGCATCGCCGACTTCAGCCTTCCCCCTCTTTTGCAGTTGCTCCGACAGCGGGACGCAGGTTGGCCGAGTCACTTGCTCAGTCTTATTACCGTTCTGTCTACTGACAAAAAAGGAAGCATTACAGCCAGTTGAAAATGACAAACGGAATTGTGAATGATTCCCGCACCTTTCAAGGTTGCAAACTTCGAAAACGTGGGTGATTGGCGAATGTGCGGAAAGGTTTCAATCAGCCATCCTACCATCCTCGTTTGTTTTAGGGCAATAATCAGGACACATTGGGGCGCAAAGTCTCATAATTTGGCAACCAGAAAGAGTTACGATGGCTTTTTATGGCGGATAAGAAATAGCATGTCCTGGAACCGCGAGGCTTCTATTCAAGCTTGTTTGCTCTCAGCTGTGCACATCGAACTTCACATTCAGATCACGTTTCAAGCGCCAGCGCCGGGCAAGACATCACGCTCATGTGTGTCTCACGGGGTATTTCCTCTAGTTAGCGGGGTAAAAATGGAACTACGTGTACTTGCTGCACCGGGGCTGTCTCGCCAGCAATCTGCCAGTGGGAATTATCCGCTTATTGGGTGAAAGAACTCCACCATTACGGCTGTCTCTCGATGGCACAACAGTATTACTGCAAGCTAAACAGGCCGGTTGAGTTTCATCACGACGGATCCTAGAGCTTGAGCCAAAACAATAAGATGCCATTATCACCATTCGCACCGCTTCGGATCAAGGCGGGATATCAAATCTAGCTGGAGAAATCTTTAGCCCCGCGTGAGTGTCTGGTTTTTCCTCAGCGGCTACATTTTGATCTGGGGTTTGGACAAAAGAGATGGAGGGATTGGAGAAAGTGATTTCTCGGGGTGGAGATCCCAGATACAAGTGGCAGCAGACGGAGACGGAAATGGAGCTGCAAGAATCTATGCTGGAAAACGTTCCAGGCAGCTATTTGCTCTCTCGAAGATCACGAGCCCCCACCAATATCCGCCATCGCCATGCTTTTGGTGGACGATTATGGTCTATCACATACCTGTTTCAATATATAATGCTCGGCACTTTGATATCGCAGAACCGGACGCTGGTTCCACTAAGAGCCCGGCTCTTTAATGTGGTACTCTCACATTTATTTCTTAAGTGCCAGCTTCTTACGAAGTCCATAGCAAGATTGGACATGGACAGACCGTGGTAGGCTTGTCAAACTTTTCATAGAGGAGGGGTGCATCACACAACCCTCAACTTCCAGCCAACCAAAGAAGCAATCGAGACACCACTGCACGCTACAGCGAAATATGCACCCATTTCCACTCCTGAGCGACTCACCCAAGCTTAGTCGAGGAATTATTGGAGGTACGGATTACCATTTGATAGGCAATTGGTGCTTCTAGAGTACAGAATTTGCTAGGACAATGATGATACGACGTTGAGATGATCCGTGGGATGGAGTCACCATATACAAGACAAGTACAAAGAGATGGGATGGAGAGAACGGTGATCCGGTGCCTCCGCGACCAGAAATGAGGCGGTACGTGTATCACCTTGTTCACGATACCTTCCGATTACCATGGTTGTAATCTAGTACAGTCGTTATTGGGATATCTCAATTCACAGCTTTGTACCCAACATTCACATTAAAATACGCCATTCACAATACCATTTGTAATGTGCATGGCGTTTTTGAATACTGTGCATGCAGCAGGCAAGTCGGTGGCAGTCCGCTGCTGAGTTGACTACATATGGCGTAAGTCCTCCGGATTTTAGGTAAGGCCTGGATATTTGATCCGTGCAACGCCATGTATACCAACCTCTTCGAAGTTAGTTTGGTAACAAGGCAGTATCCCGCATGAGGTTTATCATGGTTGTGGGATTTCCGAATCCCATATTTTCGTTAACCAATAATTGACCAAACAGATCCCTCCGATAATCTATCTTATCATATTACAGTTTATATCACCTTGTGGAAACATATTATCTGCGGTTTAGCCCGATTCGTAATCAAAATGTCTCTCGTGACCGAAACTAGAAAGCCTCTCCCGCCAAAGGCCCGCCTTAAATCTGCAGTTTGAACGAGAGTCAAGAAAGAATATTTGACAGCGGGTATGCAGAGATGCTGCACTTGGCAGATGGCCTTGGGGAAGAGCTCCGGTACTAAGGGTGAATCATCTCGAATGAGAATTGGGAAAGTGATTTATATCATGTAATGGGAGTTTCAACGTGCCACCAATTTGGAGTGCTGACATCAACGGCGTTCAAAGTAAGCTGTACATACATGTAATGTAGATTATCTGACCAAAAACTTGATCTCCATGGATATAGGCGGTGTGAAAGTTCAGAGTCACAGCAGATATCTTCGATCGATTGGGGGAGGAGGGTGAGAGGGGGGGGGGTGTCAAGGCGGGAGGTCTTCCTTCGGCTTCACGAGCATTAACACTCGTTCCTAAGGTGACAACCAAAGCAACTCGGTATCTAGTGCTTGTTTTTTGCCACTTCAACCCCCCGATCATCAGCTTGTTAGTAAAAATATCCATGGCTGTTTTTTTTTTTGCGAACACTTGCGTTATGTTGGGATGAGAGCAAATCATGAGAACTCACTCGTTATACTTTTTCTTCAACTACGCAACGCCCATCGCCCGCATTGTCGCCACACTACATGTACGACATGCCGCTGTTATGTACCTTTTTGTTTTAGTGCACGCAGAACCGCACCACATAGCATCATTACGCAGAAATGATTGGATTACTGTACGCAGCCTCGTGAACGCATGCCCGTGTGTTTTACTATAATGTACGCACGCTGCGCAGCCTCATCGTGAACGCAAGCCCGCGGTGTATGTAATGTAATGCACCCCGCCGCCGACATCGACGTTGATTACGTATTTGACGTTTATCGGTGTCGGTGTCGGTATGTACAGTAGCAGTAATAGGAACAGTAGTAGTAATAGGAACAGTAGTAGTAATAGTATTGTGTTTCATAACAGTAGACAGTAGCAGTAATGGTAAACAGTAGCAGTAATAGTAACAATAGTAGTAACAATAACCCCTCACTCTAATTATTTAATTACTTAATTACCTACTTACCCACTTAGCTACCTGCGCATCAAAAGCGCAACGTAATTGTCTATCAACTCAGGCATGCAACACGCGCACATATAATGACACTACAGCACTACAGTTACTACACCATACATACAAGTCGCGCGCGCTAGGAAAGCCGGTACAGTAGCTGTCCTAGATAACCGAATCGTTCATATCTCCGGGGAGGGATGTAGAAATGTCTCACTTAGGTTATGTATCGACCCATACTGCACCTATGGGGTTTTGGATGTACGTTACGTTACGAGATGTTACGAGATGCATGGCCCTATGTTCCTCCCTCGGGCTGTCCAGCTCCCTCGGACTCCTTCGGGCCCTGGTGCCTTCGGGCGATACTTGGAGATGATGCTGATGATGATGCTGCGCGAATATTGGATATGTACAGATGTACATATACGCGAGACATGTGCGGGTGTGCGGTGAAATCGATGCGTACAGTACGAGCGTTAAAAGCGTTGCGTTTAGCAAGGGTTGGGTAAAATAATAAAACAAAAAATAAAAATAAAAAGAAATTAAATTTAGAAAAGTAAAATAGAAAAACAATCGATGGATTAAAGAGTATGATTACATAGCATGATGTTGGACAGATTGGATAGATATCTTGAGTGTTTATTTTTTTTTAAATTTTTTTTTTAATTTTTATTTATTTATTTTTTTGTGCACATCACATCATATCACAGCGGAAATACGGAGTCTCGTCTGGTGCCTTCGGAGATGAAATATGTTAGGTGTAGTTAGTTTCCAATTGTTAAAACGAACCGATTGATGTTCGCTGAACGCCAGCACCCTACCCACCCACCCTGAGCGGTAAGGAAAAGAAAGGTAAAGGGTTCATTTCAGACTAAACTATACTGTAGCCTATACCTGCGTCATGATCTACGCGTGCAGCGGCCGGCCAGCCCTGTAGTCTCGGAGTAAGATACCGGTACCTACGCCCTGATCGGGAATCGGGGAACCTGATCGAGATACCTTGCGTTGCACGCGTTACAGGGTCCTGTCTATCCTTCAACTTGCTTGTATGGTGCCCATACTGTACTGTAAGCCTCATCCGATGATTGTCAGTTTAGACTATTCACCCCGTCAGGACCCCTCTTTCGGCCGTTTACAACTTGCCAAGGTTTCTAATTGAGCTTTCTGTGCTATGTTTGTAGGCGGAAATATTGTGAGAGTTTGGGAATTCGCCATCTGGTTTTGTTTCTACATAGATCGATAGGTATGGTAGGATCAATTATGAGGCGTCCAGTGCCTGGTGCGCCCATAAGCTCTCACTCGCCGTCACTGTTGAGCTGACGAAATCACGAAATGACGAAATGTTGAAATGTTGAAATGACAAAATGACGAAATGAAGTAAATCCCAGGGAGGAGTTCAACACGTTTTTTTCATTTTCGGAACAGTTCTCTCCTAAGTTTTTTGATTGATCAAATCATAAGTGGATGTTACTCCGAATGCTCCGGGGAACGCATCACCGTATTCGGCGCCGGAGGTAAGATGCATATGGTGCACATACATACATATGTACATACGCCATCCGGTCTCTCGGTGCGCTTGTATGTGTCTAGAGTATCTAGAGGATCCCACCATAGAGCAATCATCCCTCTGGGCCTCTGCTCTGGCATCTGCAACTCCGGGCTGCGCTAGTTGTATGGTGCCCCATGGTTACCAGCTGAACTGAATTATGGTCGACAGAGATGGGCTATGTATGCCACCATATGTAGCTAAACTAAGGTGATCTTGGTGATGCTGGAGCCTGGGAGGCCATGTGGCATGAAAATTCTCAACCATGGACGGATGTTCGGGATGGCGGTCGGGTTCACTACGGTGCTGTTAGTTAGGGTAACTCAAATGGCTAGTCTCCGCGCTGAGTCTGGACTGTGCGTCTAGCGGCGCCTGGGTTTGTTAGGGCAGGTTCGGTTAGGTTGGAGCTAGCGAAGTTGGCGAAGTCAGCGAAGCTAGCTTATGGTCATGGAGAATCACTCTTGTTTACATGGAAATCCACACGGCTTTGAAGGGTTTCGGCGCACAGTTGGAGATACTTTCACCTACAATCACTCGAATATTTAATGGAAAGTGGGGAATTTTGCGTGTAGAAATAATTCAACTATGCAAGCAAAATTTTAATTATCATTCAATGAGAATAAATAGACGGTTGTGCCCATTCCTATTTCTAGGTGTGCACTTCAATAGAAAACAATGAACAAACACAGCCAAGAAACAATATCGAGTGATGACAAGAGATTGCATCTCATAGCGCATAAACGATAACAGCTCAAAAAATCTTTTCCACACAAAACATCGAAACCGAAAAAAAACGGGGTTCAAAAAAAACTTCTACTAAACTCCCAAACATTCATGTTTAGACCGCACTCATATTCATATTTCTCATCTCCCATGCACACCAAACAACGCAGACGCACCACAATAAATGATATCTCCATTACCTTGCTACATAATTTCCAGTTAACACCACTTTTTCATAAATTATAGACACGGAAAATCTCGCACAACACGAGAAGAATCATTCCAATCACGATCATGGCTCAAAAAAAAAAAGTAAAAAACCCATCCCATTATTATCTACATACCTACATATCTACCCCTCCTGTCCCAGCCACCTACCACACCTCTAAATCCCCATCCCCAAATCCCATTGACTCGAGTCCTCTTGAACTTACTTCTTATTCATTATTAAATTCCTCCCGCATCCCAGCCCCCCCCCCCCCCCCTCCCCCGCGCATCGGTAAAAGTGAGTATATATAAGGAAGTTAGGGTTAAGGGTTTAGCCCCCCTCCCCCCCCCAAAAAAAAAAAAGAAAAAAAAAAAAAAAAAACTGTATACCTTAATTGTATGTATTGTATGATATGGATATGTGCTGGCGTTGGGTACTTGCCACGGTCATGTGCTATATTATGTTGCTGTTGATGTTATGTTTTCGATGCTGATTGAGATATTCAGGATGAGGATGGGGATGAGGATTGAAGATTCATTGGAATTCTTTGAAGGGGGGGTATTAAGTATTGGTAAGATTAAAGACTTGAAGCAAAATTGGTTATTAGGGAGTGGATTAGGTTGGGTGTATTTTAGTAAATCCGATACTTGGTGCTTGTTGAGATTGTGTTGTTTGAATATGGTAGGATGGAATGGTGATATGTACTCGCTACTCATAACATCGTATATGTTCGGCAGTGACGCTAAATGTGTTTAATAGGCTTATGTGCCTTTTTTCCATCATATTTAATGAGCGTATTTTTTGATAATCTATGGATCACTGGGCATTATTAAACTTGAGTTGCCGTTGCACTAGCCGGAATATATCATCTTCATACTACATTTATCTCCCATTACCCATCAAATGGCTATGAACCACACCTCTCGTCAACTGCGGAGTATTCACGTGAGACAAAAGAAGCTACAAAAGGAGATTCTTGCAGAAGAAAAATGTGTTGTTATTTGTAGTGCAGTAATATTAGCTATAACATTGAATGGTGATGTCAGACTCGATACTGCAATTCTACACAGTGAGCCGGAATTATGGACACAAAAAATTTCTAAAGACTGGATTTATTCAGATTGTCTGTTCTTTGAGAAATTTTAATATTTCGTTCTGTCAATGCATAGCAACCAGCGAAGAAAAAAATCTTTTTTTTTCTAGGGAGAGTCGAAGACAGCCATATAGTCAGTCTCATGTAACTACTGAAGGGGCCCAGGCTTTTACTACCATACACCTAGCCGTAGAATTAAAACACCTAAAGCTACAATAAGCCGAGTCAGTACTACTCCAATGGATTCTCCGCAGCTTTCAACAACTTCTGAAGACGAAGAGGACGAAAGTAAACTGTAATCCTGTGGTTCCTCTTGCAGCGTGTTTCAACTTGACATAATCTCTGCCGGTACGTTTGAGAAGCTTGCCAGAGCAGGAAATTTTAGACCTGGAATGGAGTTTTGGAAAGGCATAGAATTTGTGCGGCGGATGAGTAGTTGGGACTAGACTTCACGTGAAGATGGGCTTTGATACTGAGGCCTTGGTTTGTGGATAATTTCCTCCCGTGTCGGAGAAAACATGTGTTTAGTTTGGTTTTAGTATAGCTTCATATATACAAGTCTGGTTTCGTCTTGATGTTTTACTATCTGTTCTGTGGGAATGCGAATCGCGGAATTAGGGTATGTCCATGAAATGTCACTCGAGTGACCGGCTATGACTAAGCCGTCTGAGGGAATGGCTCTCTCAACCATGGCTGAACTCTTATAATTTTGCCTTTTTTATGATAGATAAGGTCTCATTAATTATTACCCCAAGTATCTTAGAGCATAACCACTCTAAGTAAACTTTCAAAAATTCTCAGCAGCGAAGAGGGCAGAAATGAACCCATTGAATGATACATATGACCCAGCACCGGAACCATCAAGTCCAGTTCAATGATGAGATACTTGAATTTGAATCATATTGAATAAAATTCATCACAAAGTTTATAGACCTTATTTAAACTGTTCTCAACCCTTCGACAGAACCGTCAATGCAATCATCATGACATCTTCAGCTCTTCCCCAATCCCGAAGGACCAATTCCGCCCAATCAGACTTCAAAAACAACCCCGAGATGTCTACGTCTAATAAATGGCACCATAACACAACTCACCTCAAGCACACACCATCACCTTCACTGTTTTCTGGCAGTGACATAGGTTCGGAGTCTACCTCACGAGGCTCAGCGCCCACTGCACTGTTCTCCGGCAGTGACCTGGGTTCTGATTACACATCACTTACTTATCCCTACTCCGACTCAGGGCCTTCTACACAAACTATGCGCAATTCACTAACTGCATTACTCTCCGGTAATCCGTTCAACGATCCAGAGTCGGATGATGGATCAGATTACACCTCGTCATCCATCTGCTCTGAATCATCAGATGAACAGGAACTTTCCCAATCGTCTTTACCATCCTCTTCTATTACGTCACGCCCCGCCGGATTTGTCGAGTACCCACAATATCTAATTGGCCGTCAGCGCGTTCTGAACCTCAAGGAAGTAAAATCAGACGTACCACAGAGAGTTGAGGCTGTCTCTCCTTTCAGATCCATGGAAGCCCTCGTTGAGAGACTTAGCCATGATTCAGTCAATTCTTTACGAGAGTCGCTACCAGAGAATTACATAGGCGCCGCTTTGTCTCCTACAGAAGACTCACTGTTTGCGTTCTCGCCAGTTCCATCGTTGGCACTAATGACTGATACTCGGGTTCAGAAGGAGGAGCCGCCGACAGACTTGCCTCAAAACTCTACTGGCAAGGATTCTAAAGCGCCAAAGAAACTGCGTGTTTTCACAAGAAAGTTCATCCATGTCTACAATAGGTTTGGCGAGAAGGCTTTGAAGGCCATTAGATAATGTGGCGGTAATTCTGTGCTCTGATGACTGTTATTTACATCAACGATAGGACTGGGATTAGATTAATGGAAGAAGGAGGAGAGTTAATACAATTGTGTCAATTCATTCTGAAGCGCGAGTGATATCCGAAGTTTTTAATATATTTCGGGTATGTCCGATCAAACTACTATCATTTATGGAGTCTAGACCGCTATATTGGGTGATAACAAACTTATTCCAAATAATTCTAGCGTATCCTAGCTTGCCCCCAAGTTTGTAGTTCAGTAGAAGTAATAGTGAGGACGTGGATAGAAAACTGCACGTCCTAGAGAGAGGGGGAGGAGGGGGAGGCGTTGGGCTCTGGAAGCCAAATGCACGTGTTGGTTTACTCAGAAATAGGGTTGTATAAGTATAATGGTTCAAACTGTAAAGGATTAGCTAGATTTCTTGAAATAGAACTCGAATTTGACGTAATCTGATTCAGATATTTCGAGATACGAGTGCTGGCTCGTGCATGAATCATTGACTTGATGATAAATTCTATTCTAAACCATCGTACGGGATACGTTTAGAACTGCACTATTGAATTACATAAGCTTATTAATAAATTCCTGCAGAGAAGTTTAGCCCCAAAATCATCCGTTGCACTTTGCAAACGTTAAAACCGTAAATCCGATAATTCACAAGCCACCAGCCTCCATCACCCAGAGTCACCAAGTTCTTTGTTCCAGAATTCAGACGCATTAGTTACGAGCATGATTTTTCGGTAAAATAGCTCTGCTTCTGTATTTTTTTCAATGCCTTATTCTCCTCGATTGCCCTGCGATTAGACAAGTGCAAATTCACAGTGTTCTAAGGGGAATAAACAGCATGCGAGTGCGCATATATGACGTGCAGCTTCGGATATTCTATACATATCCGTCCGTGTGCATGATAAACAAAGCTCTTTAATATGTTCCTTTCAACCGTTTATACCGTTGTGAGTTTAAACCCACGAATACCTACTCTAAACATCCAACGTCTCTTCACGCCCGGAAACGAAAATTTGCCGGGCCCCACAAGCTCAGAAACCCTCACACAGCGTGTATACCTAAAAGTCTTCATTAAATGCATTTGAAGCCAATCACAATAACCCTGTAGTAAGTTTTCATCCACCATGGTTATCTTCTCCATTGTTTCAATCCTCGTCGAAACAATCCCACTTCCAAATTATGAACAATATCTTATTGTCTCTTAGTTTCCCAGCTTTCGACATGCCTATGAACTACACCGGAACACTCCAACATCTCAAAAAGAAGATCCAAAAGAAGCGGCTATCCGGAGTTCTAGCTATACCCAACCCATCAGTCCTCCCAGCATCCGACCAGTCATCGCCCACAGAATCAGAAAAACCAGCTGGATACCCTCCACTCGATGAATTAGGATTTCATTCCCCCGCTCAATTCGGACTTCCTCCTTACACTGCACATAACCTATTGAGACCCAGAATCCCTTCACCTACTCAATCGTTCCTCTCAGAAGAAGAATTTAATCAACCAGCACTATCGCCGCTTTCAAAACCTGACCAAACGTCTCGAAACTCATACGCTCCAGTATATCGAACCTCAGAGAACCCTTCCAGACCTCTGTCACTACCTGCTCGGCTGACGGCGGAATTTGAAATATTTCCCCATGATGGAAACCTATCGGAAGCTACAAACATCGGCCAAAAAACCTCGGGGCATAATGATGTTGGTGCTGCTGTAAGTCCTGGACTGAGAGGGGCGCTGCAGAAGATGAAGAAGAGGATTAGTTTGATTGGTGTGTGATGATTGGGGGGAGAAGAAGGAGAAGGAGAAGAAAAGGTAGAGTGAGAAGAAAGAGGAGCTAAAGAAGCTAAAAAAAGCGAAACGGAGAATGAAAGAAATGGAGTGGGCAGAGAAACAGAGGGAGGATAAGGAGAAGGGGGGGGGGGGGGGGGGGCAAGGGAAGAGTATCAGAAGGTTAAGGGGAAGGGGACGGAGGGGGATTAGGAAAACGACAAGGAAAGGGGAGGAGACAGAGGAAAAGAGGAAGGTGAACAGTGATGGGGAGGCCAAAGAAAAGTACAAGCGGAAAAAGAGCAAGGAGACTGATTTTGCAGATGACATTGTTCAAGAATGCTATGATGATGATGATAATGAGGATGAGAGAAGACTACATACCAAAGAGCGGCATAAAAGAATTGTGGGCCGAGAGGGTTAAGGCCGAGATTATGGACGGCATGATACGGAATCATAAGTAATGATTGGCTTCTGAATGATTGTACGGGAATTAATTGCGGTTTACTGTTTGTGGAATATTTGGAGGATTTCCTTTTTGTTTTAGCTTGATGCGGCGCTGTCTGTCAAAATAAATAATGTTTTTCTCTATAAGTATGTTTCCTCTCATGCTGAATGGTTCCTCATCGTATATGCGTTCCGGTTCGAATCCCGTTCTTTGATGGGATGCAGTGGCACACCATTCTCTTAACCGTGTGATTATAGTAGAGCCTATCTACTGACTTTCTGTAAACCTTATATAATCGGCTGGTTTCTTGATTGCTAGCTAGACAGTTGAATTAGCTGGACTGTTCCCCATTAGAAAATTATTTTCTTTTTCTCCATACATTCGAGTGATATCACATGCCGAACATGTTCTGGGTTTTGACGTGGTGGATTGCCGTATTAGGTTAGAATGCATTTACGCGGGCTCCCAAATAGGCTAGTCAAAAGCATTCATACGAGACACAACAGTCTGCCGCTGCTCGATAGTATGCGTCAGTTACCCGGATAATTCTTATTAAAAGTTCGATAGGTCCAGTTGCGATGATAATGTTCAATACTGTTCCTTCTTTTGTACAGAACTTCAAAAACTTCAGTATGTCAATTCCCTTCCCCATGTTTTCTTATCAATGTTCCCTTCACCAGTAGCACATTACATTCCATATACAATACCCAACTACTAGTTCTATCCCTGAACTATTCTTCCACTCTCCCAGCTCATATCCTACCTAGAACCCTCATAACTCATTAATCTTCCACCTACTCCAACCAGAGCACATATATACATGACAGCCGTCTTACTATCTTTCAGTCTTGAATAATATATTTCTCACACCAAATTTGCACTTGAATTTGCCTCCAACTTTCCAGTAAATTCCGGTTTCTGCCAGAAGATCCTATCCAAAGCCGCATTATCCTGTGCTTTCAACCACTCATTCCTAGCCTTCCTGTATACCGTAGCCGAGTAAAATAAACTGATGACAAAAACGACCCTTTCAAATTCTGTAGTCAGCTTTTACATCCAATCTCCCTTTTTGTCAATTTCGTAATTGACTCAGATTAAGTAACTTAGGATAAGTTAATACATACATATTAACACCATCCAGTATCCAGAAGGAACCCATAAAATCATCCTTTTGTCTGTGGTACACGGAATGGCTACTGTGTACTGCATGAAATCCCCGTTTCAAGTCCGCAAAGACAACAACCGGAAACCCATCAATTTTTGTATCAGGAACATCCTTAGGCGTAATAGACATAATTTTCGTGACTAATATAAAATGCACAATAACGGATACTGCACAAACACAGTCCTGGATTAAGGTCCATCCTGGAAGAACTGTGCCTCGGAGGAAAAGTGAAAAGTTGATAATCGTCCAAACGGAAATGAAACATGGAGAAATAATCCAAAAGAGACAGATCATTGTGTTATCCTTAGGCATTCTGTACGATCAATAATCAACAACGATATTCCTTGAGATGATTTGGAGACGAATAGAAAAAATGTAACTTACGAAGGTAACTTATAGTGTGATCGGAATTCTCTTTCCCAGCAATAGATAGATACAGACAATGCGAGAACGCCAAGGTTCCAAATAATCTGGAACGAGCGCATAAACTATAGAACTTCATTAGCAAACCTCCCTGGCACTCCAAGGGTTATGATGAGTAATAAAAACTTACCGAAACTATCCAGCGCTCAAGCCGGCCTACTTTGTAGTGTACCATCTTAGCCATAGTAGCGACGTAAACAACCGGTGACCGATTCAATAAGCCGGAATTCACGACAGCAGCGCGGCGTATCCGCCAGCTGGATATTGTGGTGTATTTAACCTCTACCGTTACGCCATCCTGCGGGCTGAAAACCGTACAAACAGCCGATGTGGTAAGAGAAAGAAAGAAAAAAAAAAACTGCACTTCAGAATAAAATTTCATTTCCTGATCCGTTGGGTGGCTAGGTAAGTAAGTAAACTTCTGATTCGCATAAAAAGTACATCATCCATATGCGTGATCAATAGGCGCTGACATGACTACTAACAAGTGCGAAATTGGAATTTAGCTAAGACGACTATTTGACAGCTCTGACTGGTTGAATCTATGAAACCATGAAACCATTTTTCAATCGGTCTAAGCAAATATAATGCTACCGAGTGAGCATATATGAATTTCCCGTTGCAGATAGACGAGTGAAGAATTTTGAAATGGCATTACACATATCACATTACCCAAAGATAAAACAGGAATAAAAACAAACTACAAGTTTGCCTAGAAAAAAAAAAAAGAATTACATGCAAAATTCTTGGTACAGTAGTCACTAGTGGTTACAAATCGCACTGGATAACTTTCTGCAAGGAGATATGATGCAAGGTCCATAGCGGCATAGATTATAACCCTTCCAATGGGAAGGGAAGGTATTTACTATTACATAACATCACCATCACCATCACCATCCATCCATCCTTCCTTCCTTCCTTCCCCGCCCGTTCTGCTAGTATTTTTCACTTTACCTCTCGCGTGTGGTTTGCAACATGCGCCATATGCTGCACATGCTGCATACAATGCTTCTGGTATACTACCCCTTTCAGCCCACTGAAAACACAATCTGTAGCTGATAGCCGAAGGCTCGAAGGCTCGAAGCTATCTTCCTAGTGGTATGCATAAGTTCAATTCCACTTGATATGTATGTAAAACTATGATTTGATGCTCTGTCGTATATCAGTAACCACCATACATCATCCGGTGATTTATAAGGTAACCTGGCCAGGTGGACAGATGTATCATGTTTCAATCTGGAACTGAAGCATTGAAACATATTTCTCCAATATAGAAAAGAAATTGGAATGAGTTTATAACAACACAACATATCAAGGATAGGTATATATATCTAGCCGATCAGACGAAACCTGTAACAGCAAACATAAAAGAAACGATAGCAAAAACCAACTACCTACAATTTACTTCAAAATTCAAACTTCCAAATCCAAGATTCGAAAAAACAATCAACAATCAATCGCGATCGCAATCGCCATCAATCGCCACTGGGAATCATAATTCAAATATCCCACACCCAAATGCAACACCTGACCTAATAAACCATATAATCCCAATCAGAATTACATCAGCATTATGATAATCAACACAATCAAGAATCTGGAGAATTTTATTCCGCTTACTGTATTCGCTTATTGAGGGTGGGGAAGGAAGGGGGGGGGGGGGGGGGGGGGATTATTCGTTAGTCAGCTTCAGCCTTCCGGGTTTGATGGGGTGTGATGTGATAGTCATTTTCTTCATCGTTTTATTCCTATACTATTTTGCCACTTATAAAGGAACAATGTTTCGGTTGTGCAATATGTATAGGTTTTAATGAGTCGGCTGAGTCCTTGGTCTGGAGAGGAAGTGCAGGATGTAGTCTTGTAGGGAGAAGATGAGAGATCCCAGAACGGACTCGGGGATTTCATTGCAAGTATCAGTATATTGTATCAATATCCTTTTATCATAATTCTATAGAGGATTTAGGTTCAAGTTAGTATTCAAATCTTTGCAGCAGTTTCCATTAAAAGATTTTCTCATGTAGAAATTCATAACTTATTCCTCAATTAGTTCATCTTATTGACATAATTCTAGTAATTAGTAATCATCCCCTTTCTCCAATATTCTAATTTCTAAACCACAAAAAAAAAGAATACAAACACAAAAACATCCACATCAAAAAGATCAATTTCAAATTCCGCTTCAAAGAAAGTAAAAACCAAATCCCAACATAAATGCAACAGTAACTACAATCTATGCGTCATATCCCCTTCCATTTCCTTGAATCATTTTTTACTTTTCCGATTTCCTACACCAAACCAACACATCACCTCTCCTTCTCCAATCATCATGCAAATGTGAATTAAACGCCCTCCAGCAAATCTCATAGTTCGAAACTGCCGGAACTCCAGTTCCACCTAACGCACTAGTTCCCGTCACAGTCGGAATCAAATTATTAAGATCCCCCAAATCCTCAAAGGTAACAATCCTATCCGGCCATTCATATTTCTTTCCATCACCGACATACCACCTAATAAAGCCCTTAGGATTATTATAAAACTGATCCGCCTCATCGACATAAGTACGACGTTCTTCCACCGATAATGAAACCGGGGGTTCACAGGTAAGAGCCCACATCTTCTTATCAGATGACATAGGTAATGCCATAGAAGCTCTCCAGGGGGTTGAATGACAAGGCATCAAGAAACCAGTGCTGTTCCAGTTGTCTGAGGTTGAGGATAAGTGTGCCATAACGTCTACAACTCCACGCTGGTGAACCATGGATCCGTAATATGCCACTGGGATGTTAAGGGCAATCATCACCATCAAAATACGGCTCCTGGCTGAGTCCGAAATGCGGAGATTGTGAAGTGTGTTGGCGGTGAGAACATGCAGGATAGGTAGGAGAGGGTATAGGAAGCGCACTTCTTTGTGGGAGATGCAGGAGTAAACTGCGGTAACGACCAGGACAGTTGAAGCGAGCTGGAAGCTAGGAGAGGTAGCGGAGGAAGAAAGAGAGCGGTACAGAGCGAAGAGGGCTAGGGGAAGGAAGGAAGTGAGGAGAAGGGGGAGCCCTTGGGAGAGGTAGTAGTGATTTACGTTGCTACCGTAGAAAACGGAGAGAGAGTGAAGGACATTGAACTTTAAGAAGGTTAAAGGGGGGAAAGTCCAGACTCCGTAATAAGCGCGGTCGATGAGAGCGTTAAGCGAGAGGACAGTTAAGCTTCAGTAAGTATTAGCAATTGACCAATAATCCTCAATCCTGGGTCCGTAGTTCCACGACCACAAATCCATAACTAAGGAAGAAGAGAGAACATACCCAATCCATACCGCCTCCATCACCAATCTCACACGTCTCCTGCCAGCATTCACCACCGCAAAAGCCCCTAAACATGCCCAAACCAGCACATTCGTCGGCCTAAGCACACAAGCCGCAGCAGCCGCAGCAAGCGCCCATCTAGTCTCCGCCCAATCCACTCTTCTCTTGGCCCCCATGCTAGCCACCAATTCCCATGGCCATAGTCCTAACCCAACACCCGTAATAACCGTCTCTAAACTATTCGCAAAAGTCCTAACTCCACAAAACCACTGCCATGCTGATCCTAGCGATAAACAAAGGGCAATCCAACCAACATCTGAACCCCACAGACGGCCGGCAAGACGAGCTGTAGACCAGTCACCCAAGGCACAGAAAATAGCTTGGAGGATTCTTGGCGAAATAGCGAGGAATTCCGCGGTTCGTTGGGGAGAAAGGTGGAGGAGGTTGCATAGGAAGTTGACTGATTTAAACAGGACTGTAAATATTGCCGGGTGTAAGAAAGAGCGTAGTTGTTGTTGCCATTCCTGAGAGCAAAGAAAAGTTAGCGGGGAGTTTCCGGAAGAGGTGTTACGGCGGTAGTGAAATCTAAGAAATCCGTGGAATCTGGAGTAGAGCAGCGGGCGATGGACGGTGGATCTCCCCTGCGGAGAACAATTCCAGGTGAACCATGCACCACATGAAAGTCCCCATTCTCCTGATTTGGCTCCCAATTGCATTCAAGAAATCTTCAAAGCTGAAGTAACCCAACACCAACACCTCAGCCCATGCTGCGCGCCCCTCAGCCGCTCCGACAATATCAAAACAAACACCCCCCTCTACTCAATCACTCACTACATACCCAAGTAACCCAAGCACCCGATCCCGCAAACGCGACATCCCAAGCCGGTTCCAAACTCTGAAAATATTCATCCGGTTGAAAAAAAGTCCTATTCGTAACCGCATTCAGAATCCTCAACGAGATCAGCGAAAGAAATATCGTAGAATGTATCGAGAATGTCGCTAATTGCTTTCGAGCTTCCGGTGTTAATTTCGTGATTGATGGCGTTCGGGAATGTATCCAGGCCGGTGAGGGTGACGCGGGGGAGGAGCTGCTCGGCGAGGAACTGCTCGGTGAGGAGCTCATGATGGATGTTGCGGGGGTAGCAGCCAACTCGAGAAAGGCGAGCAAGGCGAATGACTGTTAAGACGCGGCGACTCGAGAAATTCGAGCAATTCGAACGAAGGGAACGAAGGGAACGAAGGAAGCGACAGGAGCGACAGGAGCGAAGCGACCGAGACCGAGACCGAGGCGTCGAAGCAGCGAAGCAGCGAAGCGTGGAAGCGAGTGCAAGCCAAGCAAAGCCAATGAAAACCAGCAACAAGAACCAAATCCCAAATCCCAAATCTCAACAATATCACCTTTTTCGCATCTGTAAATCCCTTTAATATGCTATTGATATTGTTGCTGTTATGGTTGTTGTTATTGTTGATTGTTGTGGTTGTGGTAGTGGTTAATTGTATCAAGCCTCCTCCTCCGCAGCAGCAGCTTTTAGAACGGTGAAGATGAAGGTGCACAAGTAGTGGGTGAAATTCGCATGTGCGGCTCGCCGCTCGGTTACATAGGATGTCGCGCGCGTTGCTTTTCCTGGTTCTGGTTCTGGTTCTGGTTGGTTCTTTAGTTCTGGCGTGTTCTTTTTGCCAAGCCAAGACGAGCTTTAAGCTTGAGTCCTGTAGGAGTTACGCAGTGAGGCAGACAGACCATCGACCGCGATGATAGCCTCGCTAAAATTAAACAAAAACAGAGTCATATATATGTATGAGGTAACCATAAAAACTCCATACATCATCTATTTTTTTCCTTTCTTTGATTTGAATTTCTTGAACGTTAAGGTTATGACATACATATGCCACAGTTACAGTTTTAATACATACATATCGGAGGCTCTGATTTTTTACCTTAGCTGAGTCTCGCTGGGATTCGCTTCGGAGCGTACATAATATCTTTTGCCTGTTGCCACCCTTCTTCTTCTTCGTACTGGTTTTACTTCTTGTCTGCTCATTTGCAGCTTTGTTTGCTCTTTTTCCACTTGTCTCTCTTGACACGCATCTCCTTCTCGCCTCTCTTCCTCGCCCCTTTCACTCACCTCCCACAACATGTGTCATCTGTATCAGGCTGAAAAGGTAAAACTCAACGTTTCTAATCCCATACAGACATCACCATAAATCACTATTCATCACCATGCACCACCATGCACCACCATAAATCACCATAAATCACCATAAATCACCATAAATCACCATAAATCACCATAAATCACCATTCATCACCATTCATCACCATTCATCACCATTCATCACCATTCATCACCATTCATCACCAGACACCACCATAAATCACCATTCATCACCATAAATCACTCAACAGCGCCAGCCGAAATCGGAAAAACACAGTACATACAGTAGAGGGATTCCAAGTCCAAATCCAATTGATCATAAGATCTGGTGCGCGGAAGGATCGTGAGTGTAATTACAGCCCAGCTATAACTATAGCTATGGTTACAGCTACAGTAATGTAAGAGTACATACTATGCTGTATATAGATTTTCCAATCTGTGTTTAAGCATACGATATACGACCCCTTCCCTTGGTCTTAATCTTATTTTCATCTGCAGTGATACGGATACAGAAATCCCGTTTCCATTATTTTCCGGTCGTCATCTCATCCGTACAAGTCTGGAACATTTAGGTTGTAGGTACCTGTTTGAATCTCTCTAATATCATAATTACACCTTCACCCATTATTCCCATCATCCCCCACACCCCCTCATCCCGATAAAAAAAAACAGAAAACAGAAAACCATTCCCCAGAAATATCACACGCCGGTGACATAGGCATAGGAGCAATCAATATCTCTTCAGCATCTTCATCTTCATCTTCTCTAAGTTCTTCCATTACACTCCCTACAACGACACCAACAACAACAAGCATACGTTCTTCCAAAATCAAAGCTAGAAAAAACACCCCCCACGTACAAGGAAGATAACAGTCATGACATTAAGGATTCGACTGTAGAATTACATGATTAAAAACGGGAAATGCGAACGCTTTTTTTTTTGATTGGAGATTTATGGTCATCATGATGAGGGCTTCTCCAAAGGTATACGCTCCTTGAAGGTTAGGTAGCAGTCGTCCTGTTATTTTATTAGTTTCATGTTCAAACCGACATTAGGGGTGGCTCTGCTTCGCTTACCTGAGGGAAGATGGTTGCAAACACCTTGATCTCTTCCGACAAAGCTGTAGGAGTGTGCTCCCAGTCGAGGAACATAGAAGCCTTTCCGATCATGGACATAAAGTTCATGATAGCGTACTATAAGCGGTTAGCCAAATGTCTCACCTGTCAAAACACCGGGAAAGACATACGTGCTGTCCCAAGCAAACATGGGGACCAGTTCCAAAGACGAGCCAGTTCTTGGTAGCAGCCTCAGCCTCTCCACCCTCCAACCAGCGGTCAGGGTTGAAAGATTCAGGGTCAACGTAGACCTCAGGGTCGTGAAGTGCGGGGTAGGTGGTGGGGATAATCATAGCTCCCTTAGGAACACGGTACTCAGGAGTGACGTTGAAAGCCTTCTTGACCTCGTAGGGAACCATAAGAACGGGGGGACGGTAACGAAGCTGCTCCTTAACAACGGCACGAGTGTAAACCATCTTATCAATCATGTCGATGTCCAAACGCTTGTATGGGTCACCGTCTCTCACGCGAAGCTGCTCCTCACGGACTTTAGCCAAAATGTCGGGTCTGTCGGCAAGGATTTGGAACTGCCAGGTGGTGGCAGAAGAGGAGGCGTCCTGGGAGGCGAACAAGAAGGTAAAGACAGTCATGGCGATTTCGAGGTCAGAGAAAAAGCGAATAACCATAGGCTTGGATCCCTTGTAGGCCTCCTTCTCTTCAGCGCTGAGCTTCTCGTACTCGCGAGAGTCAATCATGCTCTTAATCCAGTAGTCCATGGTGCACTGAGGCTCCTCTCCCTTCTCCATGGCGATCTTGGACATCTTTGCGCACTTGGAAAATTCCTCCAAAACATAATCGGCGCACTTCTTTCCGTACCAAGTCTTGGTGTAAGGCAAGATAATAGGGAAGTTGACGAGCTCAAGAGCGGCGGTAATCTTGTAGTAGTTCTCAGAAATGTCGGCGACAGCCTCGTCACTGATGTAGCGACCGCAAAAAGTTCTAAGCGAGACGGCGCAGTTGATGTCACGGAACTCTCCCATGTACTGTCTTGGCTGACCGTCCTTGGAGAGCTCAATCCATCGCTTAAAGTACTGGTCGTAAATCTCCTCTTGCTTGGGGAGGTAACCAGCAAGCGACTTGCGGTTGAAAAGACCGTTCAATCCCTTGCGATAATCGACGTGGCTCTTTCCATCAAGGAAGACCCAGTTGGTAGGACGGAGAATCTTTTTCGCGACGTCGACGACACAAGGGTTGACGTACATAGGAGAGTTAAAGACCTTTCTTGCCAAATCACGACTGGAAGCGATAACGACGAATCTAGGGGTAAAAAAAGCAGTCAGCAACCGATCTGCAATGGTTCCCGCACAATGATGACAGGTACAGCGGTTCGGTGGTTGGTAGCAACATACTTGTGGAACACAGAGACACAACTCAAGGGACCAGAGTTCCATTTTTCGAGATATTTAGAGAATTTAGGATCGACGGATTCCATGAATGGACCCATGAAAGGGATCTTGAAAGCAGGACCCGCGATGCTTCCCTTGTTCCATATGTACTTGACTATACCGCGATACAACAACCATCGTCAGCCAATGACCTCACACTTCACTACAACAGCGGCGATATATAACTTTTTTTCGCAATGACGTACCTTGATCGTATGTAATCGATAACACTAGAATGGTGAGGACGATCTGCCAGGTGCTGACGCCTTCGAGGCTCTTGCTCACGGCCCCGAATCCTCCTCCGATGAGAGTTTGTATTGGCTGCTCGGCGGACTCCACCGCAGAGGCCGCTGGCGGGTTGTAGGCCATCGAATCCATCCTCACGTTGTAACACCAGAAAGAGTGAAAGTGTCAACAATTGGGATGTTGATCGCGGTTGGTATCGTGTTCGTGGCTACCGCTGGAGCTGGTAGGTGTTGTTCGGATATGTATGAACTGAATTGATTGTAGAGAGATGCAGGGTCGGAGAAGGTACAAGTGTGGGAATGAGAGGGGACTGGGGGGGTGGTTGGTCAGGTAATCCCGGCTCAGGGGTGGTGGTGGTAGTCTGGTGGTGGTAGTGGATAGTGGGAGTGGTGGGAGTGGTGGGAGTTGGGCTCTGGGTCTTGTTGGGTGTCAAGAGAACGAATTGGGGGGTTCAAGTTTCCACAGGCGGAAGGAGGAAATGGGGGGAGGAATTTTTGCAAAAATTAGAAATTAAAAAATTAAGGAAATCAGAAATCAGAAAGCAAAATTAAAGCAAAAAAGAAAGGGTCTGCAGTAAATTTGATCACCGTCCCAAAATTTTTGCGATACACGAGCTGTGTGATTGGGACGAATGATGGTTTGCTGATGATGTGATGCAAAGTGACAGGCGAAAATAAGCATGAAATGATGAAGATTTTCAACTTTGCAGAAGGCGCGACGGGAAAAGCGTGAAAAGCCTTCGTGGCGGAGGGATTAGCTCCGAACCTTGGGAACTTGAGCAGCTTGGGAATGGAATCGTCGTCTTCGTGTATATTTGACGTTATTTAAACTCATGTTAGGGATCTATTTTCCAGATCCAGATTTAAAACCGTGTCAGAGATCTATTTTTTTTTTTTGTTTTCAGATCCAGCTTTGACGTTATTTGAATCCGAGTTTTCCAGATCCACCATTCAGCACCGTCTGCACAGATTCACAAATATGAAATCCCCCTTAAAAAAAATATCATACCATATCTTATCCCCTTTCCAGTTCAACACTTTCGAGGACAACTTGACTTCTTTGCTGCTTCCCCGTTGGCAGGTTGGCCCCCTGTGAAGCTATCGGCTAGGCGAAACTCCGGTCGGATACGTACTTTGCAAAGCTTTCAAGCTGGTTAAGTAAGCTACTCATAATTCGGCTGTCTTTTTTTTTTCTCAAGCTCCTCTCCATCGCAAACTCCGGTGTATCCAGAGATTTCCTTCTACATACCTAGGCACGGCAATTAAAGATGCCGTTGTCTCCGAATGTCTCCGATTCCTCCGCTTTGGATATTTCCGTGGAGTCTAATAGTTAAGTGGAGGCTGAAAAAAAAAAAACGACGAAGGGTCCTCATCTCCCCTGTGTGATTTTGGCGTGGTTTTGAAGCAGATATGATATGGGTTCGTTTTTTTTTTGTACCTCGATCGTGCACTTAATCTAGGGGAGATCTCGGCAACGGAACCGGCAAGTATTACTATTCACCTGGTTCCAACCATTCATCATCTGGTTCACGAACCCATCTGTCATTTAGGTCGCGTTTCTCAGCTATGCTATGGTGCTTTTCCACCGTGCCCATCGTCATCATATGGACTATGGATTAGATATGTTATTTCTCGGATAACAAAATTTGGCTTGGAAAAGAGCACACGATACATCCAACTTTACCAAACAAATCCCGTCTTTTCCAAGCATCCAAGCATCCAAGCAATCCCAAGCCGGCCCCGCGAATTGTTAGTGAAGCCTAAGTGAACATCTTAAGTAAAATACCAAGCACACCGGTAATACCCAGACGCCGCCATACGAAGTCCCAAGATGTTTATCGAAATAACCGGCGATCCCGTTAAGTTAGCTGGGTGATAAAACACGAGCCACAACGAAAAACGTCACAGGATATTTACCCGGTACGTAGAGTATCCGAGGACCGAAAATTTAATTTCCATCCAATTTTCCAAGCCAATGACGAGCCGACACCGACCGGGCAAAGAGATTGCGCACGTATATGTATGAGATAGCCAATCTGCGCATCTTATCGATAATCACCTTTAGGGGGGAGGGAGAGGGGGAGGCTTAGATTATTTTCTGAGCACGGTCCACAATGAGGCTCCAAAAAAGATTAAACATCAGAACCCTGAACCACTGGAACCACCACTGAAAACTGTTTGCCACCATACCAATATCATTCTGCAACTTTATTCTCCAGATTCAGATTCGGATTCAGATTGAGATTGAGATTGAGATTCAGGGACCATCTCGGCGTCGCGTATGTATGTGTAGTAAGGGTAGACCATACCATACCAAACCCGGCGCGACAGTTTCGCGTGTGTTCCTGTACATACAGAAATTACCCGGCCGACTTGGTGATAGATACATAGGTGATGGATGGATGATGGATGGATCGACTCCCTACCATGCACCCTGGGGCCTGAATACGCCTTGCCCAGCCCAGCCCAGCCCAGAGGCGAGGCCAACGCTGCCCAGCCCGGTCCAACCAGCGGCCAGCCCAGTCCAGCGGTCCAGCTGTCCAGCTGTCCAGGCTAGGACATGCTTAACTTGTATAACTTGTCTATGCTCAACACCATATGCACCTTATGGCATATACAGCATATCGTTGAAAACTGGAGGCTCCTCTGGTTGCTGATGCGCTGTTATTGAGCTGCATATATACACCATATGTAGTTGGTGGTGACAAGTAGGTGATAAGTATGTAGGTGACGGCCGGCTAACTATGGTCACAAGTCTGGGGTTGGAAAGACGGTGCTTCTGGGCAGATGTAATCAGCCTGGTTTGGAATAACCTGGCCTTGTGGCTTGCTACTTGCTGCTGTTCTTGGTAGTTTTGTGTGTGCTGTCTGTCGTGGGTGGAAGAAGTTGGATGGTGGTAGTGGTGGTGATGGATAAGGGAGGTCGGTTGATTGTATGTATTGGATGTGTTGCATGATGGAGGATGGATGATGGATAAGGTGGATGGAGGTTGAATTGGACGGTGGACGGTGGATGGTGGATGCAGTAGATAGTCCATAGATGGTGGATGGTGGATGGTGGGTGAGAAAGGCTAACTTCTGGTTATGTAGAGTACGGGGGGAGTGTACACTGTACCCAAGTACCCGAGTATAATCCCAAACTTTCAGCGGCCATACAGTACGTCGAACTGGTGATGTTATGCAAAGATTTTCTTGGGAATTGACAATTGATATTTGCAGCTTGAAGCTTTCAGCTTAAATTCCTAAGCTCAGAGCGTGGTTCCTGAGCTGTCTTAAGCTTCTAAGCTTCTGAACCTTGCTAAGATGTAGTTATAACTTCAATAGCTCGCGTTGAAGAAGAAACGATATCCTCTCGCGTCAAGATTCAGGATTCAGAAAAGTAAAGGTGGAAGTGGAGGCAGATGAGTATGACGATTGATGATTAAGTGAGTACATACAGGCATATTTTCGGGCACGAGTAAAGAGCTACATAATAATGTGTAAACAGGGTATAAGAGGATAGGCGTACCATCACTCCACCAACACGGCTCAAGAGGCCGCTTTCAGTAGATCGGATTGATGTAGATACGATAGATGGATATGATGGATGGATACAATGGGGCGGGATTAACTCCAACTTTAACTTGAACTACATAGAGCTCAAACTCTGGGTTTCGGGCTTGAAGATCGATAGCTATATAGCTACATAGCATGTTCTTACGTACGTATAGACAGAGGAGTTATATAGGGGTTGTTTATTCCTAATCCTTGATGTATACACAATGGAATGGGATGAAAAAGCACGGATGAAGAAAAGGATGAAAAAGATGAAAGGCAAGCTAGCTTGCTACATAGCACCATGCACTACATACAATGTCTACATCAAGTAGACACAAAAAAACAACTTCCACGGAACCTCAATCTCTCTACTCTGTCTTTATCTCCAACCCCCAAGCCGCCTTTGTGTTAATGTATAAACCCAGGACATGTGGCGTATTGAGTCATGTTTAACTCTACAGTCCACTTTATATACTTGAGCAAATATATAGCAAATATATTATGCAAACAATACAATACGAATACGAATACTAATATGAAAGAGGAAGTCTATACCTCGAATAAGAATACGAAAGTCATGAAGTTCAGCGAGCCCAGGGTGTTCGGAAGTGATTTCATCCGAGATGGTGTGTAGAGGCCCAGGGTTTGGAATTTAAATTTTGTTTTCTAGAAATAGGACCAAAAAGCACTAAAGTGAAACGGAAAGGTAAATATAGTTCTCAGTTTTTTTTTGCAGTTCGTGATAATCTAGATATCTAGACATCTTAACAAAAGCAAGTTACCATACATATCACTCGATAAACTCTCAAAAGTTCTTTTCTCTTTTCTCTTTTCCCTTTTCCTACCCTGCCTTGTTCCTGCTGCCGCAGACCATCAAAAAGTCCAACAAAACTAAATCAAACCAGAATTACATTACATTCTTCTATATTTAAAAACCGAGACATACATATATATACACACACAGAACTCTGATTATGAATGCAAATTATGCAATACATCAAGGAAATATTATAGTGATTCATGCGGTATCACTCGTTTGTTGTTTGTTGTGAATCGTGGGCTAGTTGAAACACCCGTAATCCCGCAGGGCTTGTTTATCATTTGTGTGGAAAGAATATATAGTCGATAAATTTATATCATATCTATTGTCGTACAACTCAATATTCCAGAGGTGAATAAATAGATATGCCACCATACTTATATCTATTACAACGTAAATTGATCTCCATTCTGTATTCTCTGTTTATCCCTTACTTCTCATTCGGGATAGACTTTGCACATCAAAAGTGGTGATAAGTAAAAGTAAAAATTTTCGGTTTATCCATTTGTATAGAGAGTCATGCTTGAAAAAGATATTGTAGATATGCAATGATCCAGAATTAGGGTGGAATGCTGAAAGTCTTTTGACCAGAAGCTCCGGATGAATGAAAACAATATACAGTGAAAGAAATGTGTTTGATAAGACCTCGAAATACAAAAAACATATGTGACAGATAATCTCCCGACGTTATAGCACTTTTCCGCTAAGTACTCATTACCCCAGACAAAGTATCCATACTGGTAATGGCATACAGAAGATTCTGAGATAAGGAGACTGATTAATTAGCATACAAAAGCAAGCTGATTCGTTCCAAGCAAGTATCTCGTAGCATATCGCATCATTGCATTTTCTTCCTACAACAAAAAAACCAACTTGGTTTATCTACAGCTGTCAGCCACAGCTTGAAGCTTATTAGAGTACAGAGTAATCATACCCTTGGTCCCATTTAAAACGGTTCCACCTTCCTACGATTCTCGTCATTATAACTTTCGGGATATCCTCTTTGCATTTTACAAAGTGTCCGTACATATTCCACCAAATCGTCACGGTATTTCTTAATTCCAATACTTGAATAAGCAGATGCCAGATGAAGGAAGATTTCGATGAGATAGTCGCTCCTGATGAGCCCAGGGGATTTGGTAACACTTAGATGATTGGCGGAGGTCTGAATTTCGAAACCTTGGCAGGCCAATGCCATCCTGGCCACTGCTATGAGCTCATGTGGAAATTTCATATTTCGATAAATTTTTATAATCGCTAGATACGGCTCAAGTAATTTTGATCGCGGCTGTTCCAAGGCCGGAAAGACGTATGTTGCATTCATGTCGTCCAAAAGTTTGAGCATCATTTCCAAACGGTGTATTGTAGAGGTAAGAGAGGTATCCCACGTCTTACAATTTCGAAAGCAGGCCACCACGTTTTCCATCAACGCTGCACATTTTTGGATATTTCGCGTGGGTGTGAGTCGATCGGCGTGACATAACTTGCAATCGCAACTGAAACCCCATGCGGAGAGAATTTTCTGACGTTCCTTATAATCCAGATCGGCCGATACGTATTCTAAAGTGAGCTCTTCACCGGACAACATATCTTTAGCCGCGCGGATGATTATAAAGTTACCAATGAAGCTTCGGCTGATATTAGGAATGCAGGAATGATTGAAGTACGCAGTAAAAGCCCAATGACCGGTCGAGTCATGCCCAGCATTGTCGGGTTCTGAATTATTTTTCTTGACATCGCGGTAATATTTTGCGCTTGAAATTGGACAACCAAACGCATTCAGACACACAATCCTCTCAGCCAGAAATCTGTAAAGCGTCAGTGATAACAAACTTGAGAATCAGTACTTTCAGCCGTGAACTTACGAATCCACAATAGGCTCGCCGTCGACTTCGGTTTCCTTAACGGTCTGGTACGATCCCACATAGCTCTTCTTGATTGACTGTGCTTTGGAAGGGTTTTTGTGCAGCTGGTTAACTATCTGAGCGATGACATTGGCTTGCTGTCCCTTGTTTACACTGCTCGTATTGGTATTGATAATCAGTGAGATACTGTGATTTGGATCAAAACAATGCTTAATAGCAAATGCTTTTTCGCATAGTAACAAATCACCGGCTTTCACATCCTGTGTAAGAAAAACCCCTCTACCACGGCCTTTGGACTCCTTTATAGTAACGGGGCCGATAAAAGTTGCGCAGTCGAGCAACGTCATATACTTATCGGCTGAATCAAGCATCTGGCGAAAGTTGAAGGTGCCATTTTTCTCCTCCTCTATGCGAAGCTTAGTACGAGACAGTTCTTTCTGCGCAGATGCATTATTGGGGTACTGTTCCAGAAGACGTTCCAGATAAGAGAGAGATTCCTTGAAGTTATCGAGTTCGTACAGAGCTTGAGAAACTCTAAAGAGAGCCTTCTCGTCAGTGGGGCATAACTTTAGCGCAGCATTGGCATCTTTCCGGGCTTCTTCGAATCGACCCAGTTTGAGATTGGCATATGCTCTGTTATTCAGAATCTTGAGTAGTTCCTGATCGTCTGTCGGGCGAGATAATGCGTTCGTATAACTATAGAAACCTCTTTAGCGTACATTCTACAATTAATAATAATAGCGGCTCTCGGTGTAACTTGCCTTGCCCTTGCTTTAGTGAAGTTTCCCATCTTTACAGCGGAATTTCCATGCTCCCTCCACTTCTCTGCCGACCAATTTTGGACCTGCAGATTTTTCCATTTAGGTGGAATACGGCTATCAAGATCCCCCAGAAAGATAATATCCGATACATGGTCCACACGGATTGAAAATCCACCATTAACTGTCGTCTTATAGTACGGCTCTTTAACCAAACAAACCGTATTCTTCGGGATGATATGTTCGGGATTCAAATTGTCATCCTGATTATACAATGACAGCAAATCCCCATCTCCGTTTTGATCCTCCACAACAGTCATAACAGCTGTAAGTTTCGAAGGCGGCGTAACAGTTCGTAATAAGATATATCTTCCCCTATGCTGAGTTTGCAAAGTAAGATCCTTGATAAACATTGGAGATAAGCTCTTAAACGGTGCAATAGATGGAGGATAAACTTCTGAGATAAACGAAGTTTGAAACATGTACTGTTGCTGCTGCTGCTGGGTTTGCCATTTACTTTGTAAATGTTGAAGATGGTCACGGACAAGTGTCGCGAGCGATTGCCTACGCATTGGTCGTTGGCCTTTGAGAACCGCGCTCATTTGTTGGAACAGCTTTTGGCGTTCCAGCATTTGTGCAAACAGAGGAACACCGGAGACATCGTTGGTATCCATGATACCCTTGCAGGGGATGATTGTTGACTGTGAAAAATATGTTGAATCGAATAATATTTTAGTCTGGCGATGAATTCAGAGAGAAAAAGAGAGTAGGCGAATGGTGGTTGATCCAGTGGAGGTGGTTGAGGTGAAACGAAAAGGTGAAGAAGGTGGAATGAAGGTGGAACGAAGATGGAACGAAGATAGAACGAAAATGCAAGAAAAGTGCGTTAGACAGTGGGACCCCGCTTGATGCATACTTAAGCGCGCACCTGACTCACGCAGATCGATATCTACATACGCAAGGGCTAAGTTCATCCACAGAGTGCCCAGTTATTCAGTCCCTCGCATATCATAAGCGCCGGTGTTACGGCACGGTAGCGGGTCCATAATGCGGATGATGTGGAGCCAGGAATCTGGAATGTTATACATAGCACCGTGTATTCACTATATCTTCACCACCTAAGGAATAAAGATTCATAAGTTCTATACATAGCAACTGAACAACCAGCTCGGAGGGATGTACCTTTATACCTACAGACGATAATAGATATTCTTACATAGATGCCTGCAGGCGTTGCGCGAGTGATTACCGGGGCAACGCCATCAATAATCTCGACGTTAACTTTCAGCGACAGCCCCATCAAGTGAAGTAAGTTTCCCATAATACCGAATGATTATTCGAGAAAGTCCAAGCCCTATAATAACCGGCTCTTGAATATATGGTCAATGGTTCACAGTTTCCAAGGTTTCACTGCATCTTTATTGCATTACCCAGATTTAATGATTTGATTAAAGCAATGGAATCAATGGAGCCAATGCTTCGGTTTCTTTGTTACGATGGCAACTGCAGTAGATGAAGCAAAGCAAAAATGAAGTGATCCTTCGATCGCCTCCAACCAACCATAAATCCATACCTGACTCCTTCCCTTAAGTATCTTGCCATGATATGATACTCACTACTCACTCCTCAATCCCTAATCCCCCATTCCTTCAACCCCATTCCCCCATTTACTATCTTGATTCCTCTTTTTATCTTGCTTCCTCTTTTTATCTTGCTTCCTCTTTCTATCTTGTTTCCTCTTCCTATCTTACTTCCTCATCCTATCTTACTTCCTCTTCCTTCAAGCACCCTTAAACTTAATCATCTTATCAAACCCAATGCAACAGCATCTAACACAATCCATATCGCTCCTCATACTGTACCAAAGCTAGCTGGTACCGGTGACTTATCACCCATTATTTTGGACACCTTTGGTACTGTTGGTGCTTTTGGTGCTTTTGGTGCTGGTGGAACGAGCAGGATTTACTATTCATGAGTAGTACTGGCACTACTGGCATGAATAGGATTGGTATGAGTACAAGGAGGATTGGCTTTAATACAAGGAGGATAGGCATGAGCACAACCCACAACCCACAACCCACAACCCGCAACCCAGCGTATACATAAAAGAATCCAAAAGATAAAAGATGAAACGATCATATATATTCCTCCAGCTTACCGAATCCAAGCCACCGGATTTATCATAGAAGATAAGTAGTATCATGACAATGCTATACTATTACTATATACTCGTGCCTAAAAATCGTGGCGCTAGCCACCATTTTTAGGCACGAGTAGTCGGCGATGGCAGTGAAGCGCTATGGAAGATGATGATGATTCCCCAAAATATGACAATAAACAATAAATACCACACATAAATTATATTTCCAATCTTCAAGTTTCGATATTCAAGTTTCAAGATCCCATGAAATCCACAGCTATTTCAAGCAGGTAGGCAAGCAAGAGAGGAAGAGAGGAAGCAAGCCGTAAGCAAGCACTACGAAATTCCATCACCTCTCCCCCGTGTATCGATCCTCAATCACCAATCACCAATCCTCAACTCACCCACCTGCCACCAACAACTACAAACCACTTCACTTCACCCACAGCACTCAACCCCTCACATACACTTCAATCAACACACACACAACACCGACACACCTAACACACGCAAGCAAGCAAGCAAAAAAAAAAAAAAAGATCTCATTTCATTTCAAAAGAAAACCAGAAAAAAGAAAAAAGGGTTACTTGAACTAATTTCTATCTCCATTCACAATATCTTTTCGCATAAGCAGACAAATTTTTTTCCCATTCAAAGTGACCGTCTACGCCCCTTAAACCAACCAACGAAGAAACCTAAAAAACTTTAAAGAAACAAAGCAAACCAACAACAACGACATCAACGGCATCATCAACACTATTGTGCTTCTTCTTCTTCTCCTTATTCTCTTCCTTCTCCTTTTACATTCTTAATCCTTCTTCTTATATCCCCCCTTTACATTCTCATGACATTAGGGTCCTCGTCGTTCTTGGGCTTAGGGTTCTTCTTGTCGTTGTATTTCTGCTGGAGAGGCTGGAAAGTGAAACGAAGCTCCTCCTCGCGGAGCTGGTAACGGGCCTTAGTGGTGTCGTCACCCTCGTCGTAGAGCCAGTCCTATTAATCATTATTAGTATCATTCAATAACAAAGTTATCCACAGTCAATGACTATGAAAACGCGGATGATAAAACATACCTCAGCCTCAGACAAAGTCTTAGAAAGGTTCTCTCTCTCAGCCTCAGTGGTGACTTCCTCCCACTCTCCGTGGAGCTTAGAACGGCAAGAGTAGATGTACTCCTCAAGCTGGTTCTTGGCGTTCTCAGTCTCAGCGACGAGCTTGTCCTCGTTGGCCATCTCGCGCTCACGGTTAGCCCAGGTGTCACGCTGGGTGTCATCGATGGAGGCGGTTCCGGCAACAACAGGGAGCTCTCCCTTCTTGACCTGCTTCTTGACCTTGCGGGTAGCCTTGGGCTTAGGCTCCTCGGTGTTGTCGACGTCCATAGCCTCACCAGCGGGGGCGGCAGCAGCGGCGGCGTCATCCTCAATCTCCTCCTCAACCTCAACGTCCTCAACGTAGTATCCAGACTCGACGTTGAGAACTCCGAAAAGGTTTACACGAGCCTTGATCTTGCAGACCATGAAGTCGTTGTCCTCGTTGGGCTGGACACCCTTGATGGAGAACTTTCCGATCCAGGGAGACATCTTTCCGGGGAGGAGCTCAGGCTCGGCGTACTTAGCCTCGAGGTCGAAAGCCTCCTTACGGTGGAAAGTAAGGATCTTGGTAGAGGGAACGGCGTTGTTCTTCTTGAAGACAGTCATGGAAGTGGCCTCGTTAGGGACCTCAGGGGACTGCTCCCAGGTGAACTCAATGGGGTAAGAGATGATATCGTGGACAGCAAAGTCACGAGTGCGGAAGACAGGGGAGAGCATAGCACATCCGAAACCACATCCAATAGCGATGGCCTCGTCCTGGTTGAGGGTGTAGGAAAGGGGCTTTCCGAAGAAGTCGGCAATACGCTCCTTAATGGAAGGAACACGGGTAGATCCTCCGATAAGCTCAATAGCCTCGATGTCGTCCTTGGTAAGACCAGCCTCGGTGAGGGCCTGCTCAAGAGGAACGGTAACACGCTCCAAAAGAGGGGCAATGAGCTCCTCGAGCTCCTCACGGGTGAGCATACCGGAAGCGTCAACCTCGTTCATGACGTTCTCGACGTTGATGGGGGCCTGGGTGTTGGCGGAAAGGACCTTCTTGAGCTTCTCAGCGGCGACGGCGACACGGAAGTAAGCCTTGCGGTTGCTGTAGATGTCAATGTTGTACTTCTCCTTGAAGACACCGGCAAAGTGGTCAATCAAGGCCTTGTCGATGTTACGTCCTCCGAAGTGGCGGTCGAAAGCGGTGGAAAGAACGGTCATTCCAGACTTGTCGAAAGCAATGATAGAGACTGTGTAGGTAGAGTGACCAATGTCGACGAAAGCAACACGAGCGGGGGTCTCTCCGGCCTCGGGGAGAACGCGGTTGCTGTTGGTTCGTAGACTCCATCCAAGCGCAGCCGCGGTGGTGTCGTTCATCAAGCGCAACAACTTCAATCCAGCAATCTCGGTAGCGTCCATGATGGAACGACGCTGGGGGTCGGTGAACCAGGCAGGAACGGAAAGAACAATGTCGGAAACGGTGAGCTTGAGCTCCTTAGCGGCGGTCTCCTTGATCTTGGTGAGGTACATGGCCATGAGCTGAGTCGCGGAGAAGACCTCGTCCTTTCCTCTGTACTGAACCTTGACACCGACATCTCCGTTGGCGGCCTCAACGAGGTCAGCAGCAATGAACTGCTTCTCAATCTCAATCTCGGGGTCCTGGAATTTCCGTCCGGCAAGACGCTTCAAGTTGCTGACAGTGTTCTTAAGGTTAGAGATCTCCTGGGTCTTTGCGGCCTCTCCGATGTATCTGCTCTTGTGTCCGAAAGCCACCATAGAACTGCAAACAAGTTAGAACTGGGTCCTGAGCTGTAGTAGATGGAGGTGTGATTGAGGGGTAGTTCTTACGGGGTGGAACGGTTAGAGACCTCGTTAACAATCTATGCACAACGCAGGTCAGTCAGATATAGAGCTTTCAAACAGGCAGCTTTTGAAGGCAGGCAAACTTACAACATCGACTCCTCCTCTTCTGGCGACCGAGATGGTGGTCTTGAGGGTACCGAAATCAACACCGACAACAGACATGGTTATGTCTTTCTAACTAACTTCTAGCAAAAAGGGACTTTCTGTTTGATTTCACGAGACTCGTCAGTATACCAGGTCCGGTGATAATGATGCGTGGAAATGTTCGTGTGTGCGTGGGTGTTCGTGTTTTGTGCAGCGTTCGAGATAGTGGGGGCTTTCTCGGAGTATTTGTAGTGCCTTTTTTTTTTCTTCTTTGGCGGGGCTTTGAATTTTAGGTAACAAAACTGACTGACTGACTGACTTTGAATAGCGCGTAGGAAACGACCTTGCTGTAGTATATATTTTTTATGATATCTGGCGACGGGCAAGCGGGATGTGTTCGATAAGTAAGAAAGCTCAAAGGTTGGTTGAGTTCAATCTATAGCGGGGAGAGAAATGGGCGTTTCTTGGGGGCTCGGGGCTTGTTCTGTTCAAGGTGGGGAACCGTTGCGTTGTTGTTGCAGCCAGCGGGAGCCGCAGAGATTTTTTCGGCTTAGCGAGGTGAATGGCCCAGCCATCAGAAGCTTCCAGTCACTTCCACCAGCATCGAGAGACTTCCCTAACCCCCGACTATTACATGACAAAATCAGGAACATCAGAGCAACACCAATCAAACTGAAGATGTGCACGCGGTGGAGAGCAAGTTGCGTGTAACTTTAGGTAACTCACTTCGCGATCATGTCTTGGACGAAGCTCAACCAACAGCTAACCGTGCCCGGCGGAAAATTTTGGGCTTGGGCGGGGTGGGGCCGTAAGGGCTGGAACGCTGGGATTCGCTGGAGCTGGCAGGCGCGATTCGGTGCCGGTAATCGCTTCGAGTGAGATACAGTGGCCAGCTAAATTAACTAGCAGGGGCGGTACGTTACGTGAGCAGAAACGTCCAAGTCGAGCTTTCTGCAAACCGGTCCGAAGGGATCTTCATCGCTGGAACATCTCATCAACGGTTAAAGGTCACCACAATTCATCTGCATGATTCCATTCATACGATATGCACAGTGTTTTCTCGCTAAATCCACCATCATCATCCAGTATGCGTACATAAATAAAACACGTGTCTTAGAGTTACGAAAACCGTTAACAAACATTGAAATCGAAACAAATAGACAACTATAGAACACATCAAGAACCCCATATCTGCAATCTTATGCTAAAAAAAGAAAACGCCTCCTAATTCTATGCATATCATCGAAACAGTAAAAAACAAACACATCATGAAATCTCTGTAAAAAAGTTGGTATCATAAGTGATACAAAAAAGCAAAATCCCTCCAACATCCTTTCCCAGTAAATTATCGCCTATAAAATCTATCCCAAACTTTTATCAAATAAGAAATCCATCATATGATTTCAGAAGGCACACATCGAACGTTCTCTATACAAGCTAGTCGACGGCTGCCGAAGAAGGCGAGAGGCACTTGGATATACCATGATTCATGAAATATCACCATGCCCCTTTACCGCGACTTCTTAAGAAGCTTCTTTCTAATCTTCGAACGACCCTCTCTCTCATTTGCGTCCATAGAAGACCCTGGTTCAGGTGCTGCAGCAAGCTGAGAAGGCTCCGAGGGAGGGGATCCAGACGGCGTAGATTGAGGGGTGTTGGAACTGGAAACAGCTGCGGCCTGCTCAACCTCCTCCTCTCCGTCCGTACCAGGGGTTCTAACAAGGCTCAACCGAGCAAGGGGACTTCTGGCCGTACTTGTAGATCTTGGCTGGTTACCTGGGCGAGTGTGCGCTTGATCAGGCAAAGCAAGATGAGTACCATTTGCTGAAGGTGGCGATCCACTGGCATAGTTGGGTTCTCCAGGAGTACCTGGCTGACTGTTGTAGGCAACGTATCCTTGGAAGTTGCTCGCCGCAGATTCGATAGAAGATGTCGAAACGCTGCTCATTGCCTTATGATGGCCGTAAACAACATCCGCAGGGTCCCTAGCAAATGCTCCACCTGCGGCAGTTTGACCTGCTTGAGCAACATGGTATTTTCTGCGGTCTTCTTCTCCCATAATACTCTCCACTCGTCTAGGAAAGTAAACAGATCCTCCAGCAGAAGTACTGCTGTAAGAAACAAACGAATCGAAGGAATCTCTGGGGTGTAGAGGAACGTGGGGAACATTGAGATTGCGAAGGACCTGGTCTGGTAGAGTACCGATAGAATCGTTGGGGTAGGCGTATCCATATGGTCCTGACTCGTTTGTAAACCGGCCTTCGATGCGGTCATCAGGTAGAACACCTGCGCCAATGCGCTGGCGGAGACCGTCTTCAGGTTTCCTCTGTGCCTCGATGGCCGGTCTGAATGTCTCTGGAATAACTGCAAGGTCATCTCCTTGTGCCTCTGCCTTCTCAATAGCTTGTTGAGGAGTCGTATTGGCGTCGGCAGCTCCTGCATCAGCACGAGGTCCTCCCCAAGTTCTCTGTCCAGCGGTAAAGATACCGTAAACCATGTAGACCCAGTTGAAGAATGGGTTAACAATGAACATAATGGGGTACAACCAGGCCTTGAAACGCTTGAGGCGGAGTCCAAAGTAGAACATCAACGCCCAGTTGAGACCGAGAGAAACAGCAATGAATCCGACCGGGAGCTGGCTAATCTTCTGGGTAGTCGTCATTATCGAAAGTACCATGATGAAGAATAAGAGCGCGGTGGTTCGAATGGTGTTCTGCATAAATCTCACAACACAAAGAATAGGGTAGCGGCGCCAGAGACGGATGTCTGTCAACATACAAACCTCATTGGTGATAAAACCCAAGAACCATCTTCTGCGTTGTTTCAACAAACTCTTGACTGAAAGTACTGCCTCGGTTTTGCAGAAAGCTCCAGTGCACATTTGGATCTGGTATCTCTCCTTGGCACCGATCATGAACAAATGCGTCAACCAACGATCCTCGCCCAAGTGACACTTTCCGTAGTCAAACAAATCGTCGCATTGCTCAGCTTTGTCAGCAAAGTAGTATTTGGCCATTTTGCGGAAAGCTGAAAACCGGAGAATAGTAAGCGCGCCAGGAAGACAAGTAACCGAGCCACACGCCGACTCGACGGATCGCTCAAACAATTGGCCGTGGATGTACTCCATGTCTTGTAGAAGGGTGATGAAGCTTTGCTTTTTTGCCGTTGCAGTGATAACCCCGGTCATCGCCAACATGTTCCGCTTACTGCCAGGTTTGAGTTCCTATTGGGCAAATTTCGTGTCAGCCGCAAATTCTCCTTGTAGATTCGGTTATCGCAGTAGGATCACGGTGTGGTTGGACCATGCACCGCGCCAAAGCTGATTATAGTAAGAAAGGACGACATACCATCTCGTAGACAAAGTTCTGAATACACACTTTGTCCAAAATGCAATCAGAGTCGATAAACAAGATGAACAAATTGTCATTTCTCTTCAGATATTCCGTATATATCCGGTCAATGAGTTTGAAGGTCTTCTTCTGGCAGTGTCGCTTTCCTCCGTGTTGGAATCGCGATACGGTGATACGAAGTCCACGATAAGTGACATCGATACTGGGAGGGTAGCTTTCCAACGACAATGGAACCTGTAGACTCTCGAGTGTTTTCAGGTAGAGTTCGTTCTCCTCCGCTCCATCGAACGATAGGAAGATGTGTAGGCAAGATGGAGGGTAATCTCCGTCGCAGATGGAATCAACCGCAGTCATCAAAACATCGGGATGCTCATTGTAGACCGGCATAACGACGACCACCTTTGGAGCAGTCGCTTCATTTAGAACTTCCTTAATCCGGCGATGTCTTCCAAGACTGTTTGTAATGAGCGAGTAGACGCAGAACAACCAGGGAACAGTGAGCAAGATGGCGAACGACCAGAATGCAAACCACTGTAGGTTTGTAACCATAACCTCGGGGAAGTATTTCGTGATTCTCGCGGGTAAGGGAAGTGTAACGACCATGATCGGGGCAAAAATACACCTGCGATGATACGTTAGCTTCATTCCAGAGCGTCAGGGACTGACATATGAGGAATGCAAGGAGACTTACCGAAATCCAGTAAACAAAAGCATCATGACCACTGCCAATACGCGAATGTGCCATTTTTCTGCCTTTTGGAAAACCTTGACCAAGCAATAAAGAAAAGCTGCGAGCCAGAGAAACCATTCAAGGAATGCAGCAAGCATTACTACACCCATGATAGAGCAGTAGACAATTTCTTTGACCGGCCATGGGTCTGTAAAATTCGGAATAGAGGGGTCGAACGCCATTGTAAAGTTGGACGAAGAGGAACTGGGTATTCTTTATCAGAAATTTAAACCTTAGAGTTTGGCCGCTGTCAAAGGCCGTAAGGTTGCACACCTCAATCACAAGCTTGTGATAGAATCCAAAGAGCGTAGAATTATCCGACGTCGTATTATTATTATTGAAGTTGAAAGTAAAGGTAGAGGTGGACGTTAAACGCCGAAAGAAAATGATGGTGAAAAACTTGCAGTCGAAGCACAGAACAATTAAACGTGCGTGCTTCCAGCGTCAATGGCAAGTCGACTAAGCAAACAATTAGAATGTTAGCAAGAGCGGGGTCAAAAGATATAAGGGTTCATGCGTTGTATCCTCTCCGAAAAGGAAGAGACCACATGGCACAGGCGGTCTGCCGTCGCTGTAGTGTGATCCGAGGCCAGTAACACATACCAAAAATCAAATGCAACAACTGAAAGCTCAAAGTTGCTTATTCTTATTATCTCCCAGCGACTGGTATATGTTGTTCTTGCCGAAACGAAAACGAGTGAAACGGATCAGGTTATGACCGACAAAGATGGAGGTTGAATGGAGCCTCGCAGCTCAACGAGTGTTGCAGACCGGAGACGAGAGGGTAGTGAACGTGGATCGTATGCTGATATATATGGAGACCCTGGGTATTCTGGGATGTGGACTAGTGGATATCAAATAAAGTGAATTCCGCTCACAATATGAGATGTGTGATGATATTGCTGGACGGGACGGTATCTTCACCGAAAGGCTGGCTGGTTGGTTGGACGGATAATGTGGATAAGCGTAGGTAGAATAACCGTAGGAAACCGCCTCTCTTGTGATGTTGTTGAAATTTGTTTGAAAACAAACCCGTTCAGTCTCTCATCTCGAAGATCAAATGTGCGTCTTCCACCTGTTCAGCGGGAAAGCTGTACTTTTTGTACAGGTGTAAATTCTTATAAACTAAACCCGCTATTCTGGCTCTCTGCACTCTCTGCACTCTCTACATTCTAAAGCAAGTGATCTCCGTTGAAAAAGCGACAATACCCCTGGTGGTACGGCGGACTACTTTACGCGCAGCAAGGTACATGGTCAAATCGAAAGATGCCATTATTATATTTTAACCTATATTTTAACCGACAATTTTTAGAAGGTAGCGAACCAAGGGAAGCGAAGGGGTTGCCATGGGAGACTAACGGAAAACAACTAAGAGGAATCCAGTAAAGTGCACTTGGTGAAGAGTGTATGGTAGCACCATAGCACAGTGAATGGCGCCGATCAGGAACAATGGCGACTAAACGACGAGAAGACGAGGCTGCTCTCCCTGGACAATCAATCTGCAGATGGGATGTATGGGTGAATGTATGGATGGATGAATGGTTATTTGCATGGGTGGGATGATTGATAGACCACCCAGTCATGCAACCCCGGGGAACACATGAACTTTGGGTATTCGCTGGTGTATCACCAATCCAATCGGAAGCGCAGTTTGTTTATTGTGCCACCATACGCCATCTCGCTCAAGAAAAAAAAAATCGTATATAGAGGAAGATACCGGATGACCCAGCAGATTCTGATCCGCTCCGTTCCGTTGTGCGGGGCGGGGGTTGACACATCATTCATGGCGGATGATATTTGGCTTATGCCGTTCGTCAACAAATCCTGCCTTTTTGGAGATCTCAGATGCCTATTTAGGTTCGGCTTCCATCATGTATGGTAATTCCTTAGCAAAATACGGATATCGATGGAACTACTGTACATAACAACACGGGTAGTAGATACTAGGTACCGCATTACTGGGAATTCAGAAGATAAAGTCCGGACAACAACGGGAATAGACACCTACATAACATACCAGCCGCTGTGCTGTTTTCCATTTCCCAAGTGTGTCTTTATGGGGGCCTCGGTAAACAACCCACAACCCACATCCAACATCAGGCAGGTAACCGTTCCGCAACCTCATAAGTCGGTAATATATCGGGCATCCAGGGCAACAAAATAAAGTATATACATATACATACATACATTACATACATACATGCATAGTAGTTTTCTTACCGGACAGGAAAAAAGTGCCGAACAACTTATACAGGCACTGTAACCCATATCATACATAGTCTCAACAAAGTCTGACTAGAGTCATACATATAGCATGTATGTATGTAGTCGGTAAATGAGGTATATCCACCGTGGTATTTCTTGCAGGTAGGCTTCGTTTTCGCATCTTGGATATGTATGAAGGAAATATGTTATGCGTTTAGAAAACAAGGGTAGGGTAAAGGTGAGGTGAGGTGAGGTGCATTCGGAATAATCCCCGTGAAACCACTGACCGGGTTGTGTTGTACAAGGCTACAAGCTCGAGTTGTGGAAAGAGGCTTGATGTTAATAAGCTTTACTGGAACTTTACCCATCTTTACCATCTTTGCTTTGAAGACTCTATCTTCATTAGCGATGACTGTATGTTTCTTTTGTACCATAGACCCCATTACTACACAGGTATTTGAACACCAATAATCAGTACATAATCAAAAACCATTCTTCCCGGTATATATGGCGACCATATTCATTTCCAAAAAAGCCCAGGCCAATTTCTTTAACCTCCACCAAACCTCAAACCAGTTTCACCATATAACCAGCTCACACAGCACCATGGAATCTCAGCACCAGAAATACCCCAACTAAACCCTTGACATCACATCACATCCCCCGCTAAGTCATTGCCAAGTCCCCGTCTCGGAGGTTTTATGTACACCTCGGGATCTAGCTCGCGCTTTCTTGTACATATGCTGCTAAAAATAACCACTCACGGTACAGATGTGGCCAATGCCATAGAAACCACACATCCACGGACAACCACCACACTTCACGCGCCCCACCACACTCCACCAGGGCTGCCCTATCATTATCCTTTATCTTCTGCTATCCATCACTCATGATAGATGTCTCATGGTCATCTATCCGGTAGAGCACGGAATCTAGATGTGTGCCATACATATTATCTATTCTGGTGGTAAGTAGTGGGTCTGGTTCACGCGGACTTTTCTCCTGTATGTACAACATATCGAGAAGAATATTTTTTTTTGCTATTTTCGCCCATAAAAAGTGTGCAGAGATACCTATGTATAGGGATATGTACAAGCGTGTTTAGTTGCGGCCAGTTGAGGTGATGGCACGAGTAACAGGAGAGGCGTGGAGGTGACGAAATGACGAAAAGATGAAATGGTGAAATGGTGAAATGTCTTAACGCCACCCGGTACCCGCCCGTAGTTTAGGTGTAAGTCAACGCTAGGCTAGGCTGGTACGAACTTCGAAGAGCTAAAAGGAGCTAGGTTGGGTTGGGTTAGGATAGTACGGAGAACTAAGCAACGTAGATCATAAATGAACGTTAAAGTTGAGCGCGCGCTACGAGGTGTGTATCTACATACGGTGCTCTACGGTGCAGCGGTGATAAGGTGCTATGTATGGGTTGATCCGCCACTGGAAGTTAGCTCTGTTGTAGCTCTGTCGTAGCTCTGTGGATGGTGTGTATCAGATCTGTGTATATGGTATGGGGTTTATGTAAACGAATGAAGGAATCAACGAATCATATGAACGAAACAGTGGGTAATTAGTGATTAATTAGCTAAGGTAACTAAGGCTTCCGAAAACGAAACAAGAACGAATAGATCTCCGTGTCTCTGTATTATGGTGGTTATATATTAGTTGCATTCCCGGCTGCCAGTCTTTTTTTGCTTAGAGAGGATTACTTCGGACGCTATATCACACTGTGGCAATGATTACAGTAACCTCAATGACTCTAATGATTCAAGGACTTTCGACAGGCGGGCGGTTAATTTTCAACCTTTGCTAATTCAGCGTAAAGTCATCCGTTGGGTTCTTCTCTATCTTAATCCGCTCTAAACATTCTACGTATCAATATCAATATCCATTTAGGTTGGCGGGGGTTTTTACGTTTCTGTGTTTATTGACTTCATTAACTTTATCGAATTTAAAACTATTCACCTAGGTAGCTAGCATATAAGCAAGAAAGCAGGTATATGGGAACTCCACAATTCATCCGATAAATATGTACTCCGATGTACATAGTTTCTATCGGAGTAATTTCAGCCGACACATTGATATTCCTGTTTTTGTTTATGGTCCAATGTATATGATGTTTCTGTCTATGTAGTTTTCTTAGTTTCCAGGCTCATTCCCGATTCCCGGGTTTCAAAATTCATTACAGAATCTCTTACAGCCGGAGCTAAAAGCAATGTTCTTTTTTTCCTTCTTTTCTCCTTCCCCCCAAAATTCTCAACTCAGAATTCTTTATCCCTAACATCCCCTCATATCCCCCCCATGAAACATCCCCATCTCCAGGTATGCCTCCAAAAAATCAATACATGAAAAAACATTTCGGTTACAGTTTGGTTTGGTTTGGTTTCTAGAATGTGCACTTTTGATTCCTGAAACTAACCTTTGGGGTGTTGGTATGTATCATGTATCATGTATGACCCTGTGATATATAGCATAGCGGGTCTCCTTGCTGATGGGGTGGGATGTGGAGCTGGGTATGTATGGTATGAGTGGTATGGTATGTAGGAGGTTATATTGCGCGTTTCATGGAGTTCCTACGTACATACTCATATACTTACGGAATGTGACAAGTGCATAACAGCATAACTACATAACTAAACAACATCAACTTCAGCTTCAGCTTCAGTCGTTTCCCGTGGTTTAATGAAATGGAAAACAGAAAGTAAAAGAAAGTAAAAGGCTTAAGAATAAAGAATAAAGAAGAAAGAATATGAATTAGAAAAATGTTACCGCTGGTTGTGGTTTCATGAACCGTGGTTGTTGTTGACTATTGATGTTTCTTATTTCATGGAAGGCAAAGAAATGAGTTCTATCGCTTATTTTTCTGGATGTGACGTTATCTGCCATCAGAAGTAATTGCCAATACAATTGGTGGAACAAATAAACAGTCCTTAGACGAGAATTCCAAGCTCTGTCCAGGCCCAGGTCCGGGACTACCCGCACTGCCATGATTCTAGAATGTATAGTAATCTCATATTCCGCATCTCGCATTCCACATTCCACATTTCGCATTTCGCCATTTTTCTTCAGCTTCGTCAAATTCTTAGCTGAATTTTCCCATTTGATCATGTTGTGATATCGAGGACAAATAATGGGCTGTTTATTCCACGTTCCTTATGTACCTTAATGTACTCAATTCAATTCAGTGATAATGGATTACTAAACCATCCTTTCGCTTGGCTTTACTTCGCTTCGTTTACCTTATCTTCAATCCTGGTAAAATAAACGAAACGAAAGAAAACTAAACTAATCAACAGAGTCCACAAAATACACAGAACCACAAAACCAAAAAAATTCACATCAGATATGATATTTCCTCGTGTAACAACCCTCAACCCTCGGTAAAACCTCCATACATCCCTGTTGACATCCATCAACTCTGAACTCTGATACGGTAACCACAGTGGCTGTACCTGCAGGATTCACAATGCAGGACCTAGGTTGCAAAAAACCATTTCTTATGTATGTACATATGTATGTATTGATTCACTTAGCTATGGCAGCATACAGATTATATTGATTACATACATGTACATATGGATGGATGAATGTCTGGGTTAGACATACTCATTTCGGGTATGTACATACCTAAAGTCTTGTTTTTTGATTGATTGGTTGATTGATTGGTTACTTGGTGTGTTTAATCAGAGTACTGAATTACTACTGGCGCTACTCATTAGCGCTGTATGTAAGATAACCTTTGATTTGTTTGCTGTACTTATGTTTATGCTTGTATTGCAGTGACAGCTGGGTGTGGGCCCGGTGGATACACGTGCATGCACATGTACATGTACATGCTTGCTGAAGTTCTTATTTTTTGTTCTTGGCGGATAGGGTAAACGTAGATGAGGGGTGGAAATGTGGATAAGTGATTGATGGAGGCGATTGCATGGGATTCTGAGGCGATTGAACGTTTGTGATAAAGGGAGGAAAGTTTCAGGGTTAGGAACTTGAGGTTCTTGGGTTATGGTTCTTGAAACAGCGGATGGCGGATATGAATTCTAGAAGATGAGATAGCGAAGTATATTTCTCCTGAAATTTCGTCAGCTATATGTAATGAAGTAAAAAGCCAAATCAGTGTAAACTCTTCACCGGAAATTGTAATTTGTATCTGACAGCAGCGAATAATAAGTCACCTTCCATAATAAACCCACTTCCGTGCATCTTCTTACATCACAATATATCGATATTATCTCTCATCTCACATTCATATCCCAAGAAACAAATCCATAGCCATCAAAATGGTTCCTGAAACATTCACAACTTCATAAAGATAAATCCTACCGGACCAGGCCGGATTACTGTCGCACGGTCCACGGTCTACATACCCCCACAGGTGACGGATAATGGTCATTAGGAATACCGGCTGGATTACACACGTGCTCCGAACCTTACAGCTTTGTAAATTAATTAAGCGATCCGGGTAGGGATGTTGGTTATTGATTGGTCAACCATGCTTTTGAGTTTAAGGTTCCAGGGTATTGAGAATGAGAATAGATGTTAGAGATGGGTTGAGTAAGATATATTTGAAGGGAGAAGATGTGGATGGAGAAGGTGATGAATTATGCATGATGCTGTAGGTATAGATATGGTAAGGTACAGATGATGAATTTTCTGAGCTGAAGATTGTGTTTGATGAGAATTGTGGGCTGTGATGAGGGGATTGAAAACTTTGATTTGTGGGAGATGTGATTTCGTTTTGTTGTTTGTTTAATTGTGAGGTTTGCTGTTTATGATAGAGTTGTATGATAGAGTTGTAGAATATTGCTGTTGAGAAGTATGGTATCGATGTATGATGTTGCGTTTATGTGCTCATGATGTAATCATTGTGGTACATCGATGGATGACGAAGATAGATAGATAATAGCCGTAAGACTTATGTAGCTTTTTATAGACCCTATGGTTGATATATGCATACAAGGGTAGCTATTATCAGGAAAAACAGACGCCGAGGTATGAGGATATGCATACCACAGGTAATCATGCGTATTTGTGACTCGAGTGGAAGGACTGTTTTTTCGCTATAAATTTGAAGCAATTGAAGGCCGTTTCTTTGTTCATCAAAACACAGTTATACTACTCAGCCACACTATTTGTCATCTCGCAGCTTCCCAGCTCCCTCCGATCCCAAAATTTCCAGCTCTCCTTCACCCACAAGGTGGAGTGATCTGCCATGCACGCCAGAGCTAAAAAAAAACCATGCAGTTTCTTCATATATAGCTGCCAACCCTTCTTTGCGACAAGAGTTACCGCATATGGGTTTTCACATTCGTTACAAAACAAATCGATGGTTATTGTTGACCTTGGTGTATTTTATTAACACTGAGTTTACTCGTTGTAAAAGGAAAGGCTAGAGAAAGCGAATACCGCAGGGATAACACGATTTTATTCCTCGGAATATGGTAAGTGCAATAAAAGTGCAACTGTTGAAGTTAAAGCTCAGAGAAATTGATTATTCGGATGGCTTGGTAAATATTAAGAACTTGTATAACTGCCCATTAACATCGCTAGATAAGCGGGCGATAAGCCATGTCGTTGATCTTGGGACTTGCTTGTCGGACGAGGTATTCTCTTGGCAGATGGAGCTACCGTGGAGGATCTATATCTTTGTTATTTCTTTCGTTCTATGCATCTCCACCATCAGTCTATTCATCTTATTCTTCCACCTCCACTTTTCCTTTCTGCAGCTGACATGGTCAACCTAATCATCCCACGATAGGAAAGTCACTTTTTAAGTTCTGCACCACATGAAGGACCGCGATCTTCAGGACCGAGTAGACAACAAGAGTAGCGCGGCCCGATATACCGGTCACAGGTTCCAGGCGTTTTTTTCGACCTCTTCTCAAACCATCTCTTCTCACCAAGTGCCTTTCTTATCATTCTCTATGGCAGGCTTGATGGATACTTCCAAAAGCCCTAAGCGATGCATTAAACCCCATCGCTACTTTGCTTGTCAAAGTGCAATTTCCCGTGGAGGTCCTTTCCTGTATTGATTGATATGTAGTCAGACATTGAGGCTTGATAACACAGATGGATCAAAGTGCAGGTGTAGATTATTTAAATACCCCACAAAATCCAGGCTTAGCGAACCTATGGATAACCACGAGACACACAACTCTAGATTTACGAAGAACTCACGATAGATTAATCAGTAGGGACCAGCATTAGAATCTAGAACATCGCAGTCTGTTTTTAATTAAACCAGATAGAAGGTACAGATGTCAGTAAGATGACTTACATTGAAGTTCGCCCAGTTGGTAAATCTGAGAATTGGCTAGTTGTAGTGAGTTTACCGCATTCCCCGCTCCATATTCTTATTCCTTTATAATCGCGTGTTGTACTCATTCATAACGATCATCAGATAACGCGAATGATACAAATCACCTGTAATATTTTCACTATCTGCGAGCATTTACATATCGGATACCGCGATTACAACAAAAAGGTTATCCTAAAACCCAATGACGAAAATTATTACGCGATTATGCAACATTTGGAAGAATCCTACCTAGTCTGGTATCATCCTTTCCTAATATCAATAACATCTAACCGACCCCCTTCCCAAGAAAATATCACCAATCAGCTTATATTTATTAAACCAGTCGGCTTATACAAATTCTGATAATTCCAGGAAATCGTTTATATTCCTTATTGCACTTTGTTTCATAATAGGACTGTGGAATATTGGTTGTTTAATCCTATTTATCCGCTCCGGAAACCGACGTTTAAAATGGATGATGGCTCATGATATAATCTGTATCATCGCATTATCTATAATCCTAGGCTGGATATTTACTTCGAAACTCATAACTATGGATAAAAACAAGGAGACCAAGGAGTCCGTGGTGGTGACGAAGATGCTTTATAGTGATTTTATGAGGACACAAGGAATAGTTGTGTTGGTTTTATTACCGTAAGTCCCTGTGTGTTTTTCTAGTCATTTTCATAATCATAATCATCGTAACATCAACTTCCAAGTAGGAGTAGTAGTCTATTGTTACACTACAACCCCATTCTTTACGTTACAAAACCATTCACTAACCCCAACCTTCAAACCCCCAGTATCCTCTACGCCTTCACCCTCTTCCACAGTATTCTAACCCTCCAAAAAATCCGCCATATCCAAAACAAAAAACCGCGAAACCAACCCTCTTCATCTCCAACAGACTATAACCCCAACACCCAGCCTCCAAAATACCAACTCCATACAACCACATCCAGTCCAACCGACTCATCATATACAGCTCAAGATTACTACTACCCATATCCACACAACGGAAATAACAACAATCACAACACCAATCCCAATCACAACACCAATCACGACACCAATCACACCAACACCAATCCCAATCACACCAACAACAACACCACCAACAGAACCCCAGAACCCCAAAGATCCCGGACCAGAATTTTTGAAGCCCCAGGATCATGGTCATGGTCTCGATCGGGATCTGGATCTGGATCATATACAGGAAGACATAGCAGAGACTGCATACAGGAAATGCCGGCTACAAGAGGTAGTGGCATCTGGGGGAGGATCTTTGAGGTTCATGGATCGGGCGGTCATCCTAGGGCTTCGGTACTGGAGGCGCCTGCTTAGTGTTGTGGGTGGGGCAGTCAGGCGGGGGGCGGGGGGATGGGGGGAGCAGCGGCAGGGGGGGGGGGGGGGGGGGGAGTAGCGGCGGGGGAAGGGGGAAAGGGAGTAGTGGTAGTAAGCGTGAAAGAAACGGGTGAAACAATGACGATGAGGATTCTTGATATTTATTCCGAGTTCAAGAATCTAGTAAGAAGAAGGGGGCGGGAGAAGGATAAGGTATAAGGTATAATAAGTTAGTACGTTAGTAACTACCAATGAATAATATAAAACAATGAGTAATACATATATAAACCCATAAACCCATAAACAAATCCTGCTTGAGGAAAGTTTGAATCATGATATTGTGGCTTGTGGCCTGATGATTGGTATTATCTCGAGTGAGGATCTATGATTTAATACTTCCGATCTCCGTCACTCCATAATCCATAATCCATAATCCCAAATCCCAAATCCCAAATCCCAAATCCCAAATCCCTCCCTCCCCCTCCCCCCCCCCTCCCCCCGCCCCCCATTCCCAAATAAATAAATAAATAAACAAAAAGCAAACAAAAAGCAAACAACCCCCCCCCCCCCCCCCCCCAAAAAAAAAAGAAGCCCCCCAAAAGAAGCCCCCCAAAAGAAGCCCCCCAAAAGAAGCCCCCCAAAAAACTAAAAAGCCAAAAGCAATAAAACCCACTCCCAAACACAAAACCCCCAAACCAAAAAAAAAACTCCATTCCCTAAAAAATGGGGGGGGGGGGGGTATTATAATTCTTAATTTAATGTGGTCTTTCTCTCTTTTCTAATAAATTAAATTAAATTAATTCTTACCGCGTTGTTTTATCGGAGTATTCTCACGGCTTCTTCACGGCTTCTTCACGGCTTCTTCACTGCTTCGTCACGGCTTCGTCACGGCTTCGCACGACTTCGTCATAACCACCCCCCAAATCCCCCCACTCCCATATCCCCCACTCCCAAATCCTCTCCCCTCCTCCTCAACCCCCTCCTCTCCTTCTCAACCCTCCCCCCCCCCTCCCGCCCCCCTTGCCCCCACTATCTAAACAACTCCAACACCCACCTTCCCCTTCCCCTTTCCCTTCCTCTTTCTCCACCAACCAACTCCGCCATATCCCTCTTGTATCTCTGGACCTCCAACACACGTTCCTCAAAGCTCCCCCTCATAACCAATCTCTTCACACCCACCTCTCTTTCTTGACCAATCCTATGAACCCGTTCCACAGCCTGTTGTTCCGCTGCCGGATTCCAATTCGGTTCCATGATATAGACTCTTGACGCTGCTGTTAGATTCAAACCCACACCACCTGCTTGTAAGGAGATCAGGATGGCTTCGATTGATGGGTCCTGCGAGAACTTGGTGAGGGTGCTGGAGCGGGTTGAGAGCGACATGCTACCGTCGAGTCGGAGATAGGATATGCTGGAGAGGGTGAGAGACTGCTGGATTAGGTCTAGGTGCCGCGTCCAGGTGCTGAAGATTACGCTTTTGATTGGGGGGTTGGAGGTTGAGGGGTTGGCTTGCCGGTTTTCTAGAAGGCATTGCACGAGATGACGGACTTTGGTGGAGGGACCACGATACGGAGGACGTTGTCGAGAAGGCGGGGATGAGAGGTGGTCCCAGAACTTGCTGGGGAGAATCGGGAAGAGAGTAAGGAGGTTGTAAAGGCCGCAGAGAGGGCAAGTAGCCCGGGATGTGGGGAGGAAGTTTGGGCCTAGGTAGTTGAGATATGTAGGGACGCAACCTGGGCATAGGAGGTGGGCGCAGGGGGTTAGGAAAGCTATGGGTTGTTCTTCTGTGTCTGTAGGTTCGGGGATATCGGCGTTGGAACAGTTTGTCGAGCTGGAACCGCAGGATGGATTGTGGTTTTTTGGACGGGGTTTGTTTCTATTGCTGCTGCTGCTGCTGCTGTTGCTATCTTTTCTGCCTTTGGTTGGTGTTAGTGAGCTTGTTGATATTGTTGGGAGGAGGGGGGGATGGGTTTGTTTTTACCGGATCCGAATTTTTCTTCCTCTCGTTTCTCGGATGACATTCGAAGGACTACTTTGGTGTTACAGATAACGCATTTATCTTCATCCGTTTCCCTCATCAACTGAAAAATCGAATACGCCTGTCTCGGTGTTAAATTACTCGCGGTATCATCAATACTATCCACATCAATAGCATCATCCTTCGTAAGTCCCACAAGATCTGCAGTATCTTCCTCCGCCAACAAATCCCTTCCATGAGCCGAGACGAGTCTTAACCTAGTGATTTGCTGCAGCATATTGATATAACCTCTTCCGCCAAAGTTTCCAGATTTGACAATCATATCCACCTTCAATTTCGACTGTTTCGCCGTAGCATCATAAACCTCTTTTTCCGCCGGAGAAAAATCGAGAAAGATAGTTTCATCAACCTTTGGAGGCAGAGTGATTTTATCTTTCGATCTCCGTAAGGTAATACTATCCACTAGTAACCGTAAACTTAATGAATTATCACCTGTAGGATTAGGATTCTTTAATGGTGCTGAAATCCATTGTGTGAAACTGGAGGTTTCGTCAAATGGCTTAACGCGGAGGAATTTTATTAATGATGCTAGATCGGATAGGCGGTTTTGTACTGGGGTTCCGGTAACTGCCCAGCGTCTTTGAGCTGTTAATGACATGGCTGCTTTGCTTTGTATCGTTGATTGTTCGCGGATTTGATGTGCTTCTGTTCTTACATATAGCATGAAAAAGATTAGCAATTGTAATTATCTCTAGTAAAGTATAAAGAAAAAAAAAGTGGGCAAAAAGGTAGAGTAAGTAAGTAGCTGAGTATCCAGATACAACAGGACTGACTATGTAGTTATGATGATGATAAATGATAATAAACTCACCATCTAAGACAACTCTAAACCAACCCACTGTGAACAAAGGAGAAACATAATCATTATCCTCTGCAAAATGTTTCTTGAATTCAAGTGCCAAGATTTGATAAGTCGTGATAACTAAATCATATTTTGCCAGCACCGTTGGGGATTTAGTACGATCGGCACCGTGGTGGACAAGGTAGCTTAGTGTTGAAGATATCGGTTCGGCGATGTGGGTTTTGATTTGATCTTCCCAGTTGCTTATGGTGCTTAATGGTGAGATTAGAAGGGTTGTTTTAGCGTTTATTATTGGGGGGTTTTCTGCTGCTGTTGCTGCCGAGGATCTAGAATCGGAACCGGAATTAGAATTAAAATTAGAGCCCCTTGTAGAATTATTTGCTAATGATGATGATGATGATGATGATGATGATGATGATGATGATAATCCCGAGGGTGTAGATTTCCCAAACTCAACAGCCTCATTTTTCGTTTCAGTGATCAAACAAAGAATCTGTAACGTCTTTCCAAGACCCATCATATCTGCCAAAATACCACCTCTAACATCTGGAGGGTGGGTTTTTATCTCTTGTCCTGTTATGATATGGTAGTATGTTGGTCTATTATTTGATTGGTTGGTGGGGTTTCGTGCTTGTTTTTTTCTCCAGAGGGTCATTTTTTTGACTTTTCCTCTGCGCCCTGCGCCCCCGGCTTCCCCCGCTTCCCCGGATTTCCCGGATTTCCCGGCTGAAATAGCTTCAACGTCTTCAATCCCTTCGTCGTCTTCGTTATCGTAGTTCCATTCTTGTTCCTTGGTGAAAAGAAAATACAACCCCTGTTTTTGATGCTTCAATAACTCAGTTTTAATATTTTCCTTCGCAGGGATCATTTCCGGTAAATCATCCGCTTGATCCAGCTTATCAAACACGCTATCGAAATCATTCATCATCTCCTCTGCAGTTCTCGTAATGTAATTATGTCCGCTTGTTTGTGATTTCGGCTGTACAGATGATGCTCCGTGGATTTTTTCATGTGCGTTTTTATACTCTCTTGCATAAGTACGTTGATGCGGTTGCAAGAAAAAAGTATTCGTCTTACTGACCAGGGTAGCGATTTTAATACTTTCTTCTTCTGGACCATAAACATTATAAAAGAACTCGAATTTTGCGGAACATTGAGTCCCTGGAGGTCCAGTTGGGGTGTTGTATTGTTTTTTCCCAGCTGGTCCAATACCTCCTATCCCTCTTCTATCCGCTCCATCTGTAACAAACGGGTATATCCAATAATCTATGGAACAACTCCCCGCTTTGGAAAATTCTAATAGACAGGCAAGTAATCTTGCAGTTGCTTGGTCTATGTTACCGAATTGTACTCCGCGATCATCGACGCTGTGGATTATCATTGATGATGTGGTGCCTCTTCGAATTCGAAATTGGCGAGGGATTATGGCATTTTCGGTTGCGGGTGTGCTGTAGAATAAGGGCATTATATGTGCGTTGATACTACCGGGAAGTCGCCCGTAACATATCCAGTGGTGAGGCATGTTAGCACGCTGTGATATTGGAAATTGCTGGTCGGCATGTTGTTGCGATTGTAGCTTCTGCTGTTGAAGCTGCTGCTGTTGAAGCTGTTGAGGTGTGAATTGAGGAGGGAGTTGTCGGGGTCGTGCTGGTGCTGGTGCTGATTTGGACTCGACGATTACTAGGTCTTCATCAGAATCGGAGGTTAGGTCTATGACTGGTTGAGACGGTTTTATTATAGCTGGACTTGGTTTGGTTGGTCGAGGTCTTGCTGGAGTGGGATTTGTTGGGATTTGTTCTGCCGGTGTTGGTCCTGGTTTTGCCGGTCCTATTTGTATTGATCTGGATGGCTGTTCGTGTAAAAGTGCTAATTCGTGAGAAGAATGGGGGTTTGGAAGTATTTCAATATCGACAGCAACGGCCTGCTCAGGTTGGATTGAAGCAGGTGCTCCAGCGGGAGTCGATGAGGGATTCTTAATATCCGCATTTGGAAAATTAGACGTAGGATTAACGAATATATTATCAGTGTCATTATGTCTTTGAAGCACTGTAACAATAGCATTCTCTTCTGATGCAGCCGGCGCAGAATTGTCGACATTATCACGTTTCAGTCGCTTCGCGGAGTGTTCTGTCTGTTCGGGGGCTGTTGATGCGAGTGTAGTCGAAGAGGAACCACCATCATAGGAGAACTCGTTCAAATCGCGCTTCTGACTTTCAGCTAATTTTGTTGTTTCCGCGGTCAGCTGTACATTATTCATCTTTTCTAAAAGTGCTGAAGACTGTTGCGGATGTTTGGCGAGGTCGTCGACATGATCGTCAATTTGCCGTCCCTTATCACTGCGCTCAGCAGACATGACTGTATCTGGATTAAATTATCAGGAATTTACCATTGAGTGCCTCAAAATGTCAGCAAGGTCGCGTACCTGATTATTCCTGAGCTGTTGGCTGCGGGTAGCCGGTGTCTGTAGCTGTAGGGCGTAGCTAGCTTTCTTAGCACAATTCAATCGGTTGTAGGGCGTAAAGCGGGTTACAAGCTTGTCAGGACGGAAAGGAATTTTTACTTGACGCGTGGATAATCGCCTTTTCTTGTCTACCTTTTCGATATGAACAATTGTTGTTTTATATGCGCGAAACAAGTTGTGATCATCGGCAATGTGAATGACGGCTCAATGTCAGATGTCAGATGCGCATAAACAATTGCACCCGTTGAAAGTCGCGCGGCTCTGGCGGTGAAACTCTGACGTACCGAGTCGCTGTGGGCTCACGTCGTACAGACTATCACCTGCGAATGTGCTCACGTGATGATAAAGGTGCAAGATGACGATGCAAAGTGTAGGTGAGCAGGAGGGGCGAAAGACGGCCGAGTCTTTGAGGGGCACGTGAGCCGTGCTATCTAGTATCTACGGCCAACAGTCAGTCTCGGGGCACTGTCATGCGTAGGATCGGATGACAAAGACCGCTGGTGGTGGAGTGGTGATGAATGTAACGTTGAAAGCATTTAGATGTCGATTTACACATTAAACATTCGAGTTGAAGAAAATAGTCAACAAAGATTGATATTGGAGCTGCTTCCGTATGAATCACATCGTACTTTTAGAGCTGCTTCTTTTAGAACAATATCATCCTTTGAAGGCTTCTCTCATGCGTGAACAATGTTGTTGAACTATTAAAGCTGCTCCTATTCTATATCAATAATATTATATTTTTTTAAGAACGATATTACATGAATTATACTGTATTTCCACAGCGCGTCTCTTATATGTATGAATAATATTGCACTTTTGTAAACATCGACATCTGAAATCCACTGCCCCCAGTCGAAACAGCTTTAAAGTTTCCGCCGGATCGCTGCCAAGCCAGCTGCGTCATTGGATCAACGCTCAGATCGGTGTTCTCTTGTCTTCTACCGAACTTCCGCAACAAAGAGAAGAAGCTTTTCCTTGGGTTCCGCTGGCCATTGCTGCGCCTTGTTCTTGAGCAACAAAAGACACGAATACTGAAATACACGATCATCGACAAATTCACTTCCCGTCTCGCTACCGCTGACCAGTTGTTGTCCCACGAAAACACCACCATAGCCCATCTCCGACTTCCCGCATCCGCAGTGAGGGCACAGTGCATGCAGAGACGTGTGTTACCAACAGATACCTCCACCATCACGAACAAACTTCCATAGCCGCAAGGCACAAAGCTTCTGCCTCGAGATACGCCTGCGCACACTGGACGAACTGCGGCACCCATAGCAAGCGCCCAAAACTCATACGATATCTCCCCAGACCAGAGCTGTCATCACCCTACATTCCAAGGTAGCCCGGAGCTTATCAATACGTATTATCGACCTACCCCCGCTATTTACCCCGCGACAAGCACCGGCTGCTTGCTTTATACAATAACACCCACCGACACAGAAACTGAATTACCTACTCAATAGCCATGGCATCACAATCACCAAACGCCCCTCGTGAAGAAGTATTTTGTCACGAATGTCAGAATAACTGGTACCGAGACGTATCCGGAATAGTTTGTCCAGCCTGTGGCAGTGATTTTGTTGAGATTGTGAGTCTCAGACCTTAGGGATGCGGTATGCTAGATTACTGACAAACTACCAACCAGATTGAAGTACCTGAATCAGAGTACCTGAGAGCAGCAGAAGATCACGGCGAAGAATTCGGTCACGCAAGAACACATCGAGGCCCCGGCTTTACCTTTTATTCCCAAACACACCATCATTACCCCCATACACATTCTACACAGCACCAACATGGTCCTCGTGGACATCATTCTCCGGAAGAAGAGGTGATTGCCGATATGTTTTCGCAGATGCTCCGAAACATCATGGGCGCTGACTACCAACCTGGCACCAACCGGGCTCGCTCCCCTCCATCTATGAGAGCAGAACGACGAGGGGACGCCGACGGGGATGAGCCCATGGAGGACCGGCCTGGAACTGGGGATCACAGACCATTTCCAGCAAACCCATTTGCATCAGCCGGTTTTGGACCTCAGTTTGGCCCTAGAAATGCAAACCAAGCACAAGCAGGCGCAGGTGCAGAGCAAGTTGTACCAGATATTACAACGTAGGGGTCCTTCTCGAAAACAGACTAGACGAAAGCTTATATAGAACCAGATTCTTACACGCATTATTTAACCCTATTGGCGACGCCGAAGATATTCCCATGTTTGCCCGAATCTTTGGAGGAGGAGCAGGAGGAGATTACGTGTACTCACAAGCGGAACTTGATAGAATAGTTTCACAGCTTATGGAGCAGCACCAGGGCAATGCACCACCACCAGCCGCAGAAGAAGATATTAAAGCCCTACCAAGAATTAAGGTTACTGAAGCAATGGTACAAGAAGGGCTGGATTGTACCGTATGTAAAGAGGATCTCGTCCTTGATGAGGAACTTGTTCAGCTACCTTGCAAACATAATTATCACTTTGATTGTGTTGCAGAATGGTTGAAGGCTCATGACGTAAGTTTTCCCTTTTTGGAAGACAAGGAAAAAAGGAAACTGACAACCAACCAGACATGCCCCATCTGTCGCCACCCCATAACCCCCGAAGAGCGCCGCAATCAGTCTTCCTCTTCACAAGCATCCTCCTCATCCCGGCCCACCCAATCATCCCCAACACAATCTACGCAGCCAGGACAGTCACAGTCACAGTCACAGTCTCAATCCACATCCACATCCAACTTCTCCACAAACTCCCAACCCGGCACATTCGTAAATTACCTCTTCGGCAGCATTGGAACAGCAGCAGGTGGCATGACACATCGTCAAAGCACATCCTTTTCATCTTCTAGTTCACATCGACATAATAGAGTTGAAATCGATGAAGACGATGATGATATTCCTGACTTGGAATCAATGAACTCTGGTGGAAATTCGGGAAATTCGGGAAGTACAGGGAATACGGGAAATGGAAACGCGGGAACTGGAAATACGTCGGGAAATACAGGATCTACGGGAAGTGCGAACGAAACAACTAGGTCACAGCAACATACTACAAGCCATTTTGCAAATTTGTTTAGGAGACATTAATGAGGACCTGGCGTCCTGTAATTCCCGAGAAAGGGGCAAGGGGGAAGGGATCGGAGAGGGTAGCATGAGACGGAAAATAAGGAGATAAAGAGGAAAAGATATGGGGGTGGGCGGGGCGCGGGGGGCGGGGGCGAGGGGCGGGGCAGATGAAGCTAGGCACAGCTACTCGGACCTAAGAGATATCAGGATCAGGCAGAGCTAGAGAAAAACATCTGAAATCCTTGCTTGTCTCTATTCTTTATTCTTTATTCTTTATTTTTTATCCTCCTTTTTTTTCCCCTAGTAATTTCTTTTGTATTCTGGTGCAGTTTGGGGGTTTCTTTTTTTTTTTTTTTTTTACTTTTACTGGTTTTTATGGGGTTATGTGATTTTTTTTTGTTTTGCAGGTTTTTTTTTTGTAAGGGGTTTGTTTTGTAGGGTTTTTTTTTGTAGGGGGTTTTTTTTGTAGGGGGTTTTTTTATGTATTTTTCTTTCTTTTTTCTTGCCTTGTGTCGTTGTCGTTGTGCGTGTTCTTTTTTTTATGAGCCGATATGGAGATTTGGGGATTTGGGGATATGGAGATACAATACAACACCATAGTTATTTTAGCTACCTTGTTCTCAGTGAGGTATATGTCATGTGTTATGTGATATGTGTTATGTGTGTGATATGTGTGTGTGTGATATGATAGATACTGAATACAGAATACGTACGGTTTGTTGTATACATATCAGATACGACATATCAGCATTCAGATACGGTATATTGAATAGTATATTGGATAGCATGGCATGACATGATATGAGATCAGGATATGAGATTAGATACGGCATATCAGTAGGATATCAGTAGCATATCAGTAGCATATCAGTAGCATATCAGTAGCATATCAGTAGCATATCAGTAGCATATCAGTAGCATATCAGTAGCATATCAGTAGCATATCAGTAGCATATGGATGCAATAAGAAAATATACCATACCCATACCCATAGCTATATGTGGTAGCTATATGTAGTAGCTATACGTACTTCTTGAACGGATGATGGAATGATGGAATGATTTATAGCTTGTTATTGTATAGCTTGTTATTGTATAGCTTGTTATTGTATAGCTTGTTATTGTATAGCTTGTTATTGTATAGCTTGTTATTGTATAGCTTGTTATTGTATAGCTTGTTATTGTATAGCTTATTATCTTATTATCTTATTATCTTATTATCTTATTATCTTATTATCTTATTATCTTATTATCTTATTATCTTATTATCTTATTATCTTATTATCTTATTATCTTATTATCTTATTATCTTATTATCTTATTATCTTATTATCTTATTATCTTATTATCTTATTATCTTATTATCTTATTATCTTATTATCTTATTATCTTATTATCTTATTATCTTATTATCTTATTATCTTATTATCTTATTATCTTATTATCTTATTATCTTATTATCTTATTATCTTATTATCTTATTATCTTATTATCTTATTATCTTATTATCTTATTATCTTATTATCTTATTATCTTATTACTGATTATTATTTTTTGTACTGATCATTATTTTTTGTACTGATTATAATTTTTTTTTTAATTTTTTTTTTAATTTTGCCATGCTACAAACCATACAAACCATACAAACCACCAAGTTCCACAACCAAAAACAAAAACAAAAACACCCCACACCCCGCACCCCGCACCCCGCACCCCACACCCCACACCCGCACCCCGCATACCACATTCCACATACCAATTCCATAGATGCGTAATAATTGGGGGGCGTCATGATACTTCTGGATTTTTTGTTTTATGGTATATATCCGGTATATGCTATGATCTGGTATGATACACTTGTCTTGGTCTAGATCACTATATACATGTAGGTAGGTAGATGGCGGCGTTTATGTACACCCCTTCCTATTCCCTCCTATTCCTATTCCAAGCCCTCCCTCTGCACCTGAACCACGGCACCGCACCTGTACCAAACCCACGCCCCATGACACGCCCCATCACCGCACCATATCCTCAACAACAACCCCATCAACAGTAATAACAACCTCAGTTTTCAATCCCTCAGTGGATTCAATATATCTTTCCCCAACGCCCACACCTCTCCCAATCAAATTTGCAGTGGCTTGGTTCCAGAGGAGTTGTTTGAGGATTCCGCCTGAGCGGAGCGAAGCTGAATTGAGTGAAGAGGGTGGCTGTGAGGGGTTGAAGCCAGAGGAGGAGGATTCAGCTTGTGAATTAGCTACAGTGTCGTCGGTGGAGATTTCCGGTTCTGGTTGTGATACCGGTGATAACTTTCTGGGACGGCCGCGTTTTTTCTTTAGAGGCTCTGGGATGGCAATGGGTGCTGCGAGGATTTCTGCTGCCTCCCCGCTGGACGGGGTGATGAGTTTCTCGGCTGCTGCAGCTATATCGGCTTCTTGAATTTCTGCGGCTGTCTCCGCTGCTTTTCTCTCCCTCTCAGCGTCCTCGACTTCCTTTCTTCTTCTCTCGGCTTCATTAAACTCCCTCTCCGCCTCCTCGGGATCAATTTTATTGTAATACGCATCTTCCATGGGCATATTATCACCCTGTTCGATCGAAAATTCCGGAGGGGTGATATAAGCAAACACCAGAGCTCTTCTCGACAGCACAAGATGTTTTCTTATGCCGGGGGTGCAAGGAGTAGTAGCACATAATATGCCTATCGCTGGTGTATTCGGGGCTACTAATCCCAGAGTTCCTTCGAGTTCTCTAAGGTATTTTGGCCCGGATTTGGTGGTGCTTTTGCATTGGACCAAGACTGGGATTGGGGTGGGTTTGTAGGCGGTTTCACTACTTTCGCTACTTTCGTTGCTTTCGTTCCCAGTGCCTGATGATGTTGATGAGGTTTTGGTTACGGTGGCTTCGAGTGAGGAGGAAGATGTGACAATACCTTCCTCGGGGGAAATTGATGATGCTGTATCCCCAGGTGTAGTCTCGGAAGCGGCCGTAATATTCAGTTGCTCATCGCTTTTCCCCAGTAACTCGGACTCGGGTTCGGGTTCTAGTGCAGTCCCAGATACCGATGTTGGTTCCCACGCCCATGTTTCTTTGGTACTAGAAGCGGGTATCCAGTCCTGTGCTGAATATGCGGCTTCTGAAGACGGCGATAATCCTGCCTTTAACCTCGCCTTTATTTCATCTGGTCCCTCTAGCTCTGGTGATGAGGATGATTGGGAGGTTTTGTCGACCGAGCTAGGGAAGCTGGTAGGTTTAAAGGGTAATCGTAGACTAGGAGGTACTGGAGGTGTCCAGGTGCCTCTAAGATCGATGCCGCGGTCCGAACGCCCACCACAACGGGTCAAGGACATGCCGAGACGAGAGAGGCGAGAGAGGACCGTATATCTAGCTAAGGCGGTTAGTAAGGCTCATCTGGAGGGTGGGTGATGAGAATCATTATTAGAAGAATTGTTTTGACGGGTATCTCGAGAAAATTTTCGAGATCCCAGAAAGCATTTTGAGCAGTTCAAAGCGGTAGCTGTAGACAGCTTCGTGACATTGTGATAGAGCCACGATGCTCACAAAGCTCACTGAAACCACTTATACAGGCTGCTTTATGTCCTTGTTTTCACAGGCTCTTCTACTGAAACACGCCTTGAAGAAAATCCACAGTTTGAAAAATCCAAAAACAAGCTCCACCATCCACCATGCATCTTCTTGCCAGCAAACAAAAAAAATTTAAACTGGAAATGCAAAGGTTTCAAACTTACTCAAACATGGTGCCTACATAGACAGTTTTATCGGCCGTCAACCCCACAGCCCTAGCATACCGTTGAAAGGATGGTATGTCATGATGTAGGGGGGTAACTGGATCATTTGCGCGCGTTGCGGATGAACTGAAGGCGCGTCGTGCCGCTGACGGACGCGTTGCAGTAAGAGGAACACGCATCAAAGGTGGCAGAATAGTGAACCGTCCAAGGATTCCGTGTTTTATGTCTTAGGGCTAAAGCCCTATGGTGGCATGCAACCAACTTGGGCAGGCACGAGATCGATGTCGAAGATTGGTTTGACAGAACAGACCAATCGCTAAGCGCAGGCACAAGGACAGCGGTGGCTGTGCGGGTATTGGAAAGTGTATGGTGGACGATTGGATCACGTGGAAGCACGATGGGTTACCCGCACTGAGACGGGAAGGCAAAAGAGAGTCGAGACTGGAAGAAATTTGCAGTTGGAAAAGATGAACTTGTCGGACTCGCCTATGCCTTGCCAGAGAGACTTGCAAGTTGCAGACTTTGTCAAGCTTCGTCGCACTTTGCTCCTCTTGTCAAGTTCGATGCGCCACGTCTAGATGCCACGGTTGACGGACAAGATGGACGCGTTGCAACAGGATTTTCGCGACGCTGGTTGCTTCTGGATGGCTGGCTCAAGGGCATAAGGTCCAAGTGCGCCCATCCCAGTGTCGTGATGGTCAACGGAAACATCGCAAACTTTTGCAGATGGCCTCTTCAACTAGTTCTTTTGCAACGATGCCCGCTCGACGGCTTATCCAGATTCGGCTTGGCGTGTGATGGCTATCGGCCAATCATACGGCTAACCTGCTGTAATCCCTGATGTGGCACAGGCTTGGCAATGGGAGAAAAAAAAATAAAACTGAAAATTATGAGAGAAGTGGGGTAGGCTAATGCCTGTCCCCGGGCGACCACTTGTGACGTTCGTTGCCCCTCTTCTTGCTTGACACACCATCCCCCCCCCCCTTCTTGCTGTCTTTCCACCACCTCTCTTCCTTCCCCAAAACCACCCCGAATTCCACCACTCCACCGCATCCCGACTTCTCCCTTCATTTTTTTCCTTCTTTACGACCTTTAACGTATCCAAAAATGGCCGACACCACCGAGAACCAGAAGGATGAGGTGCGTCTTCTCTCTCTCTCTCTCTCTCTCGACGCGAGACAAACGTCGTCCCTGCTTTACCTGTCGCGACCGATTACTTCTTGCACTGTGGCTTCATCCTCTTCCCAATGGTGATCAATCTACCGCAAAGGAATGGATGAGCACTTTTGCTTCGCGAAAGGGCGGGGGCGCGGGCATACGACGTCTGGCTTAAAGATCTCGAAACATCACCGAACTGCTGTGTATACTGACTCAATGTAGAAGCTCGAGTACAATGTCGAGTCTCAGGGAGAGTCCGGTGCCTCTGCCACCTTCCCCATGCAGTGTTCCGCTCTCCGCAAGAACGGGTATGGCTACCAATACGTCCTCTCGCTCTCTACAAACCAGTGCTGACAGATTGCAGACACGTCGTGATTAAGGGACGTCCTTGCAAGATCGTCGATATGTCCACCTCCAAGACCGGAAAGCACGGACACGCCAAGGTCCACTTGGTTGCTATCGACATTTTCACTGGAAAGAAGCTCGAGGAGTTGTGCCCTTCCACCCACAACATGGACGTCCCCAACGTCACCCGTACTGAGTACCAGTTCTTGTACATTGAGGATGATTTCCTCCAGCTCCTCAAGCCCGATGGATCTGAGAAGAACGACGTCCGTGTTCCTGAGGGAGAGGTCGGTGTCGCCATCCGCAAGGCCGAAGAGGAAGGAAAGGATATCCGTAAGTTTTGTCATAATCTGGGCTATAGAAACAATGCTAATTCCTTAACTAGTTGTCACCATCATCTCCGCTATGGGTGAGGAGGCTGCTATCTCCGTCAAGGACGCCCCTCCTGCTAAATAGTCAAAAAAAAGTTGGCATATAACAATTGACTGCTTTTTTTTCCGTGTCCTTTGCCAGTTTCTCACCATTTGCTTGCAGAAATGAGTCGCCCGACCGTCTCGTGGTTAAATCTGAAAATTGGGGGTTTCAATTTTTTTTTCTTTTTTTTCGAGGGCAATTGGATTTTTTTGCGTTCGCCTGGAGCATTTGAATTAAAAGGGTATGGAATTTCAAAAATTGCTCGGTCGTCATGTGATTTTGTTTCTTCCTATCGGAATGGATTCTTGTTGCGCCATATACAAAACATTTTGGGGTTACATACAATAAAATAGGTGATGCTGCAAACAACCTCCAGCTACTGAGTTATTAATGCACCGGGTTGATCTCATGAATGCTTTTTATCCTGAAGTGACGTACGCCTAATTCGGTGTTCGCCGCGTCGTGCCTATAGGTACACGGCTCCCTCGATAAGCGACGACTTTCAATCTCGTGACTTGTCAACCATTTCAACCATGTACTAAGCAAGTCTTGTTTCCAAAATTCTGGTGCTGCCGGGCCGTACTTGATCGCATTATGTACAGTTGTAAAAAAAAAAAAAGGGGGGGGGGGGGGGGGGTTCAAAACGCATTCACAGGCGTAACCTGACGGGTCTAACGTGTTATCGTTGAGGGTAAGGTATTTTCCGGCGGTAGCAACAATAAACAGTTAGAAGGCGGATTCAATGCATATTCATAAGATAAATGTTCAGTCATTTTAATACGGAATTACAATCAAAAATGTCTAAGCATCTGTAATGCCTAGTTTTTCCAAAGAGTTATGCACTGAAAAATGCTTGATTTTTGCAAAACATGTAACATCTTTAAACTGTTGCTGTCACAAACATTTTGTAATCGGAAGAGTTTTTAGAAGCGTTTTCGAACAATATGCAAACCTTTTTGAAAAATAACGGTTGGAGAACAACTTCTGAATGAGGACTAGCCGCATCACATTAGCTCTGCACTGAATTCACTTGAAAGGCCAAGAGTGATGATGCAAATGCTGTCGTGAGAAACTACACGTCTAGACCAGAGCCAATTTGTTTTTTTCTACGTTTATTTTCGCCTGATGGACACTAAAGATGCCAGTTTATATTTTGCAGCTGTTGAAAAAACATTTCGACAGTATATACAGTATTGAATTCAAAAATGGATTATTGGACATAGCACTACAGACCATCTAAAAATTACGAAGTGTTATGGCGTTCTCAAAGTATGCCGATGTTTACATGCCGCAATGTGTTTTAAGCGTTCAAAGAGTTTGCACAAAAAAACGCTTTCGATATTACGCGCTTACAGCGTGAAAAAATGTCTATATATCGCTAAAAACCTTTCTCGCGGGTAGAAACGTTTCAAAAACATTTTCAAACCCCCCCCCCCCCCCCCCCCTTTTTTTTACAACTGTATTTATTCAACCATACTCTGGAGACTGAGCGAGGCCTGAAAGGCCTATTTATTTATTTATCGATTCATACGCTGACCGAGGCCCAAAAGGCCCATGCAGGACTAAAACAACATCCGAAACCTTGGCCTCGTGATCTAAACCCCCTAATGAGGCCCCCTAATCTTCTACACCCATATAAACCGTCAAACAAAGTACGAAAGAGAAATACAATGAGAAAAAACAAGAGAATCGAGAAAGAGGACATCCTCAGTCTCCCCCTTGTCCTGTCATATACTGGTCACCTCCTCCAGCACCCACCACCATGTCCTCTTGAAAGCCTGTGGTATTGCCACTCGTCATCTGCCCTCTCACTTGATGATTCTCATGCCCCCCCCCCCCCCCCCCCGCTCCCTCTCTGCTTCTGTCTCCTGCTTTTCCCACCTCGCCTCCCTCCCTTTTGTCCATTCACCTTCGCCAGGGTTGCCGGTCTCGGGTTGTCATTCCCCAGGATAATCTGGATTTTAATTCCACCGCTGCGGACAATATCTTCCCATTGAAAGGTCTATGCAGAACATATGTATTATACGCGGTGACTGTAATTATTGGCTGGTCTGATTTATACGCGATTATCGAATTGTCTTAATTGGAACCTTATCAACTCCTCCTTCGGGCCTGAAGATGGATATATATATATATATATATATATATATATATATATTAGTCTTGAAGGAGAACTTGAGTAGTTGGTGGGTGACTTTGACTTCCAGATATATATTTTTTTGTGTGTTATGTTAGGTAATTATTGGTATTGGTATTGGTATTGGTATTGGTATTGGTATTGGTATTGGTATTGGTATTGGTATTGGTATTGGTATTGGATTCCCAGATTCCCAGATTCCTGGATTCCTGGATTTATATATGAAGAGAAAAGATGAAAAGAAAAATGAAATGGAAAATGAAATGTTAGACTTGGGTTTATATTCATAAAAGCATCGCTATCCTGTCTCGTCTTGTGACCGTTTTCTCTTTTGTGGATAGATCTATCTATCTATAGAGTTTAGAGAAGGGTGGGGAGGGTGAAAAGGTGCTTCTGTATTTATGTAGCAGGTTTTGTCTGTATATCGAGAGTTACGGCAGATAAGTAGATTATATAGGGATATTATGGATATTATGGTTCGTGGGGACTATATCTATATCTATGTCTATATCTATTTGTTATCTATATCTATTACCAACTTCTTGATATAAATGATCTTGATTTGTGAAAGAAAATTTATGAAATTTGTGAAGCCAGTGAAGTTGTGAGGTCGTGAAGTCGTAAAACTCGGGAAATATCAGGAAACTGAAAATAGCATGATGGATGATAATAGATATTGATATGTAATCTCGTAGATCCTAATATTTTGACATGTTGATATCCTGGTATGGTATGTATACCAACCGTTTCCGTCTTTGTCTTTGTCTTTGGCTTTAGTTTATATAAAATTACCCGCTGTGACGCTTTCTATGTTGTGGTTTCATTTTGTAGAAAACAAGATGGAGAATTAGGAATTATCGTTGATATCAATGTAGAATGAATGTGTATTGCGGTTTATTGTTATGTATATATGGTATATCAGAAGGGTCACACGACTCATGACTCATGGAGTTTATTTATATGACTTTCATGATTTGTATGATTTTAAGCATAATATGTCACGGCATTTATCCGGGGTAATACTAATCAAGTGTAGTAAGTATAGTAATAGAGCCACAAAGAGCCACTATCTAGAGAGTATGTACATATGAAATCAGCCTGAACTCCCAAACGGGAGATCCTTTTAGCCCCACTAGCATATCTTTAAACTTAAATCTATAGCTGTATATGTAATCATAAGATCGAATCTTCAAGTTTTTTCAATTATCAATTATCAATGTTTAATCTTTAACCTTTCAATTAACCCTCTTCTTTTGTCTTATTCCACATTGACGCTCCCTGTAAAAAATATCGTCGTATGTACGAAACCATACGACGGGTTATTTCACATGTCTATGCTAGTTACTTTCCGGAATCGTATGTACTTACAATTCATGTTTCATCTTTCTTATTCCGGAAACACTTCTACCTGGCATCTGGTTGTTTAACTATTTTTTACCATGTTTTTATCCGGTGCTATGTAACATACATGCTACATCCATAGCCTGCTGCCTGTTGCCTGTTGCCTTAGGCTTTGAGCTTACAGCCTTGTGCTGCGAAATATAGCCTATCCCTGTCGTGTTAGCGGCCGAAACGGATGAACAGTGGACTGGATGGACTGGATGGTAGCTTGTGAGGATAGTATGTATCTGTACTCCAGAATTCGCGGGTTTTGATGATATGGCATGGTTTTTTGGTATGTTGCGATTTTTGGTATGTATGGTGGGTTGTAAGTATTCTCTGTAACATTCCTAAGAACATATGCTGATGACGCTAGCTATGATCCTATCCCCAGACTTAACTTTCAAGTCACTGTGTATGTAAATATAGTATAAGGCTATAAGCTAATACATAGAACAACCCGCAGCTCGGTTAAACACGGACTCGCCTTATAAGGCGTTACTATGGTTACATCTGTAAACGTCTGATACTAGATAGGTAATAGTGATAGTGAGCCATAGGCTAGTTATAGCGAGACTACGTGGATTCAGGACATGGACATGAGATTGAAATCTTCATTTGTGAGATAATGGAGTATTCTTCTATTGGTATTAGATAATGCTTATACATATGGGGCAATCATCAGAGACTAGAGTGAACCAGGTATGGAGCTTTGTAAGATGAAGTGTAACAAAGATATGGAACTGAATATTTCAGCTCTTGGTTTTATCTAGGTTTTTGTGTTACAACTGATTGCTTGGGATTTTCTTAGTGTCGAAGGAGTTTGTCATATCGAGGCTTTGGAATTGAATAGAGATTCGAAAATAAACAGAATCACGGCATTAACACACACACACACATAGATGGGGCTGAGTATTTTCGGGCTACCATTTCCTTTCTAACGTACCAGTAATCCAAAATTGTTTCCATCAACTTTCTATCATCATAATAGATTGCCTCATCTTTCTGCCCTGCTTCACACGGTTTACTTTCATTGTGTTGGCAATTACTAACCCGCTGTGATAGCATCTTCATCTTTTTGGGTATCTCATAAGCCTCCACCTCTTATTGCTGTTGCGCCATCTGTCTCTCTTGAACTTCAATGCTTTCGGTCTCCGTCCAAGCCCCCTTCTATTTTGGCTACAGTTCCGGACTCACAACAGCTTCCCTAGGCGGTGGTAATTCCGGTTCCTCGTCACTATTCTCCGCATCCTGCTGCTCCTGACTCGTCTCATCCCCTTCCCTGGCATCCTGCTCCGGACCGTCACTCATAATCCTCACAGCATCCTGTATCCCCCCACCCACCGCCATCATCTTCCGCCTCCTCTCCTCCCTTCTCGTCCTCACAATATGTTGATGCAATTGCACATCCAACGCCGTAACAACCTGCATCAACTCCTTCCTCTCAATACCCAACAAATCCGCAGCTGCCTGCATAAGCGTCCTAAGCTGTGACGGTAAATCCTCTTCAGTTGTGAAATAAAGATATTCCTCTCCTGATCTTATCCCTGGTGCTTTCTCTTGGAACACCGTTGCTTTGTTAAGGTCCACTAGACGAGTTTGAAGATCACTCTTCATATCCTTAGTATTTGGTGATGATGCTTCTCCCTCTCCTTCTGTTGTTGTAGTTCCCTCCTCCGCCGCCGCCGCAGCAGGAAGATCATGCGTCTCTGGTTTTCCAATGGGAAACAAATTCAGAAGTCCCTGGGGTAAGTTATTTGGATTTTTGACACCCGAACCACCTTCATCATTTGTTCCCAGCCAAGTTTTTTCATACCATTCCAAGTACCAATCCATATCCTTATCCTGCATCATGAAAACATCTGATTCCATTACATCCACCTGCAACTTTGATTTTCCTCCGAAAGCTCCTTCTTTATGCAGATTTCCATGTCTTGCATCATTTCCCTCTCTCAGAAACTTCTCCCATTTTGGCCATGGTAGCTCGGTTGCCAAAAGATCTGTATTCCTCTCTGGTTTCCTCTTAACTCGGTCCAATCCATAGGAAAGCTTAACGGCGATAATCACTAACGCCATCAGTTTAGCATCCGGCCAATGTCCCTCCTTTCTACTCGTCAACCCTTTCTCCAACGACGGCCATTCAAAGGTAATAAACAGTTCCTCAGCTAGCCATTTCGTAGCTGTATAAATCTCGAGTGGTAGTCCAAGTTCATTGATATATCCAGCGAGCAAGAGTTCCTTATTTATCGGAGGGAACGTAATACCGAACTTTTCATGAAAAGCAACAATCATATTCCGAACCGTAGTATGCAGTACACCTCTTTTAACCGCATGCGGAGGATCAAAAGATCTCCAATATTCCGCCGATAATTTCTCTTTCATAGCTTCTGGGATTTCGTTGATAGCTCGCAGATAGATAAGTTGTTGAGATTCAACCCAGCGGTAGAAATCTCCCAGATTGACGCCGGTTTTTAATAAGAGTAATCCGAGGTAGCAGAGAGAGAGGGATTCAATTAATTTTGGACGATCGGCGGCTTTGGGAACTCGCTTTTGACGACGGCGACGGGAGGATCGTGTTGTGGAAACGGTGCAGTCACTGTCGGAGGTGTAGAGATAGCTGCTGGCCGAGGATTCGCCATCGTATTCTGGACCTTTACTGCTAGCTCTTGATGTAGGTTGTGAAGCTGCAACCTCGGGGAGTGTCCAGGTGAGGATTTGAAGTCGTAATGCCCATAGATCTCGTACAATAATCTAGCAGTGAAATCATTAGTCCCCTCTTGATCAAATCCTCCTCTCCTCTTCTTGTATAAAAAAGGAACAAAGGACATCTAATACCACCTACCTCCAACTCCTCCCCCGCACCCATCGTTTTAACCAACCACCAAACCTGTTTCTGCAACAAGATCTGGTAGCATTTGATATAAAGCTCAAACCCCTTCCTTCCTCTCAAAAGTTTCAAAACCTTCCTAACCTCAGTCTTTTCCCTTCTTGCTGCTCGTCCTACTTGTCCGAACCCCTCGTCATCGGCCTCCATCTCTACCTCCCCCGATTTTAAGTGCCCGTTTCGACAGTACCATTGTCCATCTTGTAGTGTGTATCGCGTTTGTTTGCAATTGTCGACTCCGCAGCGACCCATGCGGCGCGTTTCGGCCATGGTGATGGAGTAGGCGGCGAATACTGTGGGATTGAGGAGTGTGAGACAAAGTTGAGGATGTCGGCGGTGTCGGCGGGATTAGGCAAAGCAGGCAGATTCAGAGCAAAGCCAGACAGCAGGGCGAAGCGCAGCGAAGCACAGCGAAGTAGAACGAAGCGGGGAAAACGAGTAGATCAACGGCGACGGAACGGCGAAGCGACAGCGGAGCAATGGCGGAGAAATGACGGAGAAATGACGGAGTATTGGTACGGCGGCGCGATATCGCAATGACGGCGCAAATGACGGTTTGACGCTATATACATAGCAGCGCAACAACAGCGTAATATCTCAGCAAAACCCCCACAATTCCAAAAACCTCAAAAAAACCTCTTCCGAAGTATATATAATTTAATTGCTATCCCTTAAATCTAATTCCAAAAAAGCGAGCATAAATTCCCCGAGTTTGCATCCCTTCACAAGAAATCCGGCGTCGCCTGTCGCAGGAAAACGCGGACGCGATGAAATTATAATTTCGACGTGTGGCTTGGCAAATTTCGCGTTGATTTTCGCGCGCTATGCATTGTGGGTGCTGTATCATGATGGGTGTATTGTAGGATACAGATTCACAGAATAGGAGGTGTTGAGTGATATATTCATCTAAAAAAATATCGATATTATAACTAAACAGCCATTACCGGAGAGTAGAATGGAGTAGAAAAAAGTTTATAAACGGGTGATATGCCACTAATAATCGAGTGATTGTCCATGAGTATGATTTTTTTCAAAGGTAGCGGATTGTGTGGGCTTTTCCATGATGACGCTGATATGGTCATTCTTTCTCACTGCTACAACAATCACAGCGATATATATATCCCTAGATATCACTATACAAATTCCCACAATCCTCTATAGCGCATTGAATTCAGACGAATTACTAGCACACGATGAACAATCCAAAATCCTATACCACTTTCCATAAACCAACCAGCTCTCTATAGAACTCCGTACAAATCACAACCTTACAGCATTATCCATTTGCATTGCATCACGAACAAAAAAATCAATATCCTAATCCCATGGCAACTCATAACCGGCAATACCAGCAATACCAGCAATATCCTCAGACCATTTCAACCCTTTCCAAATAAAAGTTCCCGTTGGGAGGGAGAATCATAAAAACCAGAAGAGTTAGAAGTTAAAAAAAATAATATATATATATACAATCCGAACCCATTAATACCAAAATATAGTATACACTTGATTGCTTCTTTGCTTCTGTAATTTCCCTCTTTAAAGACCTTGGCCCTATCCCGCGCCCCCCCGCGCGCACCCACCCCCACCCCCCCGCGCGCTCCCCCCATCCTATATCTTATCCTCTTATTCCCCCGGTACTCACATCCCATGGCTCCGGATATCCACGACCTGTATTCCCAGGGGGATACCGAATTCCACAAACAATGTCCCTCCGTCGCCTTGCCATCTACATACAACCAAACAAACAGGGTCCAAGGGGGGGGGGGGGGGGGTGTGTGTGTGTGGATATTCTTCTTCTTTGTGATCTTCTTTCACCTCTTCTCCCACATCCTCTTTATTCGCGCGCTCCATGGATACTTCCCCATATCGTCTTTACATAGTTTACGGCAATCAACATTTCCACCCTTATTCTTAACCATCAAAAAAAGGTTTCCCGATAAAAAAAAAAACAAAACAACATAAAAAGTAAGAAAAGCAAGAAAGAAAAAAAAACGCCCCAAAAAAGAGATAACAAAAAAGAAGAAAAAAGAAAAAAGAAAGAAAAAAAAAAACACCCACAAATAACGCTTCATTGAATCCGGCATCTAAAAAAAACGAAGAAAAAACAGAACTTTGCACCCTGAAGAAAAAAAAAAAAAGTTAACAAGAAAAATAAAAAATAAAAAAATAAAAAAATACTCCCTCTCGGAAAAAAAAAAACTGTACAAAAAAAACGTCACCAACCCATGGTATATCCCCAACAACAAAATCCTTTGCCTTTTATCATTACTCCCCCGTCCCTTCTCGTCCTCTCGCTTTATTCATCCCAACATGTCCCTTCCCCTCACAGGACTACACTCCATGCGCAGCTCCTAAATCCCACTCTCCATCTGCTCATCATCCCTGTCCTTGCTGTCGTAACATAGAAAGACTATAAAACTCTTTTCTTCCCAACCACAGCAGCGACACCTCCCTCCTCAGCCTCCTCAGCCGTCAAAATCTCCACAACCCTTGCCATAGTCGGTCTTGTCTGGCTGAAGTGAATGACCACAAGCCATGCGGCAAGGATGTTGACAAGGTGATGTAACCGGTAAGCATATGTGACTCCGTACATTGCTGAGTATGCTGCGATTGCGATTAGGAGGAGGTTGGTTATATGTTTACTTCTGTTTTATTCACCGTTAGCCCTTGGATCTTTAAAGCTGATGGGGGAGAATATACCTAGTAACAACCCTAGGAATCATATTCCCGGTAGTCGCGGTCTCCACAAGGAGGATAAAAGGCATAATACTCAACAAATTATGATGACTCGAGAAAGGAGTCAACCAATGAACCGCGAGATTATGATGCCAGACGACCAGAACGGGTAAGTTTATGGGAAGGATCCAGAGCATTATAACCAATACTGAATGAGAATAGTTGTAGAAATCCCAAGCTGGTGAGGAGGTGGAAGCACTCTGCGAGAAAAATTTAGTAAGATGTACAATAGAATGGGGGGTAGATCGTCTCAGGGATGCTTTGCGCACTACGTACGTTTTCCTTAGCAAATTTCAACGCCCTTATACATGTCAACAGCTGTATGATACATGCCACTAGGTATGCAAACTGATATGGCACAATTGTGGCGACAAACAGCAGCAGAAAACCCGTGACAATAATCCTCCGCCTCGGACTCGAGGTCGAGAAAGTCGGAGTTACAGCACCACCTCTCTTCTCCGGGCCTCTTCCAAGCAGCCTATCAATCCCCATAGACACCGCACATCCAGCGTTAAGAATAATCAATACGAGATAATTCAACACAACAACAATTCCAATGGCAATAGTAGCACACAATGGCGCTAGGAACCAGAAGAATGGGTCTTGAAGACCGACCAACATGTCATTTTTGGCGAATTGCATATTCTGAGCGGTGGAGGGGTGATCATCGGAACGTTTCTCGAGAGGCGAGGAGGGGAAGGAGCTGGCTTCGCTGTTGGCAAAAGAGAGGGTGAAGGCGATGACAGAGAGAGAACCAAGGACATAGGGGAGACTGCGGGTGACAAAGAGGTCCATGCCTTCTGCGAAGGAGATAAAGCGGCCTGCACCGGGTATTAGTACTTGGCAAAAATTAAAGATTGGATATCAGGATATCACTCGACAGTGTGCTTACCGAAATTGTTGTAGTCAACGAATTGCTGGCGAATGACCAATGCTACGATTAGGAGCGGGAAGGCGGCAAGAGCCATACGGTAGCGGTTCGCAGGACGCCCAAGGGAACCCATAAAGTCAATTTCGACGGAGATGTCGATGGGGGAGTTGCAAGTTGGGTCCGACCATATTTGGAGGGATAAACCACGACGAGAGTTGGGTCGTAAAGCAGGTGGCAAGAATGGAGCAGTTCCATGAAGATTCACATCTGCTTCTTTTGCGTTGACGAAGAATTTAGATTCGTGAGGGTCGGCAAGGTATTGTCGTACAAGTGGGGTAAATAATTGTCTTCCGCTACATTGTTGTTGACCAACTTTGAGTTTATATGCGAATAAGCTGCTGTGAATTGAAGGGATGTTGATATCCTGGACTACCGAACGGTCGGCGGGTAAAGTGACATGTACACCGTCGCTCAAAAGACCCCAGAGGCCGATATCGGACCGAATTTGAGAATCCTTAGTACTAAATTCGGCGATCACCCAGCCATCATTCTTTTGGGTAGTTTTGTCAACCACTGCAACAAATTCAAACCGGTTGACCCGGTTCTCATCAACAAGGTCCTCAAATTTGTATTCAAGATAAGAAAATGGTGTTCTGGCGTCGAACGAGTGTTGCGAATCCTTAGTAGATGCTGGTAATCGGATTACGTCGTCCGCGGCACTCTTACAGGCAAGCCGCGTGGACCCGGTGCTATCACCGGACAAATCCATGTTCATCGAGAACAGCGCAGCACTCTGGCCAGCCTGCAAGGGCCATACACTACAGAATAGCACTTCCAGCTTACCGTTCCGACCGGAGAGAGTCTGATCAGTCATTAGAGTGAATTTTGCGCCAGGAGAAGGCGGAATCGGCATTAAATAAGCTCTTGGCTTTTGCGACTCTCCCAAATGGCGTAGAACAAGGCGTTGGCCCTGAGAAGTAATATTCTGCGAGTCGGCCCCAAGCGTCAACAATGTTGTCGGCTTCGTGTCGGACAAGGTCTTTTGGGTTCCTTCCTCAAGACCGGTCAAGAACCATTTCTTCAGTATCCGCATCCGCTCCTGTCGAGGCGCCGTCTGCTCCGCCCGCTTCACATCAATAATGTCGAGCATGGCACGTGCAACGACTTTCATCAACTGATCACACCAGAGAATTGCCAAGTGATCCGCTCCAAGCCATACATCTGGGATTGTCGAAGTGTAGACGGTAAATCCATGAGTATCCGGAACAAGAGAAGAAATACTAGCATAGTCTGAAGGCACGACATTGTCCAAACCTCCACCGGCAATAGAAACCAAAGTAGTATGCCACAACGGATTATTATTAGCCCACTTTTCCGAAAATGAGCGGCTCCAGTAGTTGTTGATGTCGTCATAAGTTTTGACAATCTGTCTATCGAAAGAAACTGGAGGTCGCGAGTGAGGTGCAGACATTGTTATTATGGTATTAATCGATTTTGATCGGTAATTTGGCATTATTAGCATAGTTCTGGCCACAATTCCTCCCATAGAGTGCCCAAATATTATTACAGAGCTCGGATCGGGCAGATCAGAGTCCATTGTAGACTTCCGGGAGTCGTGATATAGGGAAAGAATATATGCAACGGCTTCATTGAGATATTCAGCTTGATCAAGCACAGTCTGTCCATGGAAAGCAGTAATATCCTCGTTGAAATCGACAGTAAAGAAATCTAAATTCCTGGTTCCTGCTTTTGCCAAAGTTTCATCCGCCGCGATAACGTTTCTATAGTGACGAGCAGCTTCCGCGGCTATCGGTCGGACTTGTCTGTAGCTCCCGGCATTTCCTGGAATGAAAAGAACGGGAACTCCTTTTGGCTGTTTGAAGTCAGCCTTCTCCGGGAACAGTAATCACGTCGGCAAAGCCTCCGCGCTCAGCGCATCGTCCGCACGGTTCTCAGAATCCCAAGATCAACACGATGATCGTGTCCAGCGGGAGGTAGTAAACATACCGGATAATCCTCGTCCACCCCGTTCTCCCGGTAGAGATACAAGTTGTACTTGCTCGCGAAACGCGTGTGTTCGGTGTCGAAGTCCTTTGCTTTAAGGTAGATTGGCGACATGTGGGACATTCGACAGCCTTTTGCATCACACTGACGTTCCCGAAACGACTGTACTATTGTCCAGAGAGCGAATGCCGACATTGCGGTGACGACGAGCGTCCATATCGAGCATGCCCAACTGGACCGTAACCGTGATCGTGGCCTGTAGTTCCTACTGTCCTCCATCTTTTCCTTATTCAGCCGCGACTCCTGTTCGGCGGTATTTCGCGTCGTCGTCGTTGATTTCGTAGTATTCCTTATTGTCTTTGATCCCTTAGTTGTCGTTGTCGTCGTCGTCGCGGCTTCCTTTCCTTCCTCCAGCTCCTTTCCCAGGGTTGTCGGGATTACCGTAGCAGTCGCCGTCGCGGTGGTCGCTGCTTTCGCGATGGACCCGGTACTGCTACTACTCCTACTCCACACACCTTTTTCATTCGAAGGCACGAAACCCGTACCCTTTTTCACATTCCCATCCGATTTGCTGGATTGTAATAACGATGGCTGGGAACTTGCTGCTACAGCCAATTGACGTTCCGACGCGGCGAGTGTAGGTTGATCCGAATCGTCGCCGTCTTCCGCTTGGGTCGAGGGTGTCGAGTCGCGGGAAGAGCGTCGACTCCGCATCAATACCTCCGGTTACTTGAAGCCAAGATCAAGATCGGAATTGTGAAGCGGGCGGTGCGGGGGGCGGTAGAAGTAGTGAGTGGGTGGTGGGTTGGTGGGTTGGGGGGGTGTGGTGGACGGATGGGAAGCGTAGGCGAGTAGGGCCAGTGGTAGGCGTCGGCGACTTTCTTGGGGGGGAGGGATGGAAAAGTTCTAGAGGCAAAGACACCGAGAGTCTTGAGTCAATACAAAGTTCAAGCAGATCAGGCAAAGTCGAGCAAGTCTGGCAAAGTCTGGCAAAGTCCAAAGTCGGGGCTCGACAGTGACAAAGTTGACAAAGTCTAATTGCTTGGGGAGGAGGAGGAGCTGCTGTAACGACGACGACGACAGCGACGGCGACGGGTTCAGCAATCGCGCTCCGTGAATGATAGGGTGGCTGGTGCCGAGTGTTCGAAACGAGGGAGCGAACAGGACGACGGGAGTGCAGCGTCGGATGAGGGAAGGGAGGGATGTAGACGAGAGAACGGAGTGGTGATGTTACCGCGAAAATGAGGAGCGAGGCAGGCAGACAGGCAAGCCAGGTCAGGTCAGTTGACCGAGAATTGTCTGTCTCTCCAACGATATTGCAACGATAATGTCAACAGAGGGTCGACAAGAATCACCAGATAAACTAAATCGACACAATTTGGATATTGGATTTGGATACTGGATATTGGATATTCGTTGATTGTCGTCACAGCATTCCCCCGTTTTTCTTTGATGATGATGGCAACTGTTTGTTGTTGGACTGACTGGGCTGCTGGCTTGGGGGCGGGCTTTGGGGGATGGCCTTTGCCTTTGGGACTTGGTCACTTTTGGCGGGTGTGGACAAGCCGGGCAGGCAGCAGATTTCGTCACTTGGTAAAGATAGGGATGGCAGGTGGTGATATGTCATTTGTAAAGATAGGGATGGTAGGTGTTGATATGTCATTTATAAAAATAGGGATAGGCGGGTTTGAATCTATACGAAGAGGGACTCTGGATACTCAACACACATAGCTTCGACAAATACTTTCAGACTTTTTATTAATTATCATCTCGACAGTTCTCCAACAGCATAGGAATTGTTCCAGCTGATATCACCAACAGAAGAAAAAAAAACGAAATCAAAATTACACTCTTCTGTTGGAACCCTCTAATCCCGATTCCGGATACTAATCACCCTCCTTCCCCGTTTGGTTGGCACCCGTAAATATTAGGTTGAGCGAGGGGGGGTTTTCCTTTTTCATAAAAGTACCGGCTTCACTTATTCCTGCTGCATCATGGCAGGCGTGTGGTAAAGACGACTGCCCTTACTTTATGATTTGAAAATGCATCAATTCTCACCCTTTGGCTGCATGGAGGACCATGGAAGCAGTCCTCTATTTTTCCCTTAAAAATGGCTGTACGTAGAGCCTACATTTCCTTGAGCCGAAGACGATGTTTCCCTCCACTCTTTCGTTTCCTGGGTGGTGGGTGGAATTGTCTAATCAATAAAGACGGTTAGTGGTATCCGAAGTACATAACCTCACGATAGCCGGGTAAATTTCCTTCCAGGCACCGACTTGACAAAACAAAATCATAAACGGCGTTAATATTCAGGGCATGAACCAACCAACCGCCCACGAGTGATCGTAACACAGCGCAAAACAGTTTCAACGCAACACCAATTCAACGTAACACAAGCTCAGCAGCAAAGCGCAGCATCAGCATCATAAAAAAATGATGATTTGCAGGGGCTGCGCTCCGTTTGAGATGCCAATCTAGTTTAACTCAGTTGAACCTAGGTAGCACAGATGAGCTAGGCCTTTAATAGAGTGCTCTAGTCCAAAGCCAGGGCCAACTGCACCTGTGGGGCACCTGCTCAAAGCCTCAAAGAAAAAGAAGCTTCCTTGGGTTGGCTTTTAGGTATCTTTGGGTGTCTTGGTAAGTGAACGGCGGCTCCGAAAAGACTCCTTAGCAAAAGTCCAAGCACCAATTAAAAGTGAAAATTGAGAACAAGACTTCACCAAGAAAGATGTCAAGACTTTCAGTTGAATTTTAGGTTTGGAAACACCACCACCCAAGAAATTATCCGAGGGGATAGGGTTGATAGATTATCCAACAAATCGGAACACGAAGAGAACACATGCAGGAGACATCATGCGGAATGATGCAGTGACGAAAGGTGGCTTGAAAGTTGACGCGGAATGCTTGACGCGAAAGTGTAAGTTGAAGGCACAAGGCGACCAAAAAGAGTATGGCACCATAGGGTAAAGGTTACCTTGCTAAGGCTGGCTTGGCCTATCTTGTAAAATGAAGTTAAAAGCTGTAAGATCAATTCCGACACGAGATGAAGTTCTTAGGGCTTTATGTGCATGGCCATCCTTCCCTCCCGGTATAGATCTTTAAACCCCCGAAGTTTTTTAGATTAAGTCCATATGTACATAGAGAAAATTTCACACACACTTGAAAATATCTAAGGGTCCACGACGTACGTATATAAGGAAGAAAAAAACTCCATCAGTCGCGCGGCAAAAAAAAAAGCTTTGTCAAACACCCCAACCCAATCCTCCCAAGCATTCAAAAGCTTCGCCTAGCGCTAAGGGTTCGTGTAGGTTCAAAAACGGTAACTGCTCTTCAAAAGCACGGGATTTGCTCGGTAAAGCTGGCCATAAAGCTTGTATTCTTCAGGGAGTCAGACCTAGGGACGGTGGGACCAACCAACCAACCAGCTAATCAATCATTAATGCAGGGTCACGGAATAAGTTCCGTGACGTTGTCTTGTCGACATGTCATGTTGTTGTGTATCCTTGTATGTATGATGGGCGAACTTGAAGATATTTACATATATACATAGACACATCAATACGATCAGTTCTAGGATTGTAAATATTTAAAACTTTATCTATATACCTAGAGCAAGGCAGAATCCTCGGGATCACCACTCTTCGTATGTAAATAGAATAAGGCCCGGTCGCATGTCAGACTCCGGTGATGATGACATTAAACACGTTGTAAGATGGACTCATGGGTCGTATGCAGATTACATAGATGACACCGTCCACGCAAGTAATAAATTGACACCTACATTTACTAATCAACGACAGGTCCTTCCATGGAACCTCGTGGTATAGCAACCCACGAACTCTCAATATCAATTCTCTCCTCCTGAAGATATTTCTCAACACATAATCCCGAATCCCGAACCCCGAGTAATAATAACCCCACAAAAATGAGTTAAAAAAAAACAGCTGTAAGCATATATAACATCTCAAGATTTCGTCTTCTTATTCAAGACCCAATCTGACCGCTCGCACATATTATGAAATCACAACATATCAGGTTCCGGTGAGCTGTAAATCGTGAGTTGTGGGTGAGTTGGTAACCAAGACGATACTTTTAATTACCTGTACATATGTACATATCAACAAAAGAGTAACACAACACAATGCAACACAACACACCTCATCACCAGATAGGCACCCGACCCAGCTCATCTCTTCTACATCTCCATTCCCCGAGTATCCCGACTCCCGATCATCCCGAAAAAAAACTCTCCCAATCCCGATGATCAACTCCGGAGCCATATCAATAACCCTAACAACCCCCATCAACCCCTACCAACCAGAAAATCCATAAGGTACCATCCACCCAGTTAACCAATTCCAGTATGACGGACCCAAATTAATTAATCCGTTACATATGTATAATGTATTCATGCAGCTTCCCGTATTACCGCATACTCCAGTTGCCTACTGATTTGACATTGGTATTTATGGATTTATATTTCTTGGGCTGGAAAAAGGGAATGGAAGGAAGGGGATGGAGTGAATGAATAGGTTACAGAGGTGTATGTTACCAAAGTTTATATTACATAAGTATATTCTACAGAACTTACAAAAGCGTACAATATTCTTAAACACAAGCTGTACATACACGTATATACCACCACAACGTCAACGTCAACGTCAATATATATAAGTAATTTCTTCCGCTATACCCTATAGTAACATAACCAATCCCGATACACTTACGATACTGTATTCTCAGTGCCCAGCCCTCAGTTTTCTACTATCTACTATCCATAACCATAACCATAACCACTATCATCCTATCCCATCCCATCCCATCCCATATATTTTTTTCAGTATTCTATACATAATACACCCCACCTATACACCTCATCCATCCCTCACCCGCCGGGAACACACAGACGCACAGACCCTCGGAATATCGAATATCTTCGTAGTACAATGCATACATACACACGGGATCGACAGGAAGGAAGGAAAGAATAACGCAGGAAGCAGCACTCAGCACTCAGCACGCAGGATGCAAGGACCCGGAAGCCGCGTGGTCCTGTATCCACGTGTCTGTCTGCCTGTCTAGGTAAAAGTTAAAAATTAAAAGTCGAAAGTTATATAGAAATCAGGTGTAATATGTATGTGATATCATATAGGGACTGGAGAATCTGTATGTATGGGTTGTATAGGTTGTATGGGTTACATGAGAATATGTTATTCTTATTGCGGATGGTGAACTCAATATTATCTTCTCAAATTTCCAGGTTTTCTTTTATTCTTACAACAATATGATAGCTAGCCGAATAAAAAATCCATTTCAAATTCCTTTCCATAAAAGCATCCCGCATCCCGCATTCCGCATCCCGTATTCCATATCTTATATCTCATATAAAAAAAATAAGCCGAGATGCAAGAGTAATCTACATATATATATATCTTCACGAAATATCATTCAGATTTTGAGTATTTAGTATTTAGTATTTAGTATTTACTAAATATATAGTGAAGAAATTAATAATATTGGGTTATTGATTATTTTTTTTATTACTATGTAAAGGTTTATATAGACAGCGGAAAATGGTTTATAGTTATAGAAAGGAAGTAGGATTTATGGTACGCCTGTTTCTGGGTTCGAACTTCGCGTCAGTTTACAATGCTGTATGTAACTTCGAATCGTGGTACGTTATAACCGAGTGGTTAGGGTTGAACCTAGCTTCAGGATGGAGGAGATGGAGGAGATGGAGGAGATGGAGGAGATGGAGGAGATGGAGGAGATGGAGGAAGAGATGGAGGAACAGGTAGAAGAAGCGAAGAAGAATAGAGGAAGAGATAGAACTGATTAAAGAGGTAGATGTCTAAAGATGACGTAAGTCCAGAAAGATAGAGCTAATATGAGAGACGGGATGGATATTGTGCCAGAAGTGACAATTATCAGCTGCGACATCCGTATCGTAGGATGAGTATCTCTGGTAGGTTGATTTCATAGATTATCACGCGATGGCTATATGGTTGATAATTACTGATGTACTGAGTTTACTTAAATAAGTACTTGTCAACAGGAATTATATTACACAACGAGATTTGGTATAAGTAAAGTAAGGGTTATTAAAACCCTTCAGGATTTTGGTAGGGAAAATTGTTTGTAGATATAGCCAGGGTTTGATATAGTACACTAGATACACACTATTTATTCCAACTAAGCCAGCAACTATCAATCTCCATGGTTCGTTATATTGATTAATATCAGACATTAAGAATTCTATCAATTAATCCCTCTATCACCCCACCAGTATCCACCAGCACCCACTTCTATCAATTACAAAACAGATTGATCAAGCATTGAATCCTTCATAAACATCTCATCTAAAGTCTCCTAGGGTCCAGTAGAAAAAGCGTTGGTAACACAGTTCGCCCTGGCTTTTTGGGGATCACCTGGAACTCCCACACTCTTATCGCAGCATACTTCCATACGTGGCCCACATCCTATCTTAGTGTTAATATTATCTGTATCAAAAAGCACAATGAAGCCAAGAGGAAGCAAGGAAGAAACAACATACCGAGTTTCGGGTCATATTGAGTACAACCAACAAACGTAGGCGGACAACATGCACTAATCCCTTTTACAGTATTTCCCGGCTTTCCAACTTTCAGAAAGTTACAGTCGGTAAGTTTTGCAGTCGGAAGGCCGTTAACGTGGATGCCGTTAGGAAAGTTCACCCCCGGCTTTGTAGCAACGGCAGGCTTTGCAGGCTCGGCGGCCTTCGGAAGTTTGTCGACATTAACGACATTCTTTAGAGGCGAGCCGGGTCTTGCGGGAGGTGTTGCAGGCTTCACACCCATCATGGGATGCGGAGGTGGGTTAATCATCTGAGCGTTTGAAGGTGCACCGGGGGTTGCAGGAGCGGCGATAGTGAGGGTGGCAAGAGAGAAAAGGAGGGGTACGAGGAACTTCATGGTGTCTATAGGTGATGTGAGATGACCGTGGAATGGGCTGTGATTGCTGATTTCCGAGGGGATTTTGGGATGGAGATTTTTTCCGTGAGGAAGAGAGAAGGTTTATATAGCTTCTTTCTTGAAGATGGTTTTGGGAATGGCGTTAGACCCTTGGACAAAACCTCAAACTTTGACTCAATGAGTAGAGTATCTGGCAACTGAAAATATTCTGAGGCTTCGGATGATGATGTCATGATTGTTTGATGGCGTAAATGTTCTAGAGCAGGAGGTTTTGTCTAGATGTACAGTAATCAGCCACCACTATGCACATACTTGGCGTGTGAGAACTCGTGAGCCGAACGTGGATATGAATGCGACCCACAATGAACAGTCATGTGATGGCGTTTTAGTAGATGTATGCATGTACACCATAAGTGGAGCTATGAGCATTTACAAGCAGATTTATATGGACGCTCTTGATCCTCGGAGAGAGGTGTATGTACTGAAGTCTTGGCAGCGGCCAAAGTCTATCCAAAGACGGGGGATTGAAGTGCATAAGCAGCAGCATACTCATCCCACACTAGCTTCTCCGGTCACTATGTATCACTATAGCTCATCTTTTCTACTAATGCATAACGCCATGCATCGCAGTTACATAATCCCTGAAGCCAATTACAGACCCCAAATTCAATCTCGAAACCAAAAACCTAATATCAACTCCTGCCCGCAGACGCTATTTACAGTAATATGCATTACTGAAATTTTAAAGGACAATTGGGATGGCTGTGTGTAAAACCTAATCTGCAAAGTCTTTGGTACACCATATCGAGGATACCTCCCAATCTTTCTTTCGACGTATCTCTTTCTCGTTCTTTTCTAATAATGCCAATACACATTTGATACAGCCCGCATTCATTTATCACCGTTGGCTCAGGTAACATCTAATCATCCCACACAATTCCGTATCATCCTATCTCCATTGAGAGAACGGAGTCAAAACGGAGCACAGCGTGATTAAGCACGAGTTTACGTATACAAAACAAATGACCAACTCGATGTCAATTCAAAGATCATGGAATTATGTGCCCGATATTCATCCAATTTCGTAGAAAACATCTTCGTATTCTTCATCTAAAGCATACTTTAATCCCAGAACTGACTATCTTCCTTAAAGGCTTCTCTCGGCACAACAATATTAAAGCATGCATTACTACATCGACATCATTCACTGACTTTATAAATCTGCCCTATTCAGGATAGAGCTGACAGCGCGGTTGAGATCAAAACTCTTAACTGGATTTAGGGTGTTGGGATTGTCTTGGGGTGCGTTCCTGTTGTGCGAAATTGGGTTCCACTCAGGAATCACCGTTGGCTTGGGGTCATCTTCGGATACAGTCTTATTGGTAACCAGAATAGCCGTATTCTGGAATTTGGACTTGAATTGGCCGTGGTAAAGTTGAAACACAAGCAACTAGGTTGGATATGGGGAGGAAGAAAATTATGAGTGACGGAAAAGAAAAATCACAAGCCATCGTGTGAAACGAGGACCATAGGATAAAGACTGTGATGACGTCGTGAGATTGGCTGCCCAAAAAGTTTATCGCTGCGGAGGCTAATATGAAACAGATGATAGCGAATTATCTTAGAAGACTTCTAGAAAGACTATCCGGATTCCGGTGTTGGAAGTTGTACCTTGCATCGCTGTCTTATGCGCATTTTCGGCGTGCACTTGAATGGACGCCGGTGTCAAGGAATGGAAAATACACCTACATATGAAAGCCATCATCATGCCTCCATGTATGTATGTAAGCTGAAATTACACTTTCAGGTCTCTTTATTAATGCGAGTGATGATCTTCCCCAGGAAACGGCGTACTCGTGCCGCCTTGGCACGAGTATAGCAAACTACGTATCGGGGGTCATGCATTCATAGAATTGCACTCGAATGATCGACCCGGTAATACCTCTTTCTAACATTTTTACTCGAATTTTGAATTCTAACCACACAACAATACAGAAATTAATGAGAATAATAAAATAATATATATCTTGTACATGGCACAGAGAGTCGCCCGCGTAATTCGGTATTGTGTACGCATGGTTTGAGGTCCGTATCAGAGCGTCATGCCGTTAGAGGTTTTCCATTACAGTCCATATGGTGTTATTTAACCGTGCAACTCCTGTAGCACTTTTGAATAAGTATCTCTCTTTATCAGTGATAATACTGCCAAAATAGGATTTTCTTGCACAGTGAAAAGGCGACGTCATGCAATATGGAGGACCGCCATTTGTTCATACATACCATATAAACCCGCTTGTGCCCCTTGTGGATCATACAGTACTTGCAGCACGAGAATATCTAACATATTGAAAGACAATGATATACCAGCCGTTTAATATACAATTTAACAGTGATCCGACAATGTTTCAGTCGCCGTGGATGCATAATTGCCGTTTATTTGCTTCTTTGGTTGGCATTTCCGTATGTTTTCGCTATGCACGAGCACGGGTTAGAAGCAGACTCACAAGATACTATAAGCTGTGGCCATGAGATACAACAGGTACCGTGCTTCAGGCTTCCGCACCACATCGCATCTCAGTATCCCATACTCCACCTCGACAAAACACAGAACAGCCCCCTCAGTCACACGCAATTTTGGTCACATTTCACGGCAACCACCGACTATTAAAATATTTCTTCAGAAGAATCAGTTACTAATGAGGACGAGAATTTTGCATCTGCGGAACGAAGCAATGATATTCCATCGGAAGAATTCATAATCTCTCCTGCTCACGAAACTATATCGCCAATGGGATCAGTTGCCAATGAGATTAATGAGAATGATACATAAGAATAGCAGCTGAGCAATATGCCATTGCAAGAATCAATAGTATTTCTGCTGTAATGCACCTAAGTCCAAGTGACTAGGTCGTGGATATGGAGGTACTACTAGTATATTTATGTGCTGGAGCTGTGGAGGCTTAGATTGTCACTGACAACATCGTAGACCTGTTCCACCTCCACCTTTTCTCTTGTTTTGACCCTTGATACCTCCCTCCTCACAGAAGAATGTTTTCAAAATCAGAATCAATTGAATTGTAAAAGATGGTTGTATGATTACTGACTTTTTTTCCATCATAGGTTGTAGACCTGAGACATTGTTTGTACTGCCATAAAACTTACAATGAGGCCTACAATCATGGTTGCTAGATTCCGCACTTTGGAGATTCAAAAGTGGTGTTGGGCCCAGGCGGAGAATTCGTCAATTCTATTAACTAATGGACTTGCTGTCTTAAACTCGCTTCAATTGACAATTATGCTGGGACTTACTGTTACGAAGAACGCCATCATGATTGTTTGTTATAGTTCAACTGCGACTCTGTTAACATGTACGAAGGAAAGCCCCCTAGCTGGTGGAATTTCGTGGAGGGGAGAATGAGAGAAGAAAGTTTACGTATGCACAGTACATCTTGTAAAATAAAAGAATGCATGTGAAACACGAGTGGAGTTGATATGGGAAAACTCGAATCTCTATGATTTGTTGAAATTTACCTGGTGCCAAATGCATAGAAGAAACTAGATTACCTATGGGTTTCAAGCACCCAAAACTGATTTCAATGACTGTAATTTTCATGGTTTTTTTCTCCAAGGTTTGGACAGCAGAATAATTTGGATTAACCAGAAGTAGTATGCAATGGAATTATAATAAATTACTATGGATAGTGCCTCATGTTATATCGACCACGAAGAATCTCTATAATTATGAAAAAGAGAAGCCCCGCGCAAGGTTGGGAAATTTCTGCGAGGAAATGAATGAGGGAAGAAATGCAGGAAGTTCTGGAAAGGATGAGATTAAGGGGCATTCTGGGAATAAGGTTGATGGGTCTCATATGCTCTCTACATACGCTACATACGGTGCCCCATATTCTCAGTGATAATTTATGAGTGCCAGTACAGCACATATGTATAGATCGGCGCTTAGTCTTTAGTCTTAGTCCATCGTCGTCGGACAGGGCTGGGCCGCTCGTTGCTGGGATGTATTTAAGTCGCTCCCGAAGTCCGAAGTCCGTGCACGAGAACCATAGCCAGCCAGAACCAAAACACATCCGAGACCATTTTCGGCTGTAGTTCCATGGTTCCACGGTAGTATCCGGAATGCGGGGGACCCGAGAATTAAGATGTCTTGTATCCCTTTCTTTTTTTTTTTAACTTCGGCCGCATTCCATCCGCGCGCGATGATAGAATTACCAGGGTTCCAGAACTTCAGTAGAAGCATATGTAGCGGGAATATATCGAGCCGGCCCTGGGATCAGACCCTTCTGGTCAGGTGGAATCAAATTACGGATTGACCGGAGGCTGGTTGATGGGGCGTTGGAGGTCAATGTACATTGTAAACCATGGTTCAGTGATGTTTGGACCGCGGCGACGAGTGATGAGGCGTGGAGATCTGCTCGTAAATGTAGAATAGATGAAACAGAGGCTAGTATTTATTTAGGATCGTATGTCCTGTCAATCTGGGCTTTGGGCTCCCAGGGTTCGCCAAGGGAGCTTATTATGCGAATGGATACCTCCAAGGATTTACTACCGAACCACGATCCGTCAGATTTGTATCAAAAAGATGAACTATTAACTCTATACATTAAAGCTACACTACGAAGCTTAGGCAGAATATGTACTTGAAGTACATGTAGTATATACAAAGAAGGGACTCCGATTTATCTCCCAGCACTAAGACGCCAATTTATCAAACAAAACCAATCCAAAATGACAATTCACCTGAAACTCCAAAGAAAAGAAAGAAAAAAAAAACGTCCTAGAGAAGTATACGAAAAAAGAACAGCATCTACTGCCACATCTTCGACCATCTACGAGGGCTACGAGCTCGTTTGAGGTCTGGGCTTTTCCCTTGGTCCTCCGGCGAATCTCTTAAATGATCATTCGCAAATGCCGGGTGTAAATTAAGCGGGGGAGGTCTCGGACGGGTTGACACCGCCTTTGAAACATGAGTAGTCAGCCACGCCAGAGGGCTCGGACTCCTAGGAGCAGGGGGGGTTGACATCCGTTTGCTGTTTGGTGTGGGTGGTGTGAGTTCTCCGAGCTTTTCCATGTCCAATTTCGTTGCTGGATTCTCGTACCAATCCTGTGTCATGTTCTCGCGAGACATGCTTCCAGGATCGGCCTTGTATCGTTGAATAAAACTAGGAGGTCGGAATCCGCTGTATCCGTCATCAGAGGTAAAACTGCCGGTTCGTAGTACTCCAAGCATCGTGTGTCGTTGTGGTCGTCGAGGAACAAAGTCTTTGTCAAGGTCGACTTCCTCCGGCTCGGGAGTTGGTGGGAACTCCGGAGTAACAGGTATGTTCTCTGGGTATTCGTCAAGAGAACTGACGCTTTCTATCCGGCAGGACATTGGTTGGGCAATGTATATAGTCTCGATAACCTCTTTTCCATAATCCTCATTGGAATGATCGTTCTGAGGAACCACAAGCTCTGGTAAGGTACTGCAGTCATCGATAACTGTTCCATCCCACTGTGTCTCTGTAGCTGTACTTTCGCATTCGGAGTATGTGTCAGAGTCACGAGTAACGCAGTCCTCATATGTTGATGCAGTAACTACGGTGGTTTCGGTGCCCGTGCAAGACTCGGATTGGTAGGTCATCCACTCATCCTCATCTTCGACGTGGATCTTGGGCTCCTCGTCATAATTGGAAGATATCGAAATGTTGTCTTTGAAGTTGCTCCAGTTTGTCTCTTCGTTAAAGGCATCTGTGACGCAAGACTGTGGGGAAGGATCAAAGGTAGAATCGGACTCAGGTGGTGTCAACCTAATGATGCCATCTGCAGTTTCCGCCAACACGGTCGGATCTTCAGACGTCTTCGGAGAAGCTGGAGAAAATCATAATCAGTTATCAGGTTTGCTGATACTACATTTCTAAACTTACAGTTTGTTCGTAGCTGACCAAGACCCAAGAACCGGCTGCTTCTCTTGCCAGTGGAACTGATTTTACGAGCAAGCGTCGGGAAGCTGATCGAAGGAATAACACTCGTCATTTTGCCACCGGAAACCGTTTAATCTATGAGTATCGAGTTTGTTGACAGTTGCAGACGTCGAAACAGATAAACGAGTTGTCGAGAATGGTTCCTTACTACCAGTGTTGCTTCGAGAAGAATATCAGAACGGCATGGGTGCCGAGTGGGGAGGGGGACCCTAAAGTTCTTATGTACTGGATCATCCAGAAATACGGTGAAAACAAAGGACGCTCATCTTGCCTACACCATTTGTAGAAAACGTTCCGTTTAAGTGTCGATGCAGATTGGCTAGGAGAGATTGGATCTAATCCCTGGTGAGACACCCAGACACCAATTAACGTTGCGCAAACCCGGACTTCACGTGGACAGCAGCCACAATTTTCCTGGGTCGGTGCACCCTTTGCGACGGCATGTAGCTGTAATGTATAGCACCGTATTAATTTGTCTAAATGTTTCAAGAGCGCAATTGGTTACCATGGAAGCTTGTGAAGTCCGTAACGCTTCTCTGCCCATGAGAAGCTGATGATTTTCGAGCTGACCCCGAGTTCACCTAGTACCCCTTTTTTGCCGTTAATTACATGGTGATGAACCGAGGGAACAAGGCGGGAACCTTCATTAATATACCTCACTTGGTACCCTCCATGATATCCGACAAGAAGTGGACCTTCAGGAGAATGACAGGAAAGACCTATTACCATACACGCGGCGGTGCGCACTCACCAAAATGCTGGCTGTGATCGACTCCAACTCGAACAATTGCATGCATGTGCATGGGCCCGGCGGGGGCCCCCATCAAATGAGATGTTTAAGGGCCTAAAATATCCTTGCCTTACGGTAGCGTGTATTCCTCATTCCCTGGGCATCTTCCAGAAGAAACAATACGCGAGAAACATATGGTGGATGACACCATAAACCGACCGGTGGGGCAAAAATGGGACAACTTTTGGTCGCCATGACAGGGATTCGACAGGGATAAAATTGGTGCCGAGTGACACTCGAAGATTCAGAATTTTTCTCATACCATGGTAACCACGGTAACCACGGTAACCAGGCCGCAATGTACTCCTGCCTGAATTGATTACATAATAATTTCCTAGCGCGGAATGACCATGCCCCGAGCTATCTGTGAGCTTAGTCATGGCATGTAACCAATCAAATGTGATTTCATGCTGCATCTTGGCACATCTTGGCGTGCCAAGCACTGGGACAACTTTTTCCCGCCCATACAAAATACAGGGGTTTTTAACACACTTCAGTTCATTCATCTCTGCCGCAAATTAATTTTTGGCGCTGGTGAATTATTCTTCACGAGTGCCATTTTCATCCTCCGGCGAGTAAATTCCCATTTGCGTTGTTGTGGTGGTGTTGAAGCTCGCTGAAGTTTGATGTAAATTTTCGTTCGTGCGCGGTGCATTTATCGTGTCATCCACCATATTTCCCAGATCAGTTGAAAGTCTGTCAGGGGCGGGTTGATATGTAAATAAGTCACTTATCGATCGTGGTCTCCGGTAACATTGCGACTTAATTATTTAAGCAGCGGCCAGCCCTATGCAACGACCGAATACCACGATATGATCCCCCCGCTGTCGGGCCGTCATAATAAAAAATCGTGCTATAGCACCCATAAATACAGGAAATGTCAATCTCGGAGCTGGCAGTGCGTCTGTTACCCCGCAGTCAAAGTCACCGGGACGTGGGTTGTGGGTTGGGTTCTTCACCGACATGCAGACAGGTTGATAACATAGCACGTTTTATGCATCTACAGTGATAACTAGCTGCATAGTGGTACTAGAGTTCGACTCTCCAAAAGTAAGATGTCCCCAAAGGCGCCGTCTGTCCGACTATGATGGCTGATGTTGAACAACGCTCCCAGTAATTGTGGGTAACTGTTAACGCCTGAAGCGAAGAGAGAAAAAGCTTTGCTGTAGTTAGTATTGTTGAACCCCATCGAGTTCAACCCGTTTTATTTACTCATGTCCATATGGAGTTACTCAGTATAATTTCCTTCTATGCAACCAGCAAAGTAAACAAACCTCGGCATCTCCGGTAACAAGAACCCGAGAACACAGGGCACATAGTTGGCAGGCCTGACGCGTCATAGGCCGTAATTGTCAAGTGCAATCAGCGAAGCCGCTTCCGCCGAACTCCACAGATGTTGGTGTTGCCGTTGGAATATTCCGGGGGTGGCCTTGTGGTGATTATGACAATCGTTAACGAAAATAAAGATTGTGATTATGTAATGCAAGTTGCAGTGACTACTAATGCACCAGCCACACGTTACTGTCTCAGTGTCGCTGAATACCTCTGATACGAGTATAATCATGCATCATAAAATAACATAAAAAGCCTTCAGCTAAAGAGGATACCCGTATGATGGTATGTATTAAAGCCTGGGTTAACCATAAATCCCCACACAGTATACTCAATAGTAAGCAAATAACATTCTCTCAAAGTGAAATTTCTCCAAAAGAGCACAGTCAAACATCCCGTCGTATATTCAAGAACCTCTTTTCCCTCCTCCCTGCTGGATCCTATATACATATACCATTAACACCATAACTAACCATCTCACCTTCACCACAAAACTACACAAATAATAGCCAGTACATTCTTTGAACTATCATCAATGATATTCCGGGAGGAGGGGGTGGGGGAGCATGTTACATGATGACTCAATCCAAGTTTGAAGTTTATACAGAAGTGGCCTGAATATCAATTTGATTCGGCTTTTTTTTTTTTACGGTTTATAAAGGCTGATAATAAGGTAATCTAAAATACCTTCCCTGTTAGGATTATCAGGAATAATAGTGTCTAAATTGCATTAGGAATATATGGATACTATCGTAAGTTTACATGTTGATTAGTATTGTGGTAGATGGTATTGATTGATGGTGTATGTACCTTGTCATCATATGTGCAGAAAAAAGCATTATTGTATATGTCAAAGAATATCAGTTTTACTAGGTACATACATAATTATGTATCAGATCTTAGCTGCATTATATAAAACCATTAAAGCAGTATATATAGAGGCACCATTTCCACCCGCCTCAACATCAATGACAGCCGTGAGAACGAGCCGAAAGTTGTACATATGCAATCAACACACTAATTTAATTGGGGTATATATGGCACGGTACACGGCTAAGTATAATCCGTTATGGTGTAGTGGCTAGCATCGGCCGCTCTCATGCAGAGCATTAATCCGGCCAGACCGGGGTTCAATTCCCCGTAACGGAATATCTTTTTTTCTTTTGCTTATTTTTTGCCAACTCTAAACTCTGCCGACGTCGTTATGCTATCGTGCGCTTTTTCACCTAATGGGATTAGAGTTGATTCTTGAATTCTGCTGTGCCGAGGGGAGGGAGTCGTCATCCATGAAGAGTTTATACAGTCTAAAGTATGTTTTGTATGTCTTGTGTCTTGTATATTGAACCACGATAACAAATCCCGTTTTGTTTGGTGTTGTGATGTAAACACCACTAGGTTTTTGTACGCAGTGTTAATGGGATAGTGATATCATCAACCCCAGCCTCAAGATATTATTTTGCAGGATCCAGCTTTATGGGGTGGAGTTAAGATTAGTGGTAGTTGGCTGGGGATGCTCGTGGATATAAGTTGTGAATGATTGGCTTTAGAAGGAGAATATATTAGGATGGGACTCATTCGACAGTCATCAAGCTGAGCTGCCAGAACGATATACGTAGCCATTGGCCAAAGACTGTCTTGTAAAGTGGCAACATGACCCAGCTGGTGACGACTGATATTTGCGAGGAGTTCGGGGTTATGGTTAGAGTTGAGGACATGGTTAGAGTTGAGGACATGGTATTGGGCAAAATATGACTTAACTTTGCAGTATTTCATTAATTTACCCTGAACTAAATCAATAAAATGATTGAACAACAAATGGTATCATCATTCTCCCTCCCCTCCTCTGCCCCCGGCCCGTTTCCCATCAGGCCCTTCTCCAGTTCCTCATCCCTCAAGTATTAACCTCACAGCCTCTCATTCGCCTACTCCGCTTAGTTACTCTCCTCACTCTCCGTCAACCCCTCAATCTCCTGGGGCGACAACAAATCTTCCACCTCCTCCCTTTCCTGTCTCTGCTCCAACACAATCTTCTTAAGTTCTTCAACCTCCTTCTGAAGCTGGCGAACCATCTGACAAGCCTTGTCTTCCTCTACATCCGGTACTGTGTCAAGCACCTTCTTGTTCCATCCCTCTCGCTCCATATCCAACTCCCCTTGGAGTTCCTCCCATTCCTCAGTCTCATCATCATCGGCCTCACCCTTGGCCCTGTTTGCTGCTACCCTCTTTGCCTCTCTAGACTCCACGAAGGCAATCAAGACCATAAACGGAGAGTAGACAACTCCCATAACCTTGTCATTCAACCAAGAATAAGTCTTCTTATTCATCCACCATTCGAAGGGGATAATCAACCCAAAGATTTCAATCAAATTAAAAGGGGGTAAAAAGACATTCTCATCCGGAGCTCTAACAAACTGGAGGGTCTTATGAGCGAAGAGGGCGAGGTATTCGTCAATAGCATTCTCGGTGATATCACTGTAAGCCTGTCCATACAACGCAATAAGGATGTTGAGTAGAATAACCATGACGATAAACGTAAACATGTAGTAAAGAATCTGTCCAAACGGATGGCCGAAATTATCGAATCCGTCAAACTCCGGAGATCCTAAGATGGCGCGAACCATCGCTTCCATTACGAACCAGATATCGTCGCGTACTGTGTCTGCATTGTCCAGTCCGATGAATCCTTGCATGAAGCCGATGATAACGACGATCAAAAGCGCAAAGAAGATCATGGATTCGAACATCATGACTTTGAGGACTACTAACATGGCGCCGAAGAATCGGATGGAGTCTAGGTAAAGTAGCATGCGACTCCAGATCATGGGAGCGACACAGGCAAGGAAGTTGTAGGAAATGATGTTGTAGTGCTTGCGTTGTTCGGTGTCTTCGCCATGGGTAAGGGCGGCCATGCGAAGGCCGAAGGAGATGCAGAGAATGCCGTATAGAAAAAGATTGAAAACGTTCCAAAAGCTGAGGTAGAAGATACCCACTTTACGGAGTTTTGAAAATTCGTCGGCAATGAAGGACAGAGTCATTACGTAGAGGAGTCCTTCTTCGACATCGATACCTCCATGAGCGTTGCTATGTTTCCGTAAGCAGGAGAATGGCTTATGGAAGGTAGATGGGACTTACACAGTATTAATAGCGATGGTATACAGGATCAAATAAATTAGAGAGACCAAAATTTGAAACAAATTCTGGTACCTAGGAGCTCGGATACGGTCATGATCAAAATGTACCCACCAGCTCTTGTTCGCCATTTCCTTGTAGCTAACGAATTGCATAGGATCATTGACATCCTGCGCAACCCATCCTTTCCAGAGATACTGGATGCACTTTTGGAAGCCGGAAGAGCCAATGACTCTTGTAGCATGCAAATCGACAGCTTTCTCAATGACATTGCTGGGAGGCGATTCCTTTCCGTTCTTCAGGATTGAGAACCGTTTTAGAAGAACCTCCTGGAAAAGATAGTCATGGTCTTCATATGACTCAATAATTGCCTTTGCAATAACTTGACAAGCTTCCGCGCGGAGGTTGTTCAAATCTGTCACCCGTATAATGTCAGCATAGGCCCCATTGGATGTGGTTGAAACTAGAAACCCCACCAGCATCATAAAGTTCCAACACAGACTGCCGCTTGAACCATCTCAAACAAACGAGTAAACAAAACACAACACAGGCACGGTCTTCATGACCTCCAGCTTCCCGTGCAAGCTGTACCACGTTCCGAGTGATAATTTCACTGTGGGGACGAGTAATTTGTGTCTCTTTAAGCTCGCAAGGAACGGTTTGTTCAATAAGGTATTTCAAGCGAAGGGCGACGGCGGTAACTCTGTACAGCAGTTAATACACAACTCATGGCACTCAGAAGTCAATAGCGAAACAAAGGATCACGAGAGGATCTACGATATGCACACACCTCTTGGGAGGAATTGCGGAATGCACATTCTGGTGCAAACGAGTGTGGGTTAGAAGTGAGTGGCGGAAGTCGTCGGCGACATCACGGTCGTTGTTGGGTCCGGCTGAGAGGCCGAGGAGGGTTCTGAACGACGGCATGGCGCTGTGTGCTCAATGCCTGTGTAGATCGGCGAAAGCAAAGCTGGTGCGAAGCTGGTGCGAAGTGGAAGCAAGCAGCAAAGCAGTCGACTTGGACCCGATGGTGCACGAGAACAGGTAGGGTTCACTCAGTGAAACGAGGGAGGTTGGAGTCGAGAGAAGCCGTAAACTGCAGTCTCGGATGGCAGAGTTCAGTTCAGCGGTTACAGAGGAGAGGCATGCCCTTCTGTGCTCTATCTCAACCCCTTGCGACTCGTGACGTCTTTTGCTCTCTGCTTTCCCCAGATCGTCCTGCACGATTGTGCACCAACTCTTGATAGCGAGATGGCTTTGCCAATCAGCACGCTGGCTCTGAGCATCCTTGATCACTGGGGCCGGAACTTGGTCCGCTATCGAGGGCCAGACGTCGGCTGAAGGCGATTCAGGTTCTTTTGGACGAGACTGAGGCTTCAAATGTGAAGTTTTTGATGTGGGGTGTGCGGACATTTGCGGTTGCCGATGCCTGTCGAAATCAAAGGTTGTGAACGTCTCAACGCAACTTATGCTTGTGAGATCCATATGGACTTCAAGAGGGCGGTGGAATCGCCATCGAAGCACCTCGAAGAGTATTGACACCTCTTGAGCTTTAGGGGTATGTCAGGATAATTAGTGATCATTGATCGTAAGGATTGGAAGTCGATATTTTCAAAGGTAGAAGACGCGGTGGAGCTTTGAAGTTATTTGTGGTTGACATCCGATGCTGCATTCGCTTCGGTATGATGTACGATGAGCTGACGTCATTTGCAAAATAAACAACCCGTAAGGTGATGTTTCACATCTAGAAGCACATTTTACTCATCCCTCCAGCTGAATAATCGAGGGGAAATATTTTGCACGGAGATTGGAGTTCTATTTTTCTGGAATCATTCGGAGAGAAACGGAGTATTATGCACTGCCACATCTGGGAAACGGGGGCATTACTTGCATTACCAACGCCGATAATACGCCGCTTCGAAACCATAGTCTACGTCTATGATTCTTTTCAATAAATTCTGATATACTACACTCCAAACAAACTCTACGTAATAAGCATTAATTATTCCCATTATCTCCTTGCCTTCTCGTCCTCAATCTCAGCCAAAACCTGCTGCAAGACAGCCTCTCTACGCCGCAAGTGCCCCTCAAGAGCATCAACCTGCTCCTTGACCATATCCAAATCGTCCCGTACAGACTTTAGACTTTTTCCAGCCTCAAGCCCAGTTCCTTCGTCCAAGTTCCGTAGCTCTCGTCGCTTGTAGTCCAACATCTGTTCTAACTCACGCTTGACCAATGCAATTGTTGATGCACCCGATGCACCATGACGGTCCCGATTACGGCGTTTTTCGGCGGCTGCCTCGGCGTCGGCAATTTGCTTCTCAAGGTCGGCAAGTTCGCGCTTGAGACGAACTTCTTCCCAGTCTTCATCTTTTGTTGAAGAGAAATCGGTTCCTGATAGCAATATCAGCACAACGTCAACAGTCATTTTGAAATGAAAATAACCCACCAGAGTGCTTGTAAGTAGAAGCACCACCAATTCCCAAACGAGTGATATAGCTCTCTCCAAACGCAGCCTTCTTTCCAGATATAGTGTTTCTGTCTGGACCACTTGCTCTCTGTGGAGGTTTCACAGACTCAATATCGTAGTTGATTTTATTCTGCTCGAATGAAGCCCGGAGTGACGCAGGAATACTGGCGGGTATACGGTAGCCCTCGTGACGGTTGCTGAGCATGTGGAGGAATGCAATACATTGGTCTTTTCCAATTGTAGTGGTTTTTGACGGGTTAACCATGTTCCTATATATTCGTATGAGTAAGTCATGAGTGCATAGAAAATGTGGAATGGATAATTGGTGGGCACCAACCATGCACGAGTGATTTCAGTATCGGGAACATCGATGCTGTCATACAGCTCATTGAGCGCCGCAACTATATTGCCAGTAAGTATGGTATTTGCGCAACAAAAGCGCGGCACACTTACATGCGATCTGACCGTGGGTTCCCGAGTTTGCCATGTAGATGTCTTCGTATTTTCTCTTATCCGCAGGCGCCATGTACCACTCAAAGCCATTCTTCAAGCCAGGCGTATCATCCTCAGGCTCAGGACGTTCAAATTCCTCTCCTCCATTATCCAGCGCGTCCTTTGCTCTAACCAAATGTAACTTGGATTCCGGGATGAGCCAGTCTGGGAGAGTTTTGGGTACAGTTTTAAGGTCTCCGTTAATAATTTCATAGATAAGTCTCATAGCGACACAAAACTCCTCAAAGTCGAGGTCTCCATCCCTATCAATATCGGCAAGATCCCATATCTTTGCGAGCTGGTTGTCGGAAAGTCCAGAGTTGCGCAGGATCGAAGATGCCTGATCACCGGTGATTTTAAGGTTGCCTTGGGAATGGTGAGAAAAGATCTCCCAGTATTTATCGATGTCGGCCTGGGAGATCGGTTTGCGAGACATCGTGAATGGTGGGCGCGATTGCGAGGTTGCTCCGTCACCGACGAGGTACGCGCAATTGAAATCGGAGATCTTGTTGCTGGGAAGGTCAGCTCCCACCCTGAAGCTGTGGACACAAGAGCTAAGGGGGTGTCACGTGATGCGAGCCGCAAGCATGCTTTGTCATTCAATGGAAACAATCGTTCATGAATTAATGGAAGCTGTGAGAGTGAATTATATTGTCAATAGCAGACAGCTCAAACACAGCAAAATACATTCATCATTATGCGCTGATAAGAAACATTGTGTCCGAATAAAAATAACTTTTCCGTAGCCCAACCAACGCCAAAAACCAAAAATTAAAACAATTGCCCTTAACATAACCAATTGTAGTCCTCCGCAGTTTAATTCTTTCCCATCTGCTGCATAATCTTATCCAATAAGACATGACTGGTCTTTCCAAGCTTAACCTGCCCAGTTCTAGTCCTCGCGGACATGCTTCTCTTGTGCATGTCACGTTGCTCGAGCTTCCGCTCTCGTTCCTGACGTCTCTGCTCAGCAGCCTTTGCGGCTTCCTCGCGTTCTCGCTTTTGCCTCGCCGCTATAGATTCCTCCTTCATGAACGACGAAGTCTTGGGCTTTCTCTGGCGTCTCTCGAATGGTGTCTTTGCGGTAGTTTCGGATTGGTCCTCTCTGGCGATCATAGCTTGTCTATCCGCATTCATTGCTGGTGGTGCATTTGTAGATTCTGCCCCCTCCATTGCAGTGTCTTCGGCGTTGGCAGCTTTGGCAGCAGCACTGCGTGCCTTGCGCTCTTGCTCGGCCTCCTCGAATAGCTTCTGTGCACGAATGGCATTGGGGTCGGCGGCGAGGTTTCCAGTCGTCGAGAGGGTCTTGCTGTATTCCTTGCGGACCTTGGCTTTCTGAATCAAGGCGTTCTTGATTTTGGTGACCTTGCGCTTGTAGACTCCATCCGGGAGGTTTGCGGGGCCGACGGAGAATCCCTTCTTTTTGTCGCCCGCAGGTCTTGTCTTATTGCCTGGTCGAATAGCACCCATGTTCGATATTGACTTTGCGTGTAAACTTTTCGGGTTTGGAAGGGGTATGAGTCTTCGGAGGTATTCGGAGTAGAGTTGGACTGTTTTCTGCTGGTTACCGGATTACGAATGTTCGCGTGAGTTATCGGTGGCGGCGCATCGCGACGCTCAAAAATAAGAAGCGACCCAGACCAGCGCCAAGCCATACCCGTCGAGAAGTTTTCTTGGTGCTTCCGATTTTCTCACCACCGTAGGGTCGTGACGTCGAGTGAATCAGTTATCTTACGCCGTCAGCCCGCCGACGTCCACCCTCGATATATCCATTTGCCACAACTAAAATCAATATTTTCATCACGTTCTTCCGCTCGAGCAATTTCCAACATCGATACCCTTGTTTGGTGGATGCATTGAGGGTATGTCTTCTGACACCAGGTCTTTCTGGCATAACATATTATCTGGTATGTTCATTACATTCCCCGGTTCTACTTTATGCTTTGACACTCCCGACCGGCTCGCTGATACTCTATTGTGCGGCAGAAGACTCGAATTACACGTCATCTTTCTTCCGGTGACCATTAGGTGCACACTACAACACTCCCGCACGATACTCCCGGGAATGCTAGAACGGGTTGCCGTTCATCGACTGGAGTCCGGTGGACTACGTCTCCTACGAAATGGACGGGCTCGGAAGCGGATGCTACACTCGGGCTTCTGGGTGCACGGTGCTGGAGAACTTGACCTTGCATCTGCGGCGGCAAGTTTGTTTGGTGGGGCAACCGGCGGGGAATGCTATGATGAAGACCATCCATCGACTGCGACAAACACGACCCAACGATCATCATCACAGTCGAACGCTACTTCGAGGCGCAATGACCTGATACAGTTGGATTTTCTATATCCATCCGGAGCACTTACATTCCTACGACACTTCGGTAGAGCAATTCCCCGGAGAGATGGAAGTCAGGTGTTTCCACTCGGCGGGGTTAAGAGAGATTATTCCTCATCTACACAAACTTCCGGGGACAGACTTGAAGCACGCAAGTTAGAGGAGCCATCGAAATCGAAAGAACTACCACCACTAGAACCTATGCCGGATCTACTACCAATAGTCCCAGAACCCAACCTTAAACGCCCAGATGGAGACCCTTTCAACAGAATCAAAGAAATTCGAGATTCGATGGAGAACGGTCACTACGAATCCTGCTGGTACCACTACTGGCGTATGTCTGTGCCGACCAACCCGACAAACAGACTGATCTGGAGACATTTTCTCATACGATACCTACTTCATTCTCGCCATAAACTGGAAACCATCAGAGTAATGTCGTTGATCAGAAAAATTCCACAGCGTCAATGGACAAAGGTGGAATATGAGTCGTTAGTGAGATGTTACTTAAGGCTCGACATGCCCCGTCGAGCGCTCGAAGTGCTACGAGATAACGTTACATGCAAGAAATTTTCCCGTGACTCTGGTTTTGAAGTATTTATGCGACACTGCCTACTACGAAAAAAATACGATTTGCTCGAGGAGGCCTGGAAAATTCTTCGCGGACTGGACGAAAGCCCCGGCATGCAAGAGCGACCAACCGGTGACCGAAAGATGGACCTCAACACGGTAGCGATGCCCAGCATGAGGGAACCAGAACTCTTTGGACAGTATTTCGATGCTTGTATGGAATATGCAAAATCGGTTCCTGAGAAGAAATATACCTGCTTTGATCTCAGGGACGAGCTTGCAGAGGAGTTGGTGAAGAGTTGTTTACGGTACATTACGCGCACCGAGGCGCCGTGGTCTGGCGATTACTGGGAAATAGCATGGTTATTCATTCGAAAAAGAAAGAAGTGGGTAGCTGTCAAAAATGACTGGGAGAGGGTCATTCATTATCTTGCAGCACACCGCCAGGATGTCGCAGCTACATGGCGTTACAAACGATATCGAATTCGCGAACCAAAGGCTGTGCCGATATCATTAATGAATCAGGTTCTCAAATGTTTTGCAAGGATGGAAGATTATGACGGAATGAAGATGCTTTGGGACGACATTTACTTGATTTCTGACGCACAAAAACCAAGCGAAGAATCTTATTCCGTTCTGATGGCAGCACTCGCTCGTCGTGGACAGGTCGCCGAGGTCCGGCTGTTGTTACAGGATTTCGAGTCACAATATGGACTCAGTCAACCAATGCACTTTTCTCATATAATGCAAGCTCATGTAGAACGTGGAGAGATACGTGGTGCTCTGGAATGGTTCGATCGCATGAAGGAGCGCGGTGTTAAACCGGATACTATTGCATACAACATCATCATCAACGGATTCCGTAGAGTAGGAGACGTCGATGCCGCCGCAGCACGAGTTCAAGATCTTCTCGCCGAGGGACTTAGTCCCGACAGGACCACTTACAACATTCTCCTTAGAATTTGTGCGGACCGAGGAGATGTCACCGGTGCCGAAAACTTGTTCGATCTCATCAAAAAGAGTGGTCTCGAAGTTGATGCCTACGCCTATGAGGCGATGGTGTCTGTTTACTGTGCTATCGGTGATATGCAGAAGGCAGAGGCTATTCTCGACCGGATTGTCGGTATGCAGTTCGAGCAGTCGGTTTCGCCAATTTGGAATACAGTTATGTCCAAATACTTGGAGTATGGAAATCAGGAAAGAGTCAACCAACTCATGGCGGCTATGCACCAGCATAAGATTGCTTTCGACTACCATACTTATGGAATTGTTATGCATTCCCTTTGTTTGGCAGACAAAATGGATGTTGCAGAGGAGACTCTTACATTCATGAAAGAATCTGGATTCAAAATCAGCACCGATAAGTACGTTATTCTCATGGTCGGATACTTGTCAAAGGGCGATTATGAGAGTGTCTGGAGCACCTTTAAACGGATGATCGACAGCGGTCTTAAGGCTGATTTCAAGACGCTCGCCGTTTTGCTCAAGTCTTACGCCCATGCCGAAAAACAAGAGTTCGAAGGAGTCGAAGGCAACGAAGTTTTCCTTTCGTCCACTGAGAGCATTCTAGACGGCCTTAGCGAACAAGACCTAGATATCGGTTCCTTTGACTACCACAAGTCAGCCACACCGGCCTGGCTCTTCACCCCGGTTATCAACGTCTACTACCACAAGTCAGCCTGGGAACGTGCTATCGCTATCTTCCAACGATTTTTGAATATTTCCAAGAATGAGGAGTACGGTGTCGGTCCTAACATCCAGATGTATGGTTCCATGATGCGCGTCTTCCTCGCCGGAGGAGATATAGAAGCGGCCAAGCAGATGTGGTATGGATTGAAGGATGCCTCAATCTATAAACACAAGGCTGTTGACCTCAAACGATCTGCCCAACGGAAAATTGTCCAGGTTTACGAAAACGATATTGCCGATTGTTTGTCGACTATTATCCGCGCTTTGGTTAAGATTGGAGATTACGAAACAATCGATCACGAAGTCCAAGACATACAGCAATTAGGCTACACGCTTGACAACGTTAACTGGAACGACTACGTCCAGGCCATGGTTCTTGCAGGAAGAACCCTCGAGGCAGCGGTCACTTGCGAGAAGCAGTTGATGAGCAGATGGCGAGAGGTTAGATTGTACTTCATGTACCAAGACCCTCTCATGCGTGGAGAGGATTTGAAGGAGTTGCCTTCGGTTCGACCTTTCTTGAGAACCATCGAATCGCTTGCCACCGAACTCCGATCTCTTCAGACAGCTAGACAGGCGGGTAACGAGAAGGCTAAACAGCTTTTAATTGCGATTTACCGAGACGCCCCGACTGTTTGGGAGGCATGTGATGGTCTTGAGGACTTGGACGAGCGTATCAATAAGGAGTTGTACTTCCGTCTCCAGAAGGGAGTGGATGAGAATTGGCGTATGGAGAGCAAAGAGCGCAGAGCTAAACGAGACTCAGCGCAGGGAATTCTTGGAACTTCTGATGTTAACATCCCCTATTAAAACTTCTGTATTATATTAGATCTTTCACGATTTGCGGGGAGTTTTGTTTTCTTTTACTTCGAATTTTATGTTTTGTTCATGGGGATGGGATATGGTGTGTTTTTGACTTTTTGAACCTTTTTTTTTTTTTTTTTTTTTTTGCTGGTTTATTTTTGCTTGGTATTTGCGTACTCGTACTGTTAGAGCTGATGATTGCAACGAGGAGTTGATCATATGTATTAAAAGGTGTTGAGGGACATATAGAAAAAAACGGTGCTTGGATTGAGGGTTTTCCGCTCTGCCCTGGGGATTTGTACAGTAGATTATTGCGGATGGTTGGTTATGAATGCATTAAGGAGATGGTGGACTGTAAATATTCTGATGTCTTGCGTGTTTGGGAATCATAGGGGGGGGGGGGGGGGGGTGGTAAATGCTGTATGATATCAAAGACTGTGTTACGGCCGAGCAACTTTCGAATGAAGACATAATGTTTATCAAGTGACAACGAAATGCGTAACACATGTGAAGAAGTGCGAGTTTACAATCCACATCTGTTTCAACCTCAACCGGCAGTGGTCACAAAAGGAATAATCTTTCAAATCTCCGTTATCCAATGACCATTGGCAACTACCTCCCTCTCACGGGAATTGACGTCACAATCACCCCGTTTCCCGATAGGATACAGCAACTATCTAATCCCTCCCACCTCCCTCCCTTCCTCCCATCTTCCACCACCTCCCAATCACCATCATATTCGTCCATCCAACCAACCACAATCAAAATGTTAATCCGCATAATCCTCCTGCAATCCCTCCTCTTCTGTCTCTTCACCACAATCGGCTACTACACAAAACCGCACCTCCAAATCTTCTGGGAAGACTCGAAACAACTCGCCGTTGATATACTACCCCCAAGCGCGCTGAGGATTCTTTTGCCTCCTCATATTTTGGAGACTCTTCCGCCGGTTTCTGGGGATGGTGGCGTGTTGCTGGATTTACTGGATTTGGTCAATGGTATGAGGAGCATGACGGGCATGAGGGGCATGAGTTTACCAGTGTCAGTGTCGGTGGAGGGGATTTCACCAGTGTCAGTGTCGGTGGAAATGGGGGATTTAACTTCCGCTGCTGCTGCTGCTGCTGCTGCTGAGGCTGCTTCGAATATCATGCCACCAGGGAAATCAGCAGACGATACCACCAGTCCCGCTGAATCCACCACCACCGCTGGCCCAGAAGTCCGGAAAGAAATTAAACTTATTCATCTATCCCCCCCAAGGAATACAGAAACCCCGAAAGAAACTCCGAAAGAAACCACAGAAACCTCAAAAGAAACTCCCCTACTAGATCGTCTAGTCAAAATTGCTAATATGTTCAATGTCGATTCTTATTTTGGGATTGAGGAGTTTTCGGTTTCGCAGTATCTTGAGAAACCGGATTCTTTGAAGGGGAGAATGGGTTCGGTTGGTGGTGAAGGTTTGGCGGGGGAGGAAGAGAAGGAGTTGTTGGAGGGGGAGAAGGAGGAGGAGGAGAAGAAGAAGGAGCAAGAAAAGGATGTTGATGAAGAGGTTGTTAGGGATAAGCTTTGGGCTTTACTTGGTGGGCAAGAGGACGGGAGGGAGAAGGTGGTTGATGAGATTTAAGGGGATATGGGGGTTGGTTTGTAGAAGCGGGGGAGGGAGGAGGATTGATGGGGGTGCTTTGTTTTTTTTTTCTTTCTTCTTTTTGAAGAGAAGGTTAATTTTGGATAGACTGTTATAAAGTGTATTTAATTAGATGACTGGTAGTTGAAGATTGGAGGCTTTTGTAAAAGGTTGGAGATTAATTTGTAATGTTTAAATTTTGGTTATGGTGCTGGTACATAAAACTGATTTGAGAATCATGGGTTGTCACTAGTTATTTAACTTTTTCATTATTGACGGTCTTTTCGTATCCAAATTTGTTTACTGTTTGAGACAATCCAGGAGCTTATTTGAAATGTCGAATAAAAAACTGATAGATCATATGAACATGTCGAAGAGAAACGAAGATTCGACTGCAGCAAATGAAAGCATTGAATGAAACTTTCTCATATTCAACGGACTGATGAGAATGATGATGTCACAACCACAATCGTGGAACATAGATAAATTCGTCATCCTTAGCTAACAAAACGAGCGATATAAATCCATTAAACCCCATCCATAACATGACCTCCTAAGTTTTCTTAACCGGGCTTCCATGCTGAAAAAACAAGATCTTCACCGTCAAAGCCAATGCAGCATGTAGAGCCACCACAACAATTAACAAAATCTTCGCCGTCTTCGCATCCGTAGCAGACACCACGGGATAAAGGTTCCTCAACAAAAACACCGCCGAAACACCAAACCCAATACCAACGAATACCCAATTCAAGATCGTAATGGGACTAGCACTTGCAATCGCAACAGGTACCCAGATCAGGTTTGCATATCCATAGAGACATAGACATTCTAGTAGTTTTGCAGATTCGGATCCATACCACTTCAAAACTCCCCATAAGGCCACAGGAATAAAGGATGTGTAACCATACATCAATCCTGCGGCTCCGGATAGGAGTCCAAAGTCATAGGAATATGGCTCATCTTTCATCCGTGCAAAGTAATGCGATAAGGTAGAGGTAAGGAAAAGAATCAACACCACGGTGGTGGTGATCCAAAAGGGTCCGTAGAGATCGGGTCGGTCTTCTAGGACATCTAGAAACATGGCTTTGGGCCATAATACTGCCCAGCATCGCTTTAGAACTTCGTTGGTGTCGACGTCGAAGAATTGCGCGTAGAAATCGAGGGACCAGAGATAGCGTTTTCCGGTGGGATCAGAGCGGGTTTGACCGGAGTTGGAGCCGGAGCCGGAGTTGAAGAAACCACGATCTTAAGGTTGGGGGGTTAGCTTTTGGTTGAGGTATTCGGGAATTATCAGAAGAAAGGAGGAGCTGACTTTGGTTGGAGGGAATCTTGCCGGAAGCTTGGTCGGCGTTGTAATCTGGGGAAGCTGGTTAGCTATAGAGCTCTTGGGAGCTTAAGGGTCATTGAGTGGGAAGCTTGTACTGGATTGGTGGAACTCTAAATCTGAAAGATCGGTATGTCCCAAGTCTCCATCGTCATCGTCGATATCTACTACTACGTCGTAACCGGCGTTGTTCGCCATGGCGATATTGGAGATGGTGGCGGGGGGGATGATGGGTGTTGTGTCTCGACCGAAGCTTTGGTAAGGTGAGGCTTTGACATGACGGCGTACGGCTTGCAGGGTGTCTCAGGTAAGGTATGATAAGATTATCTGATAAGATACTTCCATGTTGATAATGGATGATTAGTGAACAAGGGTTATCTACGCTAACTTGGATAAGCGCCGAGTGCTGTGCTCGTGTGATCCAGCGATAAGTGCGCCCTATTTTCTGTAGAGGTCAGGGAATCCAGGAATTCACCTCAACTCTATGTACAGCGTCGATTACCCGCATGCCCCACTTCGTCACCTTGCACAAATTACCCGCCGCTGGACTGCACGTTGGAGAAATGCGCTTGCTTTAAGCTGTGCCTAGGTGTCTCACCAACTGGCAACTTCAGCCGGATCCCAGGTCGAGCAGCACTGCATGCTCGCTTGTTACCGGACTCCCAGTTTGTTGCTGCATACAGAGTGCAGATAAGGTCGTTGTGGGGTCCAGAAAAGTGTTGAAGTATGGCACCATAGTGGGGGGAACTTGGTGGGGCAAATTTCAGAATGCCGGATTGAATGGTGTTGGGGTTGGGCTTTCCATCTCTACCGTCTTTGAATTGAGAATTTACTGGATTCTTAGATGTTTTTTAGCCTAGTATTAGGCCTTCTGTAAAGAAGAAAATTCTCTTCGAGAACATTTCTTTCCCAGGAATCGTTTCACACCTTTACGGAGACGGACGCCGCACCCGAGCAGAGAATTTCCCAGGAAACGTCAGCCGGAATTGCCTGATTCAATCACTCGATATTTATGGATATTTATGAGTATGAATAGGCATTCAGTCCTATTTCCATATATCCTATGGTACAGAGTAAGCTGAAACAGGTCCAAAAAAAACATTCATCTATGACGTTATAAACCTAGACGAAAGACGCTACCATGATTGTTTCCCGTGTCGACCATCGGAACACAAGAAGTGGCTCATGAAGGCCTGGGTCTGTCTAGTGAGATTTCGGTTCCTGTATTGTCTTAGCCTGCACTCTGGACCCTGGATTGACGTTGGATAGGGTACCTTGGTGTAAATAAATTTCGTCAGCGTCGGTCATTTGAAGTGGGGGGTTTGTTGAGGTTTTGTTTGGGCTGTGTTTTGTAAACTTTGAAATATCAAACAAATCGTCAAAGTGGTCTTCAATTGGTATTCATAACGCCTCACTCGACGTACGATTATACTGCATGTAAATAAATGTTGGACTGCGGTTGTTTGCAGTTTCACAGCCCGGCGGCGAAGATCTGGAACATCTATCCGCTTCACCGTGTTTCGGGAATTTCGATGATGTATATAGCGCAGGATTTTTTTTCGCGTGTGACTCGACTACCAGGCTTGCTTGTCATCTGGGCAAAGTCACGAAAGAGTTAACAACTCAAAATCAACAAAATGGACAGCAGCAGAAAAACAACATCTGACAGCTCAATCCATGTCACAATAAAGTGGAAAAAAAAACGTGACACCAATCGACTTGCTTGATAGATAGCAAAGAGAGTTTCGGGTGGCGCAAAGACTGGTTCCTGGCAACTTTTACTGCTCGTGGTGGGCTTTGAGAAAGAAAAAAAAAAACTACCGGAGAGCGCAAGGAATGCTGGTATTTGCGCTTCAGCTTGTCTGTGCTTGATGATTTTTGTACCATTCGGACTCTCTTCCAGCCAAGGCTGAACGTAGAATTTATGGAGAGATATTTCGTTCAGCTGAAAAAAAAAACATCAGAAATTTCTATGAAAACACCATCTGCACCCTCATAAACCACTCTCTTTGGCCATTGGAGATCCCCTGCGTTGGGTTGTTGGCATACATATACATCACCCACGAACTTGTTGTGGATTGGATCCGGAACACGGAGAGTGACCTGCTTGCTTGTTATACACTGGTCTGGCGAAGACGGAAGGAATCAGGACAAGCAAAATAGATACGGTAAATATAAGGACGAGGAAGAGCAAAATAAATTGCAGTAAATATACAAACGAGGCATAGCAAGATTCCCAAAACCAGCCAGCAAGTCAAGTCAGTCAGTCAGTCATACGTCGGGTCGACTAAGGCGCAAGTGTATATTATTTATTGGAAACCTCCTTCGTCGCCCATGCCGGGCTGCTCTGCTCCCCACTCACCCTACCAAACTCGTTCTTTTCACTCAATACTTCTGGTATATTCGGGACTGCTGCTAAAATGCCATTCGCATACAGCAATGGAGAAAAACCGCCTCACGGATCCTCAAACGTTCCTGAATTACGGACCCAATTATGCTTTTCCATGCAACCTGAGCTGGACCTGAGCTCCGATGCAACAACACCGCAACACTCCCACGAATCGACTCACAATCTGAGCGACGCCTCAACAAACTGGTCCTCCGGAATTACCAATCGAGCAGAACTTATCGAACTCATAAAAGCTCAACAAACGCAAAAATGGATCCCAGATTCGTCGCGAAATGTATGCCAGGAAAGCTGAGCTATGCTGCAGGAGAGCTTGGTCAGAACGGATTGCTAACCCCATCATCGTAGCTGTCCGACCGATCCTACTATCAGAACGACCACTCGACAAACACACCTCAATTAACGGTTGAACAACCCCACCAACTCCAGCATGCGCCACACCAGGACATATTCCCACAGGAAGCATCCAGGAATAGATACGCACGATCGAGGTCTCCAACGAGGCCAGCGTCGTTATGTCTGCAGCAAGATCGCGTCGGACCAACGCCGCAGCTGAATTTGCAAACCACCTTTTCCCGACCTGAGAGAACGCATATTAGAAATCCTTCGATATCGTCGGGCTTCATCTTGAAGAGCCCTACCTCTCCGCTTGTCCATTCATCCAATCCAGATACCGACGGAAGCAGCAGCGATGAAGCACGGTCCCCTTCAACAGAACCGATTGACATCAGTTTCTCGGAGCGTCGCGCACGTCGAAAATCAACTCCGACGTCTACTCTTTCGGCGTATCAGTTATCTCCGACGCCCACCTCACAGCGCCAAATAGCCATGCAGTGGGATGAACTCTGGGGTTCTCCAAGTTCACGACGACGTCTGTCGGGAACACACCTAGGCCATAACCCATTCTCCGATCTACGTTTTGGATCCTTCGTCGGTTCCTATGAAGAAAGCATCTTGAATGGCCGGATGTCAACAACCCCTTCAAAGCCTTTAAACTTCCTAGCACAAATCAGAGTTCTGGGCTTGGGTAAATGTAAACCGTCGCTTCGTTGGCCATCTCATGTCACACTGCCGTTTCCTGCATACTTCTACTCCGTCAGTGATTATGACTCACCCTCGCCATACGTTGGACAGATAGATCTTGACAGTGCCCTTGCAGAGAGAGGCAAAAAGGCTCCACCAGGTGTTGGCGGCTGCTACCGTATTCCGCAGCGTGGGCAGCTCCAAATCGTTATCAAGAACCCCAACAAAACCGCCGTGAAGCTCTTCGTCATTCCCTATGATCTCGAAGACATGGAGCCCGGAACCAAAACCTTCATCCGACAAAAAGCCTATTCCGCAGGTAGTGTTGAAGCACCTATAACCGATTCAGGATCAGCAAGCTCCGCGCCATTGTCGAGATTAAAAGAAAAAGACTCCCTGCGATATCTGATCCATCTCCATATCGTTTGTCCGGCAAAAGGAAGGTTTTATTTGTTCAGGAATATTAGAGTCGTCTTCGCAAATCGTGTCCCGGATGATAAGGCCCAGCTTAGGAATGAGGTCTTGTGGCCGGATCCGAAATATTCTCCGTGGAAACCGGAAACGAGCCACCAGGGAACTCCCGCGAGTCTGTATAGTCATCCCCATCCAGAATACCCGTCTGAGCGGAACCGACACGAAGGACCAGAGATAGTAGAACATGAGGATAAAATGGACCTCGATGACCCTCCAGCAACGGAGTACCAGAAAGTTGAACCGGAAACCCTTAAGAAACCAGAGGGATTCGGACTCCTAGCAGCAAGATTGAAGGAAATGAATGTTGAGAATAGTATGCGATGATTAAGCGACGGATCTGTAAATTTAAGTGATTTTCAGAGATTGATTGAATATGATACCATTAGTTTATGGCTGCTGCTGCTGTTTTTTTTTTTTTTTTTTTTTTTTTTTTTTTTTTTTTTTTGTTTTAGTCATTAGTGGCGTTTTTGGTTCGGAATCACTGGAATCATTGGAAGTATTGGATACCCTTATGTATTTCTGTTGCTGTCGTTGTTATTCTTATTTTCTGTTATTGTTATTTCTATTGTCGTCGTTATTGTCGTTATCGTCGTCGTCGCTATTATTGTTGTTGTTGACTATGTACCTACCCTATTCACAACTCAATTTTTTTTTTGGATGTAAATTTGAAACTAGCAAAGTGCATCGGGAACTCAAGCGCGAGCAGCTGTGCTACTTAAATACACGAATAGGGCAAGGGATGTCCGTTGTTTCGACGTCATGAAACTTACGGATAACGCCCTTTGCTGGCTCGCGTAGGGGATCATGGGCGGATATATGCGGGAATCAGTCACCAGTCACCAGTCACCAGTTACCTACGACATTGACGGCGATGTGTCAAGTACTAGCGACAGCATAATGCAGTTGCCAGAGTATCCAGGGACTTAACTATCCAAGTAGAGGAATAAAAGGACTGCTAGAGAAATGAACTCTCCATAAAGGATCCGGATAGTAGCAATGTAGTAATGTAGCAATGTAGCAATGTAGCAATGTAGCAATGTAGCAATGTAGCAATGTAGCAATGTAGCAATGTAGCAATGTAGCAATGTAGCAATGTAGCAATGTAGCAATGTAGCAATGTAGCAATGTAGCAATGTAGCAATGTAGCAATGTAGCAATGTAGCAATGTAGCAATGTAGCAATGTAGCAATGTAGCAATGTAGCAATGTAGCAATGTAGCAATGTAGCAATGTAGCAATGTAGCAATCGTAACATTGCATCAGGTACTATGATCCCTCATAACACCTGAACTTGGCCTTCTTCTCCGTTGTCATTCCATGAGATATTAATACTGCTCATATCACGGGATTTAGCTGTTCGGAAACTTCGGATATTATGGAACGTTGAGTACCTACCCCACCCCCCCCCCCCCCTTGGTCTTCCTTATTATAAACCTTAAGGCTTACCCTCTGGATTAATCAGATAGCTCTAACCGTGATCTTTATCCCCTAATCTCTGAATTCATTGCCTTATCATCATCACCTTGTTATCATCTATATCACCATATAATCCTTTTTCCTTCCCCATTTACTAATTTACAAACCACCATAACTTTCAGTAACTTGCAACAAAAAAAACAACAACTAGAACCGGGAAACCTGACGCCAAGCTCGAGCTGGAAAACTTGTTGGTAAGGTGTTGATAGGCTGTTGATAGGCTTCAGGTATTATATTTCGGTATTTGTTATTGGTTATTTTTTACAAGTTATAGTTTTTAAGACTTATGTAAGGTAAGGTAAAGTAAGGTAAGGTAGCGAATGTGGGCGTCTGGCGTGACTATCTAGTATAAATGTACAGATGTATAAATGAAGATTCTATGGAAGTGATATGGAGGTATTATGGTGTATATTAATGACGTATAACAGTTGAGGGTGATGTTTTCTTCTTTGTTTTTTTTTTTTTTTTTTGCTCTTTGTTATGGTTATGGTTATGGTTATTTGAAGAATAAAAATATGTGATACGGATACGGATACGGATACAGATACGGATGCAGATACTATCTTTGACCTTTTAATGTGGTTAATAACTATCACTACGCTGTATTTCATTGATCTTTTTTTTATGTCAGAGTCATAATAGCTGTAATGAAAGAACCTCGCAATCAACATAGCGTATCGCATCACAATTTTTCCAATTCCAAGGGACAGGAATACTGTGAAATATACTTCTGGCATCGTTTCAATGGGGAGAAAAGAATTGCTAGTTGTTTTTTTTTTTTTTTTTCGAGAATCGCAGGATCCATATTACAAATCTTACGATAACTTACGGACTGTCATGGCATGCATGTTGACAGTTGAAGTAGTTTGATGCTGGGTGATTATGCGTTTAAGGAAAGATACACTACTACAACTGAATCTATCGATAATGACATACTAGAACCCAGAGAGAGGGTGGGGGGGGGGGGGGTACCATTAACCTTAAACATTTGCACCTGCATTTTAATCATACACCGATCAAGGCCTCCAGAAGAAAGCTAAACATCCCATCCTCGTGGCTAAGACCACCTAGAAAACCCCCCAAGTTTCCTACATCCCTATAATCCGCCTTACAAAAAAAGCTCATATTCACACAAAGCTCAGCTTACCACGAGTGCTTTATCATGATTGCCTTCACTCAGCACGGCAGGCGGACGCTAGTCTCTAGCTAGAGTGTACTCCTCAACCTCGACACCCTGCTCTGCCCGAATCAAAACCATATCTTCAACCGCGTCTCTATAAGTGTAGCACACGACCTCAAGATTCTGTTTATAGCAAAGCCCATATTTGCCATGGTACATGGTACATGGACAAGCAGTCGGCCGCCGTTAAACCTTACCTAAAGGATATCTTAATAGACAGTAACCTGGTAGATAGGTTCATCTAGGGTATTTTGATACTGAATTCGGAATTTACGGGGTCTTAATACAACTACATACCGGCGACCACAAGTTTACGTGGTGGCAGATAGCCGCTGATGAAGCGCACACATGTTTTTGGCGCTTAATTATTAGGGGATGGAATTTCTTTGAGGTGGAGTCACGGTGAATGATTCGGCTAGGGCTAGGGATGGGGATTGGGGGATTGTTTGGGATGAGGAATTTCGGCATGGTTTGTGAGGATGTTATGGATGGGTTGTATTGGAATTGGTTATGTATGATACGAATGGTAGGTACGAATGGGTGGTGTTTTTATCATTGGAATTGTACTTGGGATTGAGCGTATGGAATGAGAAAATTATGAGGTGTTTAGGGTTTGGGTTTTCGGAGATGGGATGTTTAGGGGCTGGAAGAAACCATCGTAAAGTAACCAGATTTGTAATGTAAAAACATTACGCAGGAAAAAGGTATTTAGGATGGTTTCATCATTATGTTCACACAAAAAGGCCACCGATATTTGGAAAAATGGAGTAAAATGATTCCGACTCTTTGAATCAAGATATCTGAAATTTGATCGGATTAATCATTATTCGGGAAAGTAGAATCAGGTGATTAATCCCGATTCTGATGTGGACGGATCCAAGTTCCAACAGCCTTTGAATACCGTTCTATGGCGCGCTATGAATTTCCAAAATGACGTAAATCTTAACTCAAGGATTTTAGGGTTGCATCCAACATTAATTCGCGTTACCGCGATTACGCGTAAAGAGAATTCTCAAAACGAATAAGCGTAACTTTAAAGATACTGCGTTAAAAGCGGCAGTCTTTACCCGGTCTCGAAATTGGGCAAGTCCGCTGTCCGGGTAATTTTACAAGCGCCATTTTGAGCCTCCAAAAGCATGTTTATGAACGCATTACATTATTAATGTTCTAAGAGTTATAGTATTAGGAACCTTGGAGTATTGGTTTGGCGATTATTAATGGTTTTTATGCTTGTTTATGCTTGTTTTTGAGACCGCGTCTACTTCGTTCCAATTGATGGGGGCATAACAGGCGCGTGGAAATAGCACTGAGTACTGACACCTTGTTGATGAATCGAAATAAATTGATTTTAGCTAGCTATTAACGGGACAGTTCCCTGGCTTCGGTAAAGCTAAACTAACTTAACTTTAAATTTTAAATACTGTTTTAAGAAATATTAATGTCGATGACGTATAGAAGCGAGATGCTGGATTAAAATTAGTGTGATAAATCAATACATTGATTGGCTAGCTATTACCGGGACGATTTCTTAGCATCAATAAAGCGAAACTAACTTCGCTTTACATTTTGAATACTGTTTTGGGAAAGATTAATGTCGATGACGTCTTGGAGCGAGAGACTAGACTAAAATAAGTATAGTCCAAGCGAAGTTCAGATGACGCCGCACTCAGAGATGGCCTTCCCCTAACCTTGAACGCCTTGGAAAGTTTCCAAAATCGTCCAGACAGGTATTGGAAATCGAAACTATGGACTTGTTCCTCTACCCAAAGTTTCCTAAGAAAGCTATCATGGTGGAATACTCGGAATTTACTTGGAGATTCTCGGCTTAACGAAGAAGGTAACTCTCTTTGCCGGTTACAGTACTCACGGAGTTTCTTTTTTTAAACAAGAAAATTAAAGTCACGAGTTCGAGTAAATAGTTACTTAAATATGAACCAAATTTCCTCGAATAATCAGTATCACAACTCATCAACTCATCAACTCCTCTCATATCATATCTCATTAGATCTCATTTGATCTTGTTTCGTTTGATATCACTATTCTTTTTGTCGATTCCAACAAGTCGACGCTCCACTCAAACGTATTTACTAAACTTTCGTGTATGATTTTCTCTTTCTTATATTTACAAAAGATGAAAATAGCTAACAGATTTCTATAGTCTAGTAAATATACAAGATGCAGATGACTATTATGCACTCGGTCGTCTTGGCCGCCATCTCCTTCGGCATCTTCGCTGCGGCCGCTCCTGTTGGGGACCGCACCGTTGCTCACATGGGACCCGTTGAAATTTCCGTCAGCCACGGCGGGCTTGCCAAGCGCAACAACGGTGGCTGCCGCTGGTCTCCTAACAACAACAACAACTACAACCGTCTCCGCAACAGCCACCGTCGTGGAGGAGACCATGATGACGATGACCGTGAGCGTGACCGTGACTGCTGTGGAAGCTGCTGCAGCTGCGGAGGTTGCGGAGGAGGTTGCGGAGGAGACTGCGGAGGTGACCCCTTCTCTGACAACAACAACCAGAACATCAACCAGAACGTCGACACCAACCAGAACATCAATGTCCACGAGATGATGGAGGAGGATGGAAAATTCGGAAGAATGGCTGGAGGTGTTCTCAAGAAGCGTTTCTTCGCTGAGGGATGTGCCGGTGGTGTTCACGGAAAGGTCTGTGATGGACCTTGCGGAGCTCCCATCCTCCCCTCCAAGCCCGCCAAGCCCGAATTCTCCTCCACCGATGCCTTTGTAAACAAGAACATCAACTACAACAAGAACGTCAACGAGCCCGTCACTGAGATTATCCCCATTGAGGTCATCCAGACTGAGTACGTCCCTGTCCAGCCCTGTGGATGCGGAAACTGCTGCGACTACCTTGAGGTTGCCGTCGACTACCCTTGCGACTGCTGCGGACCCGTTGAGTGCATTGAGGGATGCGGATGTGATGTTTGCTGTGACGAGACTCCCAACGATGCTCAGGCCATTTCTATGCCCGTTGTAAACAACTACATCACCATGGGATCCACCTCTGCCGCCATTCCCCAGGTTGATGTTTCCAACGACTCTGGCTCTCTCTCCGATTCCGGAGCCGCCTCCATCCCCCAGACTGAGATCTGTGCCGACAACGAGTCCGGAGCCGGAGCATTGGCTCTCCCCGCTACCCAGGTTGGAACCGAGGCGCAATCCGGAGCCATCTCCAACCCCGTCACCGGAGCATCTGCAACTCCCATCAGCGACATCCGCGCCGACGCCGGAGCCGCATCCCTCCCCCAAATCGACGTTTCCCCGATCTCCAACGTCGCCGCTGACTCCACCTCCGGAGCCACCGCCATCCCCATTACCAACAACGCCGCTGATGCCGGATCTTGCAGCGATGCCGGAGCTGTAGCCATCCCCATCTCTAACCTTGCCGCCGACTCTAACTCCTGCGCTGATGCCGGTGCCACCGCTATCCCCATCTCTAACCTTGCCGCCGACTCTAACTCCTGCGCTGATGCCGGTGCCGCTGCTATCCCTATCTCTAACCTTGCTGCTGACTCTTGCGCTGACTCCGGATCTGCCGCTGTCATCGTCTAGAGAATGTCGCTGGGAAATAATTTATAAAAAAGAAAAAAGAGCATCATTTGTCTCTCTTAAAACCTGCGTCCGATGGAATTGTTTTCAGGGATTCAGCGGTGGGATTGATAAGTGAGAGCTATTATCTATGTCTCTTACATACTGATTACGAGCGATGAGTATACGCATACATACCCGACATGTTTTTTTTGAAAGTTTGGCCGATCACTGTGGCAGTTTTTGTTGAGCGTGTAATAATGTTCAATTACAACTCGCGCTGGCGCGATTTGTTGTTCTTGTTCTTGTTGCTGTTGTTGCTGCTGTTGTTATTGCTGATGTTATAACTGATGTTATTCTTATTATTCTCATTATTCTTGTTACCATTTATCTGCCTTCAAGTTTTTGCTATACAACACGCTGTATAAAAATACCACCAGCACGCGATTGTATCTTATATCTTGTATCTTGCACCATTTCCAGAGAAGGATAAGGAAATGAAATATACCATTTTGGATTTGCAGAAAATATAGTTTCTCTATGATGATTTCTTTTTTAGTTTTATCAATGTATATTAGGTCTTTCTTAGTCAATGAATTATACCATTTGGACGCAGTCTTGATTCTTTTTTTGTTGTTGTATGGACTGATAGTTATATATGCTTTTTTGAATATAATCTGTTTTTTTCTTTTCTTTTGGACTTTTTAATTGCGGCTTTTTTGTGTCGATGGCGGCTACATGAAATATCATTCGGTGTCTCGTTCTCGAACACGTCAGTCACAGCACTCAACGCCCAGGATGTTTTCAACTTCACTTTCATCAAAACAATGAACGAACTCAAAAATTATACTTCAATTGACCAAACCCATTTTATTATCAAGAACAAAAAAAAAAAAAAAAAAAATCCTGTCCCATTCCCTGCTGCGTAAAACCCACGAAAAAGACCACATGGTCTATCCATGAACATGATCTCCGACATCTCCCACACATCATATCATATTACAGCACCCCACCGAACCCACCAGCACTCTATTGTGCCATCTCCCCATCCAAAAATCTCGTCTCCAGTCTTTCCAAAGTTGGATTTTGTTCTACTCTACAATCACCATCAGCACTGTCTCTCGAAGATTATGCGATTAATGTTCAAGAAAGAAAGCAAAAAAAAAAAGAAAATAAACATACATTAAATTAAATACTCGCCTTAGAAGCGCAACTCGACCCGGTTCTAGATGCACACAAAACCACCCCCGAAGGAGTGGATTGATTGAATCTAGAGCCCTGGAGAAGACAGACACAAAGGACTTAATCCGTCGTCGGATAGTAGGAAGTTCGTATCGTGGTCAGGAAAGGTCCTGCCAGGGTTGCAGCGGAAATAGTCGATGTGTCAACGATTTCAGCTGGGGGTTCGTTAGCGAATTGTTCTTCAACCGTAGTCGTTATGACCATTGTGAGCGCTGCGCGCGCTGCGGGCGATAATGCCAACGACTCGGAAGGTTTGGTAACTTACCTAACTCAAATGTCTTTCCGTCTTTGAGAATCTATTCCAATTGTCAGTAATGTCTACTAGCTCAGAAGCTGGAAATAGCATTGGAGTCATCGTACCTGTTCATATTCCTTGCAAGGAATAATCTCACCATCCTCATACGAGGAGCCGAGCACGCAAGAGCACGAGTGCTCTGGGAGATCGTGGACCGTCTCGACCAGCCACGGGAAAAAGTCTCTGAGCAGAGGCAACAGCAGAGGCAACTATATCCATGAATTCGTTAGCTTATTTGCCCATTCCCAGTGATTAAGCACGTTGACAAGTCGTCTGTACTGGATATACGATGAAGCTGGAAGATAAACATCTCGTCATATACTCCAGTAGACCCGGGGTGGAGGTGGGGGGGGGGGGGGGGCTGCTGCTCGGATCGGAGGACGAGGACTTACAAAACCCAACTCATGGCAAAAATCCCTCTTCCACAAAAGAGACTCAACGAAGCATTGAATTTATTCTATTCGCCAGAAATGTCAGTTTTGTTTTCTTCTTAGATATGGAATACGAGAGAAACGAGGGACTTGAAGTTTCGGCGGTGCTGGAGTAACTCAAGAAGGACCCGGTTTCGAGAATTGGCAGCATGCAAGGTGAAGAATGAAGCTCGAAGAATGAAGCCCGAGGCTCGAGGCTCGAAGCTCGAAACTCAAATCTCATCTCAAGACGCAAAACACAAACGCAACTCAAGCCAAAAAAGAAGAGATAAGGGGACTCACAAAGTACAGTACAGTACAGTACAGCTCAAGATACCTCCAGGCACCTCAAGACAAGCAGAAGCGAAGTTAATTCGACGGACCATCCCAAAGCCCCTCAACTCCCGAGAGCGAAAAAGAAGATCATCAAGCGATTCGTCTCAAAGTTGAGTCTTTGTCCTGTATATTTTCCCCCGTGGGATGGTGGTGGAAGGTGAGTCGTCGGCTATGAAGCAGATGATGGTGTTTTAGATGCGGGTTTGTGGGGGAAGGAAACGGTGGAAGAAAGATGGAGGGACGGTGGAGGATTCTTCCGTGGGGGGTAGACTATGTGGACTACTGACTACTGATTACGTTCGGGAGATACTGATGCTGTTCACAACAGTTACAAAATAAACGAAAGAGAACAATTGACATGAATCGACTACAACAATCAAGGCAGAAATTGAGAAAGAAGGGATTAGGAGGGAAGGAAATAATATAACAATTTCAAGTAAATACAAACTTAAAAAGAAAAGCACCATAACAAAAAAAAAACACAAGCCCAAACTATCAAGCCTACCAAATAAAAGGTTTCCGCAGATTTGTCTTGCATGGACTTTGAAGGCCTTGGTCGGTGTATGATTTCATGAATAAATAAATAAATAAATATAACGTTCATTCAGATTAAATAAATGACTACAAATCTCCAGATACACTATCTAACCCATTCCACGGACCTACCCACCGCTCCAGTCATTAGTTAAGTTTCATCATGAATAAAAGCTTCTATGATATGAAGTTATAAGATGTCGGGAGGGTGGTATCAAGTATCAATAAAACAAACCAACAAAAAACATCACACACATAAAAAAAAATAAAAAAGGCTGATCGAGATTATGTTTTAAAAAAAAATCACGATATAATATTGCCTACGCCCCTTCCAATCCCGTCAAAAAATAGATCTATACAACCATATAACGCCTGCAATAAAAAAAAAAAATAAAAAAAGCATATAGCTCCCGGGAAAAAAATAAATAAATCCCATTGAACCCCCGCCTCCTGCTCCCCAATCTCCGTGATATCCACCCGTCCACCGCCGCCGCCCCCCCAAACCTCATGTGCATTAAAATTTACCATCATCGACATTATCGACATTACCATCCTCATGATCATCAAACCACCCCTTCTCCATATCGACCAATAAATCCCAAGTCATTCCTCAGAAACAACTAAAACCCATATTTTCCAGTTCCCCTTCAACCCATGACGACATCCTCCTCTCTCTCCGCGTGAATATCCGTATCACTAAACGGTGCCTTTCCCATTACCACCATCTCCTCATCATCCTCATCCAGACTTAAAGCTCTCTTTCTATTCCCTCCAGTTTTCTGTTGCACCGTACCTTTCTGCTGTATCACACCTACAAGAATCCTCGGTCTCGCTCTCCAGATTGGTTCATAGTGATTCAACATCCATTTCAACTCATCATTAAAGCAAACACAAAACCGTCTTCCTTGGATAACTTGTATACTCTGTACGGTATTAGCGCCAAGATGTTGCATGATATAAGCAGCTGCAACGACCGCACTTCTATCATTCCCAGATTCACAGAACAATAAAGTTCTTCCACCTGGTACATCATTACTCCGTCGATTCGTCATCCACCGAATCTGTTTTTCCTTCAATGTCCGTCCATCTAACGGTAATGTAACCTCCGCTTTTTCATCTTCCGATAATCCCTCGATATAATGCATATCAATAATATCCACCGCTTTATTAAAATGCCGAATCAACTCCTGGGCAGTATTTACTTCCAGCGCAAAATATTTTATTCCAGCCACATTCGCAGCTTCTCCAAGTCTAGTTCTCGCATTCCGAATAGCAATAAGTTGAGTTATCCCCGCCATAGCCAGGAACCCAGAATCCTTAGCCGCGCTAAGAGGTCCAAGGTAGAGATGTGGAAGTAGCTGCTGAGCTTCGCGTCGGAATTCATATTTCCAGTCTTGGAGCGTGTTGGGAATGATGGAGTTTGTCTGGGTGATAAGATGGGAGAGGTTTTGGGCGGACCATTCGGAGGAGGAGGAGGAGGAATCGGGAGAGGCGTTGATGGTGGGGGGTGGGATTAGGATGCGGGGTGGCGCGGGGAGTCCCGTGCTGTAGGGATTGGTCGGGAGTGACATCGTTGGGCTGGCGTCGGAAACTGGGAATGAATGTGCTGGATGCCGTGCCGTGTATCGAACGAAGCGGGGTTCTCGAGACTCGGTGCTGGTAGGTTGCGGGTTGAGCGCGTGTCGGCTGGCGGAGGAGTCTGTAGTCTGTAGTCTGTAGTTCTGGAGTAACGAGGTGTTGCTATGTAGGTATGCTATAGCAGGTTAGCAGCTGTTGGTATGCTGGCAGCTGTTCTGCTTCGATATAGCCTTCGCTGGTTATTGACCAAGTTGAATGGAAAGAATAATGAATAATCGCGTAGAGCTCGTGTGGAGGTCAAGATCAAGAAAGAATCAGAAAGGAGGGACAGGGTTTCACTTGTAATGTATGTATGTATGTGGTTGCAGAGCAGAGTCTCAGAGACGTATGTATGTATGTAGTACATACCTTGTAGCTGCAACCAACGAAAACCAATTTAGCCCTTTCTGATCGATGCGGAACTGGACAGGGATTCATCATTCACCTGGCAGGCACCACCACCGGATCTTCACTAGACTCGAAATGATTTCCTGCGACGAGTATTCGGCGGAAACGGACGATGATGGCCTATTTTCTTTATGGAGGATATGAAACTGTAGATGACTCGATTGATTCTACAGTCGAGGGGAACGGTGTGTTGGGTCTATCAAGATCCCCCGAGGAAACTAGTAAGGGACGAATATATTATCGAAGTTGGTGTTGACTGACGTTGATGTTGACGTTGATGTTAAAATGAAATGAAATGAAATGAAGTTAAGGTTATAAAAATGTATATATCTACAGCAACAAACAAACAAAAACAAAAACAAACAAAAACCTTCCATTCTACAATCTTCAAGTCTTTTAGCAATCTCAACATCCACATGGCACATCCACAAGGCATCAAAACATCACATCCACAAGGCATAAAAAGCATCACATGCCCACATGCCCACCTACCCACATTTCCACCACATCACCAAAAAAAACACTCCGAACATGCCCAACAAAATACAACCCCACCCCCCTACACAGCAAAAGAATTCACAATTTCACACCCAGTTAATAAAATACACCATACACCATACACCATACACCATATAGTAACTGAATCATCTCACATATACACCTGAAAGTTAAGCTTTTCTCGGATAATTGCGTTTATATACCTATGTACAGGGGTACTGGGGTGCATGGTATAGGTATAGGTATATATGGTACCATAAAGTTTCTGGAGTTTCTCGAGCTTGTTGAGCTTGTTGAGTTGAAGTCTTGGGTCTGGGGTCTTGGGTCTTGAGTTTTGAGTTTTGAGTTTTGAGTTTTGAGTTTTGAGTTTTGAGTTTTGAGTTTTGAGTTTTGAGTTTTGAGTCTTGGGTCTGGAGCATGGGTTTTGGGTCTTGGGCTTGTTGAGTTGGAGGACTGTGGACTAAATACTGTGGACTAAATACTATGGACTGTGGACTGTGGACTGTGGACTAAATACTGTGGACTGTGGTGTATACTCTGTTCTGTTCTACCTATTCTACCTATTCTACCTATTCTACCTATTCTACCTATTCTACCTATTCTACCTATTCTACCTATTCTACCTATTCTACCTATTCTACCTATTCTACCTATTCTACCTATTCTACCTATTCTACCTATTCTACCTATTCTACCTATTCTACCTATTCTACCTATTCTACTTATTCTACCTATTCTACCTATTCTACCTATTCTACCTATTAAGACTCCTAGAAACCAGAAACTATGTTCATTATTCCATTCACTATCAATCACTATCCCATTCACCATTCCGATCACTATTCCATCCACTATCAATCACTATTCCATTCACTATTCCACCCATCATAGATCACCATTCCAATTTACGACAAGCCGAACCAGGTATGTAAGTATCATTACTAACTCACAAACTCATAACCTCATAACCTCATAACCTCATAACCTCATAACCTCATAACCTCATAACCTCATAACCTCATAACCTCATAACCTCATAACCTCATAACCTCATAACCTCATAACCTCATAACCTCATAAACCCATAACCTCATAAACCCATAACCTCATAAACGACATCAAGAATTTCCAATACCTGAGATGTAACATTAACCTTGTAGTTTCTTCTTGGGAGTGGGGGGTGGGTGGGCGGGTGGGCGGGGGGATGGGGGGATGGGGGTGGGGAAGGGGTATTTGAAGCTATCTTCCATTATATATCACTATCCCTATCTTTATCTTTATTCTCCATCCCTATCCCTATCTTATTCTCCATCCCCTAATACATTACCTTCCCAAAAGTTAAAACACTAAAATTCTCCGCACTTATAAGTTATAAGCTCAATATATTCTTTTCCTTTCTATCTTTTTTTTATTTTTATTTTTTACTAGTTTCTTTATATCTTTTTTTATTTTTTTTTAACTAGTTTCATGTTTCTTTATATATCTATTCATTTATCAATTTATCAATTTATCAATGTATCCATATGATCCCACAAATCCCACACATCCCACACATCCCACACATCCCACACATCCCACACATCCCACACATCCCACACATCCCACACATCCCACACATCCCACACATCCCAAAAATCCCAAAAATCCCCAAAACCTCCCCAGAAATCCCCAAGACCTGCTCCCTGAGTACACATCACCAGCACCACACAATCCGACACCACACAACCCGCCATCCTCAAACCCTCAAACCCATTTTTCCAAGCTACACCGTTCCACCGCTCCACCGTTCCTCTACTCCACCTTACGCGATATTCAAAAGTCCCCCGTTCCGCATCAATGATGAATACCCACAACGATAAAGCATCCAAATATCCATGGTATAATTTCCGATTCTCATTGACTCAATACAAAGCATTCTTCCGCAGAACTCATACAACTACAACACCATCCCATTCCATCCCTCTATCATTCTCTCCTCAACCCAGCCAACATCTTTCACCCACCCAGCGTCCCCCAATCTACAGCCCACCGCACAATTAAAGCCTCCTTAATCCTTTCCCTTAATCTTAAACCCGGAGCCGACGATATGACAATCCAACACGGCGCTTCTTCCCGATTCCACAGCCGCAATAGCCTCCGGAAGTTTCTGAAGCAATTCCTGCACCGTAGTAATTTTAGCACCATATAACCAAGCGGTTCCATCATTCCCACGGCCTCCTGCAGCTGCTATAGCGATTTCCGACTACATTATCATTAGTACGATTTACCTATCCAATATTCCCCATAGTCAAGAAGCGGAGCGGGTGGTCAGAACTTACGAAATCTGGACTTGGTCTAGCAATTTCGATATTAAGATCAAAAGTTTTCGATTGGGAAGATAAGCCGGATTCATGGACCAATACAGCGCTTCTTTGTGGTGCGTTCCAGCCGGAGTTGTTTAGAACAATCGTAAGGAAGGGGGCTTTGTAGCGTGCACTCATCCAGTAGAAGCTACTGGGGACTCCGAAGAGGAATGTTCCGTCGCCTACGATGGCGGTGATGAATTTTGAGGGTGGAGTATCTGGCTCGGGATTAAAGTTGGGGTCCATTCGAGCTTTTTCGATGGCTTTGGCGTCGAGTTTAGGGGGAGGGTAGGGCTTGAGGCCAAGGGCTGCTCCAACGGCGGCACCTCCAAACCAGCCCACTGCTTTTTGTCAGCTTGGGATTCAAAAATATCTCCTTAGTTTGCCAATGAGGCGTGTTGCGTGGGATGTGGGGATGGCGAGAAATAAAACACTTACATCCACCTGCCCCCGAATTCATCACACTTCCGCATTCAGTCGGCTTCAAGTGATCAAACACAATACCAGTCATGGTAACCGCTTCAATAAGCCACAAGGGATTCTTGTCTTTCAGCTTTTCCCTCAGCTGAGCCATTAGATAATGTGTCGATATCTGGCCATTTGGCAACTCCAATTCTTCAGCAATTTTCAAAGCCTTTTCACGAGTTTCGAATTCTGCGTCCAACTGTGCTGCACGGACACTGGAAATGGTTACGGCCGGAGTGATAGAGGTAATGTATTCATTGATTTGTTTGAGTGCGGTAGATGCGTCTGCTCTGTAACGCTTTTGAGCAGCAACATAGAAGACTGGCATTTGTTGCTTAAGCGGGTCGACATCAACATGGAACATAATGGCATCGTTTCTCGGCTTACACCTATTCTCTATAAGTCATAAGTATGAAAAGAATGCAAATGAATTACCTGGTCTGGATGTAGGGTACATCGACATCGAGCAGTAGGATTACATCCGCTTCAGTAATGCGATCATGGGCACCGTATGCAACACCGAGATACCCTATCACAATTAGCCCACAACCTCAAAGCCTATTCCAGATCCGGCGACACAAACCTCTGTGATTTGCCGGAAAACACAAGTCACTTCCCAGCGTATCTAGAACTCTAGCACCAGTAAAGTCCGCCAACTCCACCAGTCGTTTCACCGCATCCTGATTCCTTCCCGAGTACCCAACAATGATCAACGGATCTTTAGCCTTCAATAACGCATCCGCAATAATCTTTGCCTCATCCGCCGGTAAAGCAGCCGGTTGAATAGCCGTCCAAACATTTTGGTCCAACTTATAAGGCTCAATCTCTTGTTCCATAACCTCTCTCGCACCAACCAAATAAACCGGTCCCTTCGGATCACTCGTCGCAAAAGATATCGCCCGGTTCACCATCTGCTTGATATTCTTTCCCGTCTTAATCTCAGCGGTATAACGACAATACTGAGCAACAATCGCGCGCTGATCATGAACATCCTGGATCCAATGAATAAACTCAGTTCTAGAGCCGGTATGCTCGCCTTCAATAGTAAAAGGTGATAGTCCGGCGAAAATCAAGACTGGCACTCGTCCCATGGATGCGTTATGGATCGCCGCGGCAAGACCTTGCGTTCCGACATCGACGTGGACGATAACGGCTTGGATGTGACCGGTGGTAATGGCCATGGCATGGGCTGCGGAAAGAGCTACCATCTAGAAGGAACTGATTAATTCAAATACTTGTTGTATTGTGTAGCTGGTGAATATGTAGATAGCGTACCTCGTTGGGACAGGTGATGATCTTGGGGAATTTACTTCCGGCCTCGGACTCCTGCTGGCCTTTGACCATGGCCTCTAGGATACCTACTATATGTCAGCTTATAATCCTCATCCCAATTCCCATGCCTCGTGAATCTGTAGCCATGGTAGCGGTAGTGGTAGTGGTAGCGGTAGTAGTAGTGGTAGCGGTAGTAGTAGTGGTAGCGGTAGTGGTAATGGTAATGGTAGCGCTCATTATATCCTCCATTATTCGGATCATGTATACGAAAGCAGCGCAGGAAATCGGAGGGGGGAGGGTGGGGGGGGGGGGGGGGGGGCGGGGGGAGAGGGGGGTATTTACTCGGATGATCCGATCCCAAGTTAACGAAAACATATTCCACACCCGCCTCCGTGAGGGCCTCAAAGAAAGCGAAAGAAGCCGTATACCTATAACCCAGAATTAACATTAGCCTTCCATAAAGTCCTTACAGTCCCCAAAGTCTCCAAAGTCTCCAAAGTCTCCAAAGTCTCCAAAGTCTCCAAAGTCTCCAAAAACCAAACCCCCGAAAACAATACTCACATCCCGAATTCCGAATGCCGAATGCCGAATCCCAAAAAAGGCAAAAAAAAAAACCCAAGCACTTGTCGAGTCTTATCGAGTCTTATCGAGACTTATCGAGTCTTATCGAGTCCTGTCGAGCCAAAGAATCAAGAATCCGGATAAACTTCTATTCTGTTCTGTTCTGTTCTGTTCTGTTCTGTTATGTTATGTTAAGTAATGTTATGTCCCCTCAAAAAAAGAAGATGGAAGTGGACTTCGCGGGTGTTGCCTGTATTTAAGAATTTGTACCCCACACACACACACCCGTTGATATGCGACGGATGTATAGATGTAAGATGTAAGACGTAGATTAATGTGGGGAAGCACCAGCACCAACACCAGCACCAACATCGGCACCAGAACCAGAAATAAGGGGTTGGATCATCTATCATCCATCATTAATAGCATACATCATCTTGTCTATCATACATCATACAGCATACATCATACAGCATACAGCATGCATGGTGGGGTAGCTTCGGGAGCTTCGGGAGCTTCTTATTGCAACCAACGTATAGCAACGTATATGGCACCATAGCTATTGGATGCATACCATCCACCATCCACCAGCCAGGTCATATTAATCTTTAGTCCTCTCTTAATCTTTAGCATGTAAAAATTCCAGCCTCGGATTATTTTCTTTTCTTTTCTTTTCTTTTCTCCTCTCAGACAAAAAAGCTTCCTTAGATGTAGACAGAATAATTGGTTCACGGTATGACTACATAGCAATGTTACATGAACCTTAACTAACCGGTCCGGCCGGCAGCGGTTATCATCGCTTATGCGGACGACGCTAGTTGCCGTAGCTACGGCGGCGACAGCTAGGATAACGATAGCTAGGATAACCGCAACGATAGCTAGGACGACGACAGCTACGACAGCTTTAGAGACATACATCCAGTGTGTTCGGATACGTTACGCTACGCTACGTTACATTACATTACGTTACATCATATTACATCATATCATAGTACAGTCGACTCGGTCTATAAGGGTACGCCGGGACCGAAGGGGTGTACCCTTATATGATGTATATTTTTAAAGACCGAGGGGCTTGGCACGAGTGATTGATCGAGATGCACAGATCTGGGGTAGTGCGGAGGTAAGTAGAGTCCTAGCGCCACACAAATTGCACCATAGCCACACAAATTGCACTATAGCCACATCACCAGCTGCCCCACTGTATAAGGGTACCATACAAATTTTCGGCATTTTCATAAGGATATTCTAGTACACTGTGATACCCTTAATTCCCATACAAAAACCGTCGGGACCGCGGCAGGTACCCTTCTACAGTGGGTATTCTTATAGATAGTATCCTTATAACCCGAGTCGACTGTATAGCAATATATCATATCATATCATATCATATCATATCATATCATAGCAATTACAAAAAAATCATAACAGGAACAGGAACAGGAACAGGACCACCACGGTACATACACAATTGTATAGACATCGCTTGCACAGTTGGGAAATGGTAAAATGGTAAAATGGTAAAATGGTAAAATGGTAAAATGGCATCGATATCGATGCCGAATACATATAGCAATGCATAATTGGCAATGCATATAGCAATGCATATAGCAATGGATATAAATAATGGATAATCGACACCCCCTCCCTATACTTAACCGCTTGCATAACCGCTTGCATAACCGAAGCCCGAAAACCGAGAAAGTTGGGGTACACAGCAAATTGCAATACAAAATAATTCTTCCGTATCGACGGTTCCATATATATGTAAACATCCCAGGGGTGATGGTAATGGTAATGGAGCTGAGGCCTAGGGGAGGAGAAGAGGTGGGTAAGGGACAAGGGGGGTGGTATTTACCCAGTATACTGTATATCGACTGTCGACACAGCAATTGAAGATTGGTATTTGGAATTGGAATTGGAATTGGAATTCTTTAATTCAGCCTATGTATACCCTTTCCCCACTCTTTATCGCCGAAATAAAAATTATAAAATTCAAGAGCATAATGATGCAATTCCATACATAATCCCTAAATAATCCCTACATAATCCCTACATAATCCCTACATAATCCCTACATAATCCCTACACCTCCCATCCCCCCCCCCCCCCCCCCCCACACACACACACACAACACCTCTGAACCTCTGAACCTCTGAACCTCTGTACCTCTGTACCTCTGATATAAATTCCAGAAAATGATAAAATCGGTATAATATAGCGGGGTAGGTAGAGAATATACGGGATATGTATGCAACATTATAATATAAGGCTGGTTGGTATATTGGTATACAGTTGCATATAACCAACCTAAATAAACAGAATAAACAAAGTAACAGAGCAACAGAGCAAATCTTCAAAAAAAGCAATCAATCTATCATTTTTTGTTTGGAATCTTTGGATATGGTTGGTCAAGTTAAGTGAAGTGGGTATAGAAAATAAAAATAAAAAAAGAAGAAGTTTAGAGATATTCTGTATCTACTATCTGTATCTGTATCTGTATCTATCTGTTCGTCGATAAGAAGAAGAAGAAGAAGAACCAAGATATAGCAACATAAACAGCAAAAAAAAAAAATCATACAATCCAATCAACAATATAAATAACGGAATGAAGATGAAGAAGCTACATATGAAGTAACTTAAGCTAAGCTAACCAGAGTCCAATCCAACCCCCCTCCCCCCTTAAAAAAAAAGACAAAAAAAAAAAAATTTGAAAAAGAACCCCCCCCCCCCCCCCTCAGTCAGAATAGTGTAATATATGCAGCTTGCAACGTGCAACGTTCCAAAACCCCGAAAGAAAAAAAAAAAAAAAAAAAAAAAAAAACAATCAAGAAAGCAAAAGCAAAAGTAAAAAGGAAGAAAGAAAATAGTTTAATTTAAACACCACACGCAAACCCAAAACAAACAAAAAAGAACCCCCCCCCCCCAACCCCCAAATTGTCATTTCCGCAATTTCCTTGTCCTGTCTTGGCATTTCATTTTCTTCCTTTAATCAATAAATTCCTATCGCTATAACAAACCCAACAAACAAACCCAACAAACACAACAAACACAACAAACCAAACCAAACACAAACCAAACAATGCCAAATTCCAATGCTGAAACCTAAATAAAAAAAAAAAAAAAACGGCAGAAAAAAAAAAAGAAAAGAGAATATATGATGATGCACAATACATGCGAGCAGCGAACCTAAACCCCAAACCCCGAAACACGAAACACGAAACCTTACACGCTACAAAACGCAAAGAAAAAAAATGAAGCCGCAAAACAAAAAAACAAAAAAACAAAAACAAAAAACAAAAACAAAAACAAGGTTCAAGTTTATGTTTTAAGTTTTAAGTTTCAAGTGTAAGCCGAGATCTCTGCCGTCAACTGCCGTCAACTGCAATCTACGCTCGCTACGCCTCTTCGCTCACTCCGCATGATCCCAGAACCCAGAACCCAGAACCCAAATCCACTGCAGCTGTACCATTACCCGCAGTTTAAACTTTACCCGTTGTTTAAGCCCAACTTTGCAGCCTCAGTCCGTACCTACCACCTACTAAACAGCATCCTTTAATTCCCAACCGCAAACTCATCACTAACAACACTTCCAACCTCTTCCCATCTCTCGGAACCCTCTGAACCCTCTGAACCTCCTTCAGATCCAAAATCAGAAAAGTCAATCTCCTCCTCCTGTCTATCATCAGATCCTGCAATACTAGGTTCAGAACTAGTAGCATCACTCTCGGAAACTGTGGCTGCCTGCCATTCGTGGATGGACCAGAATGGTTCCTCGGGAGCGACGATGGCAGTAGGGGTGGCGGAGGCGGCTGCTGTGTCATAGCCAGACTCGGAGGCGGAAGAAGCGGGGGTTGGGGTTTGCTGTAAGGTGGCAGTGGAGGAGGGAGGAGGGATTGGGATGGCGGAACGGACGAAGGGTTCGGAGGGGATTGGAACGGTGGCGGGAGGAGAGGAGGGGGAGATGTTGGAGGAGACGGCTACTGCGGCGGCGGCGGCGAGGGGGACTGCGGCAGCTGCTGTGACGATGGCAGGGGAGACGGGGGCGGGGGCGGGAGCAGAGACGGCAGGAGAAGGTTCGACGATTGGGTTCTTCTCATTGTATGTCTTTTCGTTATCCTGATCGAAAACGACTGAGGATCGTTGGTCCTGCGGTACTGACGGCTGTCCACCTCTCTGTCGAAGTCCACTCTGTTCTCCTTGAGTATCTCTCGCCCAGCTATCCCTTCCGGAAACAAAGCTCTGAATGTTCTTCTCGTCCACATAGCTATCTTTAGAAAAGCAATCCTCACCACGACCACCCATAGGCATCATTTCGTCGCGACGTTCGGGGCCGATGGTATCTGCTAATTGACGTAGAATTTCGGCAAGTTTTATCCGCGTGAGCTCCGCTAGCTCTTTTACATTATCTTTCACTTTTTCTCGGTGTTGGTAGATTGCTGCGCCGGCAGCGACAACGGCGACGGAGGCGATGAAAATAGCGCGGGCAGGCATGGTGTATATGTTTAGAGAGTTTAAGAGGGGTTAATTGTTGGTATGACGAGTGTGGGAAGCTTTTAGGAGGTTCGAGCTCTGAAAGTGCGTTTGTTGTGGTATAAGTAGGTTCGGGTTTCGGACTTTCAAAGCTATTGGTCTGTTTCGGAAACAGGTTCACGACGAAAAATCGTGGGGTGCAGCTGTTATCTGTAGGAGATTTGTGGTTGGCAAAGCTTTATGAGCTTGCTGGTGGCGCGTGGGGCGCAGTTCTTCGGTTGCCGGTTCTTTATTTATTGGGAGTAGACAAGTGATTTTTGGGGTTCGCTTCTGATTGCGCGGCTGGAAATTTCCGTAATTGCGTATAGAGTGAATCAGCTGCCAGGCCGCTGTGTAGCTAATCTTTTGACGTTTCTCGAGCAGAATAGCTAAAAAGCTCACTGAATGCGAAGAGCTTGGTGGTTTCCGTCGTGGAAAAAGTCGCGAGAATCACAAAAAGAAGCCGCGAACAGTGACTTGCTGCGGCAGAGAAGTGATTTATGTCAGGCGGAACAGAGCAGACGCCACGGTGATCGATTTTCCTGCTGCGGGGGCGTGCTTGTGTGACCTTTATCTTTCGTCGTCAAGTTCAGTTGTTGCTGTATGTAGCACTATGATGATTATTGGAGGTTCGTGAGAATTTCATACGGCGTGGTGAATGAAGTATGGGAATTGTCGAGAGCGGAGTGGTAACTGAAGTATAGGAAACGGCGGACTGACTGGACAACCAACAACAACAACAAAAAAAAAAAATTGAAGCAAGGGAATATTCTCTGTCTGTCTCTAAGCCGGGTGAGCCACTGCAAACAGCTGCTGGCTGACGTTGATAGCCAAGAGCGTGCATGTGACGTCTTGGCGTTTTTTTGGCTGCGCTCTCTGCTCTCTATCTTCAAGCCCCACTACCCTAGCAACTACTTCCGCCCCACCACTGCGACGGTAGCGTACACCAGAGCCCGACAACGTCGCCGCTCTATCCTCCATACATAGAAAGTCCTGCATTCCTCATCACCCGTCCCACCCACCACTACACCCAACGCACCAGTCGCTCGCCATCCAGACTGACGATACTGAAAATCCACTCCAGCATTTTTCATCCGGTTTTATCACAACACCCCACGATAAACGAATAACGAATCATGGCGAAGGGAAAGAAGGGCAAGAAGACCCAGGACACCTCTTGGGAGGATGAGATAGGCGAGGCACCCGCTGCCGCTGCCCCCGTTGTGGAGGAGGCTCCTGTCGAGGATTCCAAGCCCGCAGCTAAGGGAGGAAAGAAGGGCAAGGGTAAGAAGACCCAGGACACTTCCTGGGAGGATGAGGCCGCAGAGGATCTCACCAAGCCTGAGGAGCCAGCTGCTGTTGAAGAGCCCGCACCCGCTGCCGCTAAGGGAGGCAAGAAGGGAAAGGGAAAGAAGAACCAGGACGCTTCTTGGGAAGAGGAGATTGGAGAGGACTTGACTAAGAAGACTGAGAAGCTCACCATTGAGGAGAAGCCCGCACCTGCTGCGCCCCAGGAGGCTACTGAGGACGACTTTATGGGTGGTGGAGGAGGACTTCTTGGTGCTATCAAGAAGAACCAGGCCAACAAGAAGAAGAAGGGAAAGAAGGCCAACACCCCCGCCGCTGCTGAGGAGGAGTCAAACGATGCCACTCCCGAGGAATCTGAATCTCCTTTCGACGCCGTTGAGGCAAAGGCTCCCCAGGAGATTACTGAAATCGATGAGGATGACTTTGGTCCTACCAAGAAGGGTGCAAAGAAGGGTGGAAAGGTCGACTCTCCGGCTCCCGAGACTGCCACTCCCAACAACGAAGAGGACTCTACTCCCAGAGTCTTGACCAAGAAGGAGAAGGAGAAGCTCAAGAAGGAGAGGGAGAAGGCTAAGAAGAAGGAGCAGGTGCGCATCAAAATATTCTCTATTTTTCATCTATGGGTTTGTACTAACTGAAATATAGGCCGCAAAGAAGAAGGCTACCGAGCCCGCAAAGGCCGACGAGGCTAAGGACACTAAGGATGCCGCTGCTACTCCCGCGCCCGCCGCCGCCCCTGCCGCCGCTCCCGCTAAGGGAAAGAAGCTCCCCGCCGGTCTCGCCAAGCTCCGTGCCCAGCAGGAGGCTCTACGTGCTCAACAGGAGGCTATCGCAAAGGCTGAGGAGGAGGAGCGCCAGAGGATAGCTGAGGAGGAGCGCATCCGTGAGGAGGAGGAGAGGAAGAAGGTGGAGGCCAAGGCCCGCAAGAAGGAGAAGGAGAGAGAGAAGAAGGAGCAGCTCAAGAAGGAGGGTAAATACATGACCAAGGCCCAGAAGGAGCAGGCAAAGATGCAGGCTCTCCGGTTACAACAGATGAGAGATGCTGGTATGATTGTTGCTGGACTTGACAAGCCCGAGACTGCTACCAAGAAGCCTGCCGTTGACAACAAGAAGAAGAAGAAGGGTGCCAACATTCCCGACAAGGCAAAGGCTGAGGCCGAGGCCAAGGAGGCTCTTCGCAAGATTGAGGAGGAGAAGGCTGCTATCGCTGCTGAGAAGGCCGCTAAGGCCGAGGCCGAGAAGAAGGCTGCGGAGGATGCTGCTGCTGCTGCTGCTGCTGCCGCCGCCGCCGCCGCCAAGGAGGCCGCCGCTGCTGAGGAGGACGACGACGTTATTGAGAGCTGGGAGGATGCCATTGACGAGGATGGTAACGTCAAGGAGTCTTGGGATGACGACTCTGAGGATGAGGCCGACACCAAGAAGGCAAACGGCAAGAAGGACGAGGAGGACGAGGATGAGGACGATGACGAGGATGACAGCGACGACGAATCTGACTCTGAGGACGAGGAACTCACCGCCCACCAGAAGCAGGAGGCCCAGCGTAAAGCTGAGGCTGCTAAGCGTCGCGAGGAGCAGCTCGCCGCCGCAAAGGCTGCTGCCTCCAAGGACAACCTCCGTTCCCCCATTTGTTGTATTCTTGGACACGTTGATACCGGAAAGACCAAGCTTTTGGACAAGATTCGTCAGACCAACGTCCAGGAGGGTGAAGCTGGAGGAATTACTCAGCAGATTGGAGCCACCTACTTCCCTACTGAGGCCATTAAGATGAAGACCAGAATTGTCGACCCCAAGAACGAGATGGAATTCAAGACCCCCGGTTTGTTGATTATCGATACCCCTGGGCACGAGTCTTTCACCAACTTGCGTTCTCGTGGATCTTCCCTCTGTAACATTGCCATTTTGGTTATCGATATCATGCACGGTCTTGAGCCCCAGACCATTGAGTCTATCCGTCTCCTTCGTGACAAGAAGACTCCCTTCGTTGTCGCTCTCAACAAGATCGATCGTCTTTACGGATGGAACGCTACCCCCGACAACGGATTCCAGGCCTCCCTCGCTAAGCAGAAGAAGTCTGTCCAGAACGAGTTCAAGGACCGTCTCGAGAAGACCAAGCTCGCTCTTGCCGAGCAGGGACTTAACTCTGAGCTCTTCTACGAGAACAAGAACATGTCCCGCTACGTCTCCCTTGTCCCCACCTCCGCTCACACCGGAGAGGGTATTCCCGACATGCTCAAGCTCCTTGTTGAGCTTACCCAGAACCGTATGGCCGAGAAGCTCATGTACCTCTCCTCCCTTGAGTGTACCGTTCTCGAGGTCAAGGTCGTCGAGGGTCTCGGAACCACCATCGATGTCGTTCTTTCCAACGGTATCCTTCGTGAGGGAGATCGTATCGTTGTGTGTGGTCTCAACGGTGCTATCTCTACTAACATTCGTGCTCTCTTGACTCCTCAGCCCATGAAGGAGCTCCGTGTCAAGTCTCAGTACGTCCACCACAAGGAGATTAAGGCGGCTATGGGAGTCAAGATCTCTGCCAACGACTTGGAGGGAGCCATTGCTGGATCTCGTCTCTTGGTTGTTGGACCTGATGACGATGAGGAGGACCTCGAGGAGGAGATTATGGGTGATCTTGAGCAGCTCTTATCCAAGGTCTCCACCGAGGGAGTCGGAGTTGCTGTCCAGGCTTCCACCCTTGGATCTCTTGAGGCTTTGCTTGAGTTCTTGCGTGTCTCCAAGATTCCTGTCTCGTCCATCTCTATCGGACCTGTCTTCAAGCGTGATGTTATGCGTGCAGGTGCCATGTTGGAGAAGCACAAGGAGTTTGCCGTCATGTTGTGTTTCGATGTCAAGATTGACAAGGAAGCTCAGCAGTACGCTGATGAAGTCGGAGTCAAGATTTTCTCTGCTGAGATTATTTACCACTTGTTCGACAACTTCACCGCTCACCAGAAGGTATGTTTCATTCGATTAAAAAAATTGTAAATGACCCGTTCATAACTAACGTATTCTTTCCAGCAAATGCTCGAGCTTCAGCGCCAGGAATCCGCCGCCCAGGCCGTCTTCCCCTGTGTCTTGAATACCGTCGCCGTCTTCATGAAGAAGGACCCCATCGTCTTGGGAGTTGACGTCGTTGAAGGATCTCTCCGTATGGGAACACCCATTGCAGCCATGAAGCGTTCCGCCACCGGAGAAATGGAAGCTGTTCTTCTCGGACGTGTTACTTCCATCCAGCTTAACCACAAAAACATTCCCATCGCAAAGAAGGGATCTCCTTCGGTTGCCATTAAGATTGAAGGTGCAAACCAACCTACGTACGGAAGACATTTGGATGAGAAGGATCCTTTGTACTCTCACATCAGCAGAACTACTATCGATACTTTGAAGAAGTTTTACCGTGATGAGGTCGCTAAGGAGGATTGGCAGTTGATTATTTCTTTGAAGAAGGTTTTCAACATCTCGTAATTGTGATGTTGTTCTTTTTTTTTGTTTTCCTTTTTTCTTTTTTTAGAATACCCCCCCCTTTTTTTTTCTCTGTTTTTTTGCGTTTCTTTTGTTTCCTTTTGTTGACAATGTTTCTACAAAAAGAAAGTTGTATGGGTTTCTTTTGAATAACCATTGATGATTCTGTGTGATCTGGAATACTGGGAAACCCAAAATGGGTTGGTTTTTGTTTAAAATTAAATTAGGGTTGCATTGCTTTTTTGATTCGGTATTTTGTTTTTCGTTGTCGCTTTGATTTACTGTTGTTGATGTCGATGTTGTTGTTGATGTTGATGTTGTTGTTGATGTTGATGTTGGAATTTCATGATTTTCATGATTTTCATATGGGACATGTGGTCATGTGGTCATGAAAAAAAAAGATGTATGTATGTATGTTATCTATCTATGTATGAAAAAAACAACTCCATGTATGAAGTATCACAGTAATACCCTCTCCAACGTAGGAAAAAAAAAGTTTGTTTATTACTGTTTATTGTTTTTGTCTTGCGTTTTTTTGCTTTTTCTTCTTGCGTTTTTTTCTTGCGTTTTTTGATTTAAAAAGTATACATACATACCTCTTTCTTCTCCTCTCTTCTCTTTCCTATGCAATACTATACATTACGATACTATACTATACAATACGATACGATACAATACAAGGAATTAAAATGAATGAAAATGAATTAAAATGAATTAAAATGATGCTGGTTGAATGGGATTAGATGATCGGTGGTTTGTGGTTTGTGGGTTTACGGATGTTGTGAGTGGTGGCGGTTTGTGGGTTTGTGGGTTTGTGGGTTTGTTTAGGATGTGTTTTATGGGACCTGAAATATTGGATCTTGTAGAAAGATGTAACCCTCCCCCCCCCTCCCCCCTCCCGCCCTGTTTGAGAATTTTAACGGCGTGAGAAGTAGAGAAAAGTCAAGAAGAAAATCAAAGTCAAGGAAGAGGAAACGAAATCAAAGAATGTAAAAACGTAAAACTATAAAAACGGTATTAACCTATCAACCTATCATATCCCGAAACTTTATCAATAAGAAGGTATCCAACCACCACGATAACAACTATAATAAAGACACTTCCATCCCTTCTCCAATAATTGGGTTATGGGATGTTGTCTATATTATCTATGTTATCCATAAAGTTATTCATGGTGATGGTTAGATTAAAATGAAATATAGCTCAAGCCTCAAGGGCTATCTATGGTTAAGTTGAAGTTTTTGAAGTTTTTGAAGTTTTTGTGAGACTTAAGACTCAGGACCTTGGATTTGGGATTCGGGGACGGTTGAAGGTTGAAGCCTGGATTTCTTGTGTTTGTTTGTTTGTTTGTTTGATATGAATCTAGAATTAGGGATCTCATTGGGATTGGTATTGGGATTGATATTGGGATTGATATTGGGATTGATATTGGGATTGATATTGGGATTGATATTAGGATTGATATTGGGATTGATATTGGGATTGATATGAATCTAGAATTAGGGATTGATATTGGGATTGATATTGGGATTGGGATTGGGATTGATATTGGGATCTCATTGGGATTGGAATCAGAAACTGATATAATTACATCATCATACCTCTACATCTACCTCTCTACAACATTTATAAGAGACTGAAATCAAATTCATTACTACAAGTATCTAATACGCAAACTTTATTTCATTATTTTCATAGACCGCACAAACGTCATGACATGAAATTCGCAAGTGAAAAACTTGATTTTTATTTCATAATGTAAAAAACAACCTAATCTCCCGTGTATTTCCATGTGTACCAGCTGCCCTCTAATATGCTCCAATAAAAAACAAAAAAAAAAGAAAAAAAGGAAAAGAAAACACCTCTCCGAACCTAGTGTTCCCCTACTGTACTAGATTTGCCCCAAATATTTCTCGGCTCGTGAGAGTCTCCTCGTGTATAGCACTGTGAGCTGAGTCGTTCTCTGCTGCACCCCCCCCCCCCCCCCTTCCCCTAAGTCTTACGTATTATCTTTTCCTCTCTTCTACAGAACTGCATCATTGACCAATTCATCCACATATGCTACAACATTCTCATATGCCCCCAGACCCTCATCCCAATCCATTTTCCCAAGCACCTTTTCCACCATTCCATTGAAACCCATAAGTTCCCCTCTCTCAATCCCATTCCACCTTCCCACTGTCTCCCTTTTTTCCACCGCCGCCTTTAACCATTCTGGTCCTAGTTTTACCACCTGTGCCAAAAGATCGCCATCCACATGTCTACCCCTTTGATCCGTATCCTCAAATCTCGGCATGGGAGCATATTTTGCCCCGTTTTGTTCAAATGCAAAAAGTCTCTGAAGAAACCTCAACAATTCCACCGCTTCCTTCGTCAATATCGTCAACTGGAAGAAACTTCCATCCACACCAGCAGCAATCAAATTATCTCCGTTTCCAGTGATTCCTGTGTACTCATCCGGTTCCAATCCCTCTGGAATCATTACAACACCAGGGATTTTCTTTTGGTTGTCGATCCAGGGAGGACGACACCTTCCTCTTCGAATGCGGGATATGCTGCTGGTTAATTCTGCATCAAAAATGGTTTTAGTGCTTCTTAAAGCATTTGTATCTGAGGGAGGCGCAGTGAAATGCCATTGGCCGGTAAGTCCGTATTGTTTGTCTGTGGCGAGGACTAGGTTCGGGAGGACTTTAATATGGTGGAAACCGTTGCGGGCAACGGAGTCTGAGAAGATTTTTTTCAGTTCACCGTTCTCGTAGGCAGCAACGAGAAGGGAGTCAGCGGCGCAGGAAAGATGTATTAGGTTATTGGATGCCACAGAGATGTGGGTGGCTGCAGAGCGGAGGTGCGTAAAGGCGGCATCTTCCATCCTGTATGAGGTGAGTGATTTGAAGTGATAGAAGTGGGATAGGTTTAGGCTTACTTCAGTGTTTGTTCGTTAAGAGTCCTTAGTTTTAAGGTTTTACCAGCACAACAAAGGATACCACTGGATAATGTCAGTTTTATTTGCCATTTTCCATAGCTTCCGCTAGCGTATATAGAAAGTGATTCTTACTTTGATCCGAAAGGCGCCAAGGAGTATACTGGCTCCGATTCTTTCCATTGAAATTGCTTCCGTATGTCGATTTTACCATCCGTGTCTTGTTTTAGGGTTAAAATAATCCCCCTACCACTTGGTAATTGGCCGGGCGCGATAGTTCCTGTGCCAATGGCAATGTATCGGTACTCGTTTCCGTTCACCGTTGATTTGAAATGCCATTCTAATACTGTTAGAATCTAGTGCTGTCTTGCCCTTGGGTTTCTTGCTTTATGGGAGAAAATTTACCTGTAATGCAGAAAATCTGTTCTCCCGGTATTCCAAATATTGGTTTCTTCGACTTGTAGCATACAACACCCAGAGTAGGATCCTCACGTAGAAGCGATTCGCCGCTAGAACTCATTGGTTAAGCCGTCATTGGGGCAAGAGCTTGGGAGACTAACCTTTCCGGATGAATAATCTTCAGCCCGCAGTATGACTTCCTTTCCTCAGTAAAGCTGTCTGAACTACCCACAGTGTAACTCGTGGCAACAACTAAAACACCCAAAGGCTCATGATATAACATCCGTCTTGGCGTTTGCTTCAACATTAGCTTCCTTCCGCAAATTTTACCGCTTGACGTGTCTCCAATATCGGCAACGACAATTTTGTCTTCCGTAACGCAGATGAGACTTGATGAATCCGGGGCTTGAGTAAGGGCGTGGATGGTGGGCTAGAATGTTTCTCATATTAGTTTACTCGGCTGAATATCTCAGACCAGTGCAATTCTAGAGGAACGTACGGAGAGGGTCTCCTGTGTTTAGAATTGTACTGGTCTAAAGTTCAGAAAAACTCACATCAACTTCCAAATCCTCCACTACAAACACTAATTGTGTAGCCTTAAATTTACCCCGAGGCATCTCAAAGCGATATACTTCCGGTCCGGCTAGTGCAAACGCAACATCCTTTCTTCTTGTATCATTATACAATTGTACTGGAATGGGACCGAAGTTAATTTCGCGATTTAGAGTTACTTTCAAATCCCCTGGACCTGTGCTATCAAGACTGAAATCCACCACTTTTCCACCACGGAGACCACACAGCAGCTTAGAGGTTTTATCAGAGGAGATTATGACGGCAGATTCGCAGAAATGAATGCCGGTTTCACTGGAGTCGCAATGGTCATATACTTCATAAAAATCAGTACTCGGTATCTGCATACGAGATAGATAACTTACAATGCATCTCGCTAATTGGTAACAAGCCCTCAGTGGTACTACATTGAAAGATTTGAATACTAGCCCTCCGGGTGCCTACCATTGCTATGGGTTGGTTTCGACTAGACTAATTAACATCTTCTTCTCTATTTCATAATCCACTGGAAAAACTCACAATTCACCAAACCCGACAAAAGTAGGATCTTCCCTGAGGTCTACTGAAGCGCCTATGGGAATTAGGAATTGATCGCTGCTGACACCGTCAATAATCATGTCCTTCAAGACCGCTTATGTTTTTCATACGTACCCGCCTTCCTGCAACTTAATCTCGGCTAGTACAAGCTTCACACCCGTGCTATTTCTCTGAGTAATCAAGGTGAAGTTCTTGTAAAGTGCAGCAGAGATTATACTTTCGCCATCCTCACATCTCTGCTGCATCCTCCTCGGTGGCTTCACATCAGTGTCCATTCCATCCTCGATATCCCTAAAATCTTCAAAAGATAACTGACATAGCGTAATAGCACTTGGAGTAATCTGTATTGACCATTGCTGCATAGTATTCTGCTGGTTTTCCGCTGCCAAACCGGGTAAATAGACGCCTCCTGCAGCCAGAGTTGGTTCCTCAAGTTCTAGAGCTTTCAAAGATTGACAATCCCACCAATCTCCTGGCATATCACGACCGTTTCCACTCCTATAACACATGAAGCTTTCTTCTGCGAGCCCTGCCAGGACAAAGTAACCTTCTCCTGAGCCATCCGGAAGAATCCACAGCCGTCTTACTCCACTCAAGAACTCCCTGACTTCTTTCGATGTAGCTTGTGTACCGTGCCTTAGTTCCGTAACTGCACCATGATCTCCACGACCAGTAATGGCGAAGACCCTATCTCTAGGTGTCATGCCAGGCTTTGACACGTCGATAAGTGAAAAATCGAAAACGGGGGCCCAATTGGTGACAGATTCCTCCTGCTTGGCGCCTGTGTCGACAGCGTACGCTGATATATTAACGAGATAAATTCCCCCGGAACTCATCTCTCCACCAGCAACAATCATATCATCTTTGCCTAGCCCATTATCCAGGACGGCGAATGCACTGCCAATAGAGCACTCGAGGAAGGAAGCTTTACTGGTGGCCTGAACTAAGTTACCCATTGGGGAGGCCTCTACCTCCATGTAGTATATATCACCATTTTCCATGGCCAGGTACATGTCGTCATGATTTCCAGAGTACTGAGGATGGCGATAGGGACGAGAGTAGGCTGTTACCAGGGGTTCTGAGGGGTGTCAGGGTTATTGATTCGTCGGTTTGGGGGATTTGGTGGGACTTCATCGATACTTACGCTTTTGTCCTCTCGCGGGCCCGGAATAAATCGCCACTTTGTGAAACTTTGCATTTCCATCCATAATATCGGAAGCCTTGACAACATGCGTATAGAACTCGGTCACAATCAAAAACGCCGAGTGGATCACCAGGGGAATTATATGTATCGGTATTGAAATATCTGGAACAATGTTAGCATAAACTTCCCAGCCTAGGACTTGGAAGATGTATTCGAATTACCTTCTGATAACTTCAGCCCATAATTCACCATATGATGAGCATCAAGTAGCGACTTCGACGGCGACCATTCGTACAGCTGTAACTTAGATTTCCGGTTCGCACTATTATCCATAAATTCTCAACCAGGATGCACTAAAAATGGTGGGGTGTTTAATATTTTAACCCACTCTATCAAAAATAGCACCAATAATACATGGTCTGTGTCCATTGCATTTGGGTATAAGAACTCCATATGCACCACAAAACATCCTTCAATCTCAATAGTTATTTGTTCCTTGATTGGATTCAAAGGCAGTCCCTCTGACATTTGTCGATGAACCTCTTCCATGCTATGGAGCGCAAAGATTCGGAAGGTGTCTTGATAGGCGGTCGTTGCCATCGCTCGCGAACTGTATATGCGGAGACTCTCTGTCAGCAATAATGCAGAAGAATCGGAGCTTGGAGTCGATTTCGCTCACAAAGGATCAACCGTTATGGATTTACCAAGGAATGTCGGATTCGTCCCCTTATCTCCGATCCGAATCATATTGATAACGAATTCGACTTCCCCAGTCTCCGCAGCTTCTTTGGCATAAACAAAGGCAAGATTTCCAGAGTCCATGGTTAAAACCAGAACATCAGGAGGAAGACCAAGTGCTCGATCCTCGTGGTGTACTCCATTCATCGAATCGTCCCTAGGGATTCCCGAGAGGTTGCTTTCCCGCTGAGACCCGAAAACCCTCGCATCACGGATTGTTGCGCGGAAGTCTGTCTTTGAGCCAACTTTTTGGAGCTTGCCAGATTCGGTGAGGAGATGAAGTTCTAGGAAGGATTCCTGTTGATTGAATGTTAGTGGTTGCTGAGCAGGCGAACCAACTTGTGACTTAGAGTATATGGTGGAGGAAATGGTGGAGGAAATGGTGGAGGAGATGGTGGAGGAGATGGTGGAAGAAATGGTGGTATACAAACCCCAATGAAGACAACATCGTAAAGGTCTGCCCGCCGGATCCGGGCAGGAAGGATTTTCTTCACCACCGGGGAGTGAATTAAGGTCCTTGTGAGGAGTCCATAATCTGGAGATTGCTGACTTAATGAGGGGGTCCCCAATGATGGGCTGTGATTCGGGTCGATCCAAGCCCCCTCGGAAATATCCATATTCACTAGATGGGGTTCAATCCGTCTGACGATAGCAATCGAAAAACCAAGGCTTATGTTTCGCGGTGAGTGTTGTCCTGTGCTTCTCGGAGTTGACCAGGAGACAGCTTATTGTGGCGGAGCAGGTGGGAAAGTACGACTGGTTTACCGTCCACCTCCACAAGTCACCGAACTATAGATATCACTCTATAAAATCAGTGCAGCAATAGCAAGCGAAGGATGGTCCGGTGCAAAATCCTCGGCTCTCACAGATATGGGTGTAGAGCCGAAGAAAAATGATATTCGAAAAAAAAAAAACAGATTAATACAACCTGTCTACCAAGTGGACCGCTTCCCCGCTGTTGGTGTGAGACAGGCTGCTGTCCACTCTGCTATATTCAAAGGAAAGGTTGTCCAGACCTGGTTAACCCACTATTACCACGATCAAGCAGAGAGAGGAAAGATGGAGTCCTCCGTAAACGTCGTACAAGTAGACCCCCTGGTCTGGCGGTTGCTGTTCTGGGAGTGGAGCTTGGCGGTGGGGGGGGGGGGGGGGGGGGGGGGGGATACGGCGAAGGACTCGCGGGCTCTCTGCTCTGCACGGAAGCCGCTCCACTGGAGGAGTTGGGGGAAGGTTTCAGAACCGTCTGGAAGCAGATCGCGAAGAGAGCGTGTGGATCAGTTGGCCAGGATTCGTTCTTTGCGGATAAACTCGAGGATTTGGTGTTGGGATGGCGTTGCTGGTGGATGGGGGTTGAGAAAGCACCCAGGACTTCTGTCGTTGGTAGTCACTATATGTAGGGACGTTTGTGATAACTTCCTGACGCGGTTAATCCGCTTCATTTTGCGACGTACAGCGATGATATGTATTATTTTACCGTGCGGAAACTAGAGGCACTCTAGAACCACTATAATTTGAGGAGATCCCGGAGGTACCGAATCACAGAGAAGAGGTGGAGAGAAGCAAGCAGGGCTCGGCGGTGGACTTTTGCGACACAGAAAGAAGCCATGCAGCGATGGAACGAGGCAACGTCAGAGATGAAAGATCAGGTGAACGGCTCATGCTGGACGTTGGTGGGGGGGAGTGGTGGGGGGTGGTGAGGGAATGCGGGGCGGTATCGAATAAGAGAAAGGTCGGGCTGGATCTGGATCGAATGTAACGAAGGGACGAGAGAGGAAGAGAGGGAGGGAGAGAGGTCTTCGGGCTGGATCGAATGTAACGACGAGAGGAGAAAATGTCGGGCTGGATCGAATCGAATGTTACGAGAAAAGAAAAGAGGCACGGTACGGTGTTCACAGTCAAGCAGCGAAGAAAGACACGAGCGAGCAGCTCACACACATTCACATCGGCCAAATCAGCAGCAACAGCAGCAGCAGCAGCAGGGCGGCGGCGGCATGTGGAGCAGCAGGTGGAAGAAGCAGGGCAAGAATGTGCTCCACCTCCTGCCTACAGCAAAAAAGCAATGGGAGCTTGAACCTTCTAGAAGCTGTTGCTGATTAGAATTCGGAAAGTCCACGCTGTTGGTGTTGGAGTTCTCGCTGGATGCGAAATGTCATTTTTTTATTTCATTTTTTGTCAAACTGATTCAATGCGTGCTTGATATTTTTTCGAATTTCTTTATTGCTGCTTCTGGGGAGGGGGTTTCTTTTTCTCTCTATTCCTGTCCCCTCTTTTTTGCATCACTCAAGCAATTCTAGCTCCCCTCTATTTCTCTCTCGGATCTCCCCTCTTTACATCATCCAGCCAACCTCGCTTCCAGGCAAAAGCAATTCTCTCCGCTGTCCCTCCCTCGCAACAACCGCCGACGTCGTACCAGACAGACGCATTAGAGGTCCTTAAAGAACTTCCCAGCTGGCTGGGTGACGCGTCTCCAAGTCTCACCAGCCTTGGCCTCGGTGTGGATTGGCTGGGTGGTTTTATCTCTGTAGAATGAGATGGATTCCTTCTCAGACAGCTCTTGGGGGGCAAAAGTCTGGCCCCAAAGTGGATGGAAGTGAGAGATGGAGCTAAATTTGGGTCTAGCAACCTTACCAAGATTAACTTTGGAGCAGATCCATTTAGCTGATGATGTATTCGGTCACTACATTCAATTTTGGACAAAACCTTTTCTGTCTCAGCTCTGAAGATTGTGAAGTTTTCAAAGAAATAACACTGAAATTTGCTAAAAATTCCTCTGCCTTTTCATCACATCCATCCCATCTCGCTGCCCCTCTGCATTTTTCCCAAATACTCGGGCCAGCTGTGAAACCTTACACCTATGTATCTCTTGGCATTCGGCAACTCAAAAAAACATCCTACATACATACATCTTCACCGAAACCCCTTCGCTTCTTCTGGGCTTCCGCTTATCGCAATAGATTGGATGACCTTCCGTCACGAGACCGGCGAGAGAGAAAAAAATTGTAAGCTCGGTCTTTGAATCATGTGGCAAAGCTATGGATCATCAAGCAGATATCTCAATCCGGTCTGCGGACGCCGAAGATCAAGCGGTTTGCGATCTGAATGGAACAAAAGTGGTTCTTTTGCAAATACCACGCGAGCAACTGCGCGAATCAATGTCTGACATGAATTTTTTATTCGGGAGCTTCTGCAATAAAGAACGTGCTTATGTATTTTTGAGATGGTTTCCACAGCAACATTGTGTCACAAAACTAGAACTGTAATAGTGGTACAGCTATGGCTCTGTAGACGAAGCACAGGACGACGCACAATATTAAGCACGAGATGAAGCACATGCCAATACCCTGCTCAACAACCATCAAAATTACATCATGGTTCACGAGATATAAAAAAATAACATAAGAACCTAATTAGCCGAATGTCACGTGAACTTTTCAGCATAAACCTCAATCATTAACTCCTCATCAAAAATCTAGCTACCTCCGTCTCCCACAACTTCACACCGCAAAAAAATTGGAATCCCGAACCCCAACCAGTGAGCTTCAAACATACTTTGTAAGTCCAAAATTCTACCCCTCAACTTTCAACCCATAACTCACAACTGGCCGTACCAGTAACAGCAGCAATAACAATAATATAACTAAAAAAAAAGTATTCACAAGCCGTAGCACCACTCCCTAATCACGCACCAAGCTTCTACAAATATCAATTTATGTAACTTCAATAATAGCCCTAGCTTCTTTGAAATACAAGTACCGTTAAAGCAGCTTCTACAGCTCTATCAATTCTATCAATAGATATTGCTCGAGAATTCCAAGATATTTTCCATTCCTGCTGTCATTGAATACTAATAATTCGTATCCAACATATTTAGATATTTGCTTGCATATATACATAATGAAGTTTCCCTCTTTAGCTCTGTAACTACCGACACTCTTTGCAAAGAACTACTGGATTAATATAGATAAAAATATGATGATGCATATAAGCTTTAAGTCTACCCTAATCTTTAATCAATGATGTTGATCTGCTGGTATTGAACATTTGAAACATTTGCCAAACATCGGGAATCTCTGCGAATCCCCCTCCTTCTCTTCTCTCTAGTATAAGAAGCAACTTAGCAAAGAAGTGGAAAAAGCAGATTCTTCCTTATGAAACAACACTGGATATTTGAATTAACGCCCGCAGCATTGTAACTTGCTGAAATGTCGGGCATGGCTGGATGTGTCTAAAATATCTGAGATAAAGAATTTGGACTATAATAGGGCTTGCAAAGATGGAATGTGGAATGCGTGAGGTGGAAGGTGTGAGGTGGAAGGTGTGAGGTGGAAGGTGTGAGGTGGAAGGTGTGAGGTGGAAGGTGTGAGGTGGAAGGTGTGAGGTGGAAGGTGTGAGGTGGAAGGTGTGAGGTGGAAGGTGTGAGGTGGAAGGTGTGAGGTGGAAGGTGTGAGGTGGAAGGTGTGAGGTGGAAGGTGTGAGGTGGAAGGTGTGAGGTGGAAGGTGTGAGGTGGAAGGTGTGAGGTGGAAGGTGTGAGGTGGAAGGTGTGAGGTGGAAGGTGTGAGGTGGAAGGTGTGAGGTGGAAGGTGTAAGACGGAAGGTATAAGATGTAAGATGGAAGAATTGGGATTGATATGGAGTATAGGTTAAACGAATATAATCTAGTACATGGAAAATGCAGTCAGCATACAGCCAGTAAAACGACAATCAAAACATGGCAAGCAAAACATATCAAGCAGCTCACCTCAACGGTTCGATATAACAACTCAGCTCGGCTCATCATCGTACGCATATCCATCGATCTTCATTAATGTTTTATCTATGCTCCTTTTACTATGGCTTCTTTTACTTCTACTACAGCTTCATCTTCAATTTTAGAATGCACATGCACCTAAAGAATCATTCATATAAAACCCATCATCTCCATCTCTTCATCTTTAGCAGCAGAAGCTAATCGCTAATTGAAACGTTATCGTCATAACATGGAACGGCTATCCATTTCATATGATCCCCATCATCCATAACCTTGGTAAACTTTTTAGCACCAAGCTTTATATGAAGTCGATAACTTCTATAATTCCATCGGTTCCCTGAGTAAGAAAGAGGGTTTAAGAGTCTTGTAATAGCCGATTGTAACCATAACCATATCAAAAAACGTTTGAAGGTTCATGAAACGCAGTTTGTCTTGGCATTTGCAGTTGTATGGCGGGACAAAAACCGGTATGTACAACAGAGCGCCGGACATACATATCCTTGTACCTGGATACATATGCATGGTGCACTCGCGTTGGACCAATGACATGCATAGCATGGCATAGCATAGCATAAAATAAGACTTTCGTCCCACCCCCCCCCCCCTCCCACCTCTATCCCCCCTGCGATCGATCAGGCAGCAAAAATGTGGGGGTTGCTGCCTGTTGCTTGTTGCCTGTCTAACTAACGACGTGTCCGATATACCTTGTATGTAACCTTGTAACCTTGCAACATGGTAGACTTCTGAGTTATGAAAAAAAAAAAAAAGTGTAGCGCCGTATTGTGTATCATAAATGCGAGCAAGCAAAAACAATTACGAAAAAAATAAAAGAAACACAATCATTGATTGGATCGGAAAATATATCCGTTTGAAAAAAGCAAAACAAAACAAGAAAAAAGTAAAGAAGAAATCAAAATTCAAGGGAAAAAAAGAAACCAAAAACAAAAAAGAAAACAAAAAAACAAAAAAACATGGCTCGTTAATTGCATGCGTAATGATAACAAAAATAAAAACATAAGATTTAATCCCGTTGCTATGCATATGTGGCTGCCGAATAAATACATAAACATTCGTTCATAACCTGTTTCAATTGACTTGTAATTGATAACCGATAATGTTTAGCACCCATCATATGATCCAACAATGATATATTTCGAAACACTTTCTAGAGCACATTTATCTTCACTCTCATGTCCGTTTATAGTTAGCTATGGGATTGCATTCCTGCTTCGTTTCTTCTTACCTTTTTTCGGTTCCTTTATCTTTGCTTATCAGGGTCTGACCTATGAAATTTATTTTTATGAACAGTGCTGTTTTAGTTCTAGTACCCGCGGTAAAAACTACCGACCGGTCATGTATGTATGTAGGTAGGTAGGTATGTAGGGCTGGTTTGATGTTGCGATTGCATTTGCCGTTGCCGTTATAGTTTCCGTTACAGTTGCAGACTTGCAGTTGTATTTTCCGTGCTTTCATTTGATTCAAACAAGGTCTATCTCTCTCTATCTCTCTATCAGCTGCCTATCTATATAACGAGGATCATGTAAACTGTTCCTGGAATGAACAAGGTAGTCCCTGATCCCGCTATTCCCGCTTTTCCAAAACTAGCAGTTATGTACCCTACCCGCCCGCCAGATTAATAGCCAGCTAGTTATATACCTTATGTGAGGGGAAGATAAGAGTGGCAACTACATAACCACCGTTGGCACGGACTTTGCTATGCTACGGTTATGCTATGGTTATGCTATAACAGTATGCCTGGTCGAAAATTTGAAGAACCGAAGGGATTGGGCATACCCGAGTACGGTGCCTAGTATAAGCTCTAGGGATTTATGCATATGAGCACCATACTAGCACATGGGAATCAGAATACCCCGTTACACATGTGCTAAGAGAAGGAGAAGTATTGAGTTTATATACTTGGAATATGTCTACGATCCACATAAACGGGTTCATCATCTGAGGTTGTACAACTTCGGTTATTAGTTGAATCCTTTAAGATAGTGCTAAGCTCTTGATCCTGAGAGATGGATGGGCAAATTGACTTGAAGATGGGAATGTGTTAACCCAAGAAACAACCCTACAAAAGAAAAAGGGAAATTGAAGTAAAATAAAGTTGCGGTAACGGCGTTTACGGTACTTAGAGATACCGTGCAATATTTGGCGGTCCTAAGCTAATATATGACTAATCAATACGACATCATAAATGTACTCAGGGAGATATTTGATATTCAACGAGGCCAGGTCTTAAAAAGCAATACATCGACAAACAAAATTTACGACACATCATAATTTCCATCAAGAGAAACTCTAAGACGATCATACGGCGTACCCTACCTTCGGACAAAGGGAATCTGTTGTAACGTACGTATAGCAAAGCAGAAGAACCCTTTGAATCTGAATGTGATAGCTATAGGAACATCTCATGATTTCACATGCAGCCAATTCTTATGCTCATGATCTGGATTCTATTTGAAGGAGGTGAAAATTTGGGGTTGCTGTAAGTGGTTGGTGGGTAAAATGAAGGAAAAAAATGTTCCCTATAATCGTATAAGTATACTATGCCTACTATGCATATCATAAATTTCATGCATGCCATATATGCATAAAACATACACTGCATATAGACATACACATCCCAGATCCTGTTGATGTTTTATACAGGGAAAAAAAGAATAAGAATGAATTTTCTGTGGATGGATTCTTTAGCATTCTGAACATGTTTTTGTAGGGTAAGGTAGCCTTATTTTTGAAAAAGAAAAAGGGGTTTGGTATTGCTAAAACGGGTTATTTTATGGAATTATCCTTCCACCTCTCTCAATTTTAGAGATAGTTCACTACTTACTGTAATGAAATCTGTTGCGCAACCGGCACGAGATACCCTTTAATGCCACGCTGCTTTAAGCACACACAAAATATGAGTATGTGTTGGCTGATCCGATGTATGCAGCAGCCTGCTTATGGAAAACCATTTTTTCTATACCCGAATACATGAATGAGATCTAATTTATTGGTGGACGGCAATTCTTGTTGGAATTCTTGTACTCTACACGAATACACACTATATTTCAGGTCCCTATGTTCCCTGATTCGCTGAACGTATACCTCTGCTTACTACAGCTAGGTACATACTTTGAGCATGCAGGGCTCTATGGTAAGATGACGACCGATGGACGAACACACGGCGGAAGGGGTAGGATGCCACGCTATCAACCACGAACACCACTCTGGGTTGCTTCCCATTGGACTCCAAGCACTCCACTTGGACCCTGATGTATATAGTAGGCTATGTTATAACCCGTGGGCTGGGTACAGTAATGAGACATAAAAAATAAAATAAAATCGATACATACTTGCCGACAAACAGAATCGTATGTGCCAAATGGTTCAGAGAATTACGTACTTCCACTTTTTACCAACATCCAACTTCTTGGCGATGACAACCCCAGGAAACACTTACCGTCCAGTTTAGCACACGACCGAGCGGTGCTTCATCCGCGGAGTTAATGTATAAAGATCTGCAAAACTTACATGTAGAGTTGGAGATGCCGAGACGCGGGTATGATGGCAACAGAGTGGGCAAAAACACCAACATTCCAGAGAACGCCTAAGGATCCAGCCTAACCAATCGAGAAGCAGTATACTAGGAGCAGGTTAATAGATTACAAGGTTTTAATCAATATTGCAGCCATTTAATCTTTCAAGAAACAGACTGCTGTTACTGTGGAGCTAAAAAACTTCAAGAGTTGATTTTGAAGGAGGGCGGCCCGATTTTTACCGGCTAAGCCCTTCTCGAGTGATATCGTATGTCTAATCGATTATCTATCTCAATTCTACGTTGATTGCCTGACAATCATACGTTAGGATAAATGATTCACTTCTTCCATTATAGTTTTTTGCCAACTTTTCTACGTGAGTAAAACGATTCAAATCGGAGGAATCCCACTGGAAGCCATAGAGATACATGATTTTGTGTTGGTTTCAAAGCAGGGCAGCACCTAACACTAAGCCATATGAAGCTTAGCGATCATCAGATGCCCAACGAAACTAAGCGGCATTGGGTATAACTAGATATAGATTCTTAGCCTTCATGTTTATTCAAACCGGCTCCATAAGTTTGTGTCGTCAAGTTTCATGCTAAGCTAAACTATTGTCTAAAGTCTTCTACTCTATACATTTCACGAGTCTATACTTGTGTCTATTCGTATACGGCTTCAAGTTTTCACCATAAATTGCGACAATTGAGATCCAGAGCAGCGGGTCTTGAGATACGTTTCTGCCCACGTGTTTCCACTAAAAGCACCAACAGAACAGAAAAATACACAAAATTTCAATAATACTTGAAGTGGCCGATTTTTTTTATCTTTAATACAAATACTATAGACTAAGCTTTATGTGGAATTTCCCATAGAATTTGATGGCTAGAAATGCTTTTGTACTACAGTTTTGTTCACCGACTGAGAAAGAATGAGTACACGTGCTCAAAGACCCTCAAAATTAAGATCAAAGACGTCGACTGAATCGGCGAACTGGCCACCAACCAGGTTGCTTTCTGCCTTCAATTATGATCACGCATTAACGGAATGTCCACGTCTTACAGCCTCATCGCTGATCTTTGCATCTGAGACAAAAGATACTATGTTGAGCGCTACACAAGAAACGTCGCCAGTTGCCAGGGGATGCTGTAGTTCCACAACTGATGTACCAAATCAAATTCTTTTTTTTCCAAAATTTTTGGAAAATAGTTATACTTGACGGGAATACCCAACGGTACACTTCTCAGCCCTCTCAGAAAGGAAATCATCATCCCCTTGCATCCACTTCTGCAAAACATATCACCAAATTACCTACAAGAATACAAACCTCATCGCAAAAGCCCTATTATAATTCAATTACCATTACGTCAACAGACCGCGCCCAATGTTTTCTCCAAACAACTGCCAATGCCAAGACAAAGTATCATTTGATTATAGTTAAAAATCACCCCATAGGGCTCTTAATTCTTTACTTTTTCCCAGCAAACTTTTGAAGTCATTGTTATGCCATTGCCATATAACAATTGCAAGGGGATGCGTCATACTTCAAGTGACCTCAATCTACATTAACATGCGAACATAATACATCATTCAATGAGGCCTCAATTGATAAATTTATCATTCCAGCAGAAATCGTCGTACGATAAAATGATGCATTACATACAACACAGCAGAAGAAGAAAAAAACCGTTTTAGTCTTGCTAAATGATCGTACGATAGATCACGACACTTTCAGTACGTATATAGTTCGAAAGCCACCTGAAGTATGAATCGTACGACTGATTGTAAGTATATCACTCGGTTTTCATGCAGTGTCTCATAATCCTTGATGACAAACCCGGGGAGGCAGGGGAGTCTCCCCTCCCCCTCCCAGAATCACAGTGGAGTGGTTATTCTCTTTGCATCTCGGTGTAGTGGTATCAATCCCTGTAAATACGCAAAAAAGACAGCGAGTTCGAATCCCGTGTCGCTTCCATAGGTGTCGCTTGGTTACTGGGGTTTGTACTCAAGGGAATTTTACCCGGTGGTCCGGATAAGTGATCATAACTACTTGATACATACCTTCTTAGGTATTGACAAGCGTTGCAATGGGTTTGGGAAACTGGGGTTTGGGTGATCAGGGAACATCGACAGATGGCATAGACCACGAGGTCGGGAGTTGGTTTTTTTACATATGTCCTGCATAGGCTTTACAGGCCTTGGTCAGTATATCAATAAATAAAGAAATCAGGGGAGCCAAGGGAGCTCGAGATGGTGTGCCCAATAAACCAATAGCCAATAGCTAACCCAAACCCTGGGGGCCCATCAACCACCAACGCATGTTTCACAGAAGAACCATGGCATGAGAATAACAAAAGCAATTCCTTCCGCCGTCATCGGATGTCAGCCATCGATCACATTACGCATGGCAAAAGAAATTCCTTCCGGATACTGTGCGCAATACATCGAGGTTGAGGATATTTCAGGATGTCAGACAATACGATAAAAATAACACGTTATTGGACGTATCTTAAGGGTACATAACGATAATTCCTTGGACATATTTGGGTGACACAAAACCAAACTCCAGTCTACATATGTAATCTGAGATAATGACAATCCAAATTTACCCGACGAGGGCCCAGAGTATGAATGAAAGATAACGCTGAATCGGACTTCCGATGATCTGGTTGACATATTCACAGTTTATCTTTTAAAATCGTCATAGCGATGTATTTTTAAGGTACATAGAATTGCAATTCATGTATACATCTGTTGCGCGGTGATTTTCACCCACGGATAATACGAGTGAGACGTCATGATTCAATATGTGTGCTGCCGCTCTGCAATCACAATCCTTCACCTCTATCTTGTGCGTAGATAAATTTCCTCTCTGTAAATTGACTACTCACAATTACTCAACAATCTTCATTTCCATCCGCATCTTATATCGTCTCTTTTTCTTCGTTGCCAACCTGTTCGTGGTTTGCCAAGCAGCGACTTTCAGCCTCGACATTATTACAACAAAGTACAACCAGAACCGATCGCCATGAGTCATTCCTTGAGTCTTTCAGCATACAAATTTTGTAAGTCCGATAGATTTTACCGGTTTAATATTACGAAAGTCCGTGATTAATAGACGTCAATGACACGAAGGATTTGTAATTCTTGTAAGATGATATCATAATATATATATTTTCAAGGCGCGGAATTGCGGAAAACCTCCGAGATATATTAAAATCATCTCGTGTGCCAGCATATGAGACCTGGCATTTGGTGAATGGAGTATAGAATAGTAATCAGATATCTGCAGCATCATGGATACATACTCGACACCGGGCAAAGTGGGTGATAGTTTGTGCTTCATTGTATTGCACAAATTAATCTTGTAACCGCAAAGTTTATCGGCTGTTTTTAGTTACCCATGCTTGAATAAAAAACATTCAAGTTCATCAACCATAATCCATCACCTCTCCAATATATAATCCTCAATCCTCGCTCCTCGGTCCCCCCCTCCCCCCCAATCAAAAAAAAACCTCTTCCTACAGCCCATGCATCACAAACCCCCAAAATACCTCAAACTACCACCGCCACTTATGATACCAGCCACATCATCCCCCACAATCCCCCCTCAGAATAACTCAACTCCAAAACTCTTTTACCAGTGCCTCCAATCGCTGTATGCAATCCACAGAGCTTTTCGTAAAGCCCATGATCTCCGGAATAACGGGCACGTTTTTTCCAAAGTCACGATATTCTCTAATACTCAGGCTGCCTTGTATCGCTTACAGAATAACAATGAAAGACCAGTCAAACTATCAACATCTAGTCACATATCACTGAACCTCAACTTCGACACCGTCGAGTAGACTTGGAATATCGTTAGATCCCAAGCCAGATTGGACTCACCGGTGACGAGGCTACAGATACTGCGGCAAGATGGCAGAAGTTCTCCTCCAGTTAACGTCAGGCCATACCCTGCTTGGTACATATCTGGCGAGAATCAAGAAGAAAGATTCAGATAGTTGCTGGCTTTGTAACTCCTGGGAAAAGCATTGAAGACAGGGCTTCTGGCGTTGAAGAAGAAAAGGCAGAAGCGGACAAAGATACAGAGAGTTAGTGGAGGAACAAGGATGAATGTAGTGGCATTATTTCAAGATGAGCGGCTGGCAGGTAACATACTGGAGTTTCTTTAACGGATAGGTGTAGGAAAATGGTTAGTGTAGGATATCATTAAGCTGCCACTCGGGATTAAGTTGACACGAAGGTGTTTGTTCTTGGTGATTTTTTTCACCGTGTTTCACTATGTTTTTACGGTTTTTTTGTTGTTTTGGCTTTTTTCATTTTTCGTTTTCCGGTACCATCCATCTCAAAACCCCATCCTACAACCTAAAAACAACATCCAAAGCCTCTACTTCTCCCAGCTCCACCCTTTTTCACGTTTTTTCATCCCCCACCCTCCCCCGGGCCCTTGTTTAGACCTTCATATTTAGACCTGCATTTTCATTTTACGTAGGTACATAGATATTCAGATATTCAGATATTCAGATATTCAGATATTCAGTTCCATGCTTCTGTCTTTCTGTCTTTCTGTCTTTCTGTCTTTCTGTCTTTCTGTCTTTCTGTCTTTCTGTCTTTCTGTCTTTCTGTCTTTCTGTCTTTCTGTCTTTCTGTCTTTCTGTCTTTCTGTCTTTCTGTCTTTCTGTCTTTCTGTCTTTCTGTCTTTCTGTCTTTCTGTCTTTCTGTCTTTCTGTCTTTCTGTCTTTCTGTCTTTCTGTCTTTCTGTCTTTCTGTCTTTCTGTCTTTCTGTCTTTCTGTCTTTCTGTCTTTCTGTCTTTCTGTCTTTCTGTCTTTCTGTCTTTCTGTCTTTCTGTCTTTCTGTCTTTCTGTCTTTCTGTCTTTCTGTCTTTCTGTCTTCTCTCTTCTGTCTTTCTGTCTTTCTGTCTTTCTGTCTTTCTGTCTTTCTGTCTTTCTGTCTTTCTGTCTTTCTGTCTTTCTGTCTTTCTGTCTTTCTGTCTTTCTGTCTTTCTGTCTTTCTATCTTTCTATCTTTTTGTCTTGAGTTTTTCTGAGAATAGAGATGGGGGGGGGGGGGGGGTTATTTACGAAATACCACAGTGCTTCACAGAGCTTGACCTATTTCCACAGACCAAAATGCTAAAAACGTATGGTTTCAATGTAATCAGCAATCAAACCTTTCTTAAAAATCATAACATCATAACATCATAAGAAAATGCCGGTAAAGAATTTGACTTGGTATTAACTTATGTATGTATGTATGTAGGGAAATATATCAACATAGTAATGCTTATTAGCTATGTCCTGTAACAATTCAAGTTTTTTTTCAGTGGAGGTCAACACGGGATATACTGAATGACGATAATAAATACCACGAGACATATCAACAGTACAGAGAATCCAATTCTATTTTGTCACGCGCGCGATAAAAAAGCATGCAAAAAAAAACAAACATACAGTCACAGCAATCATACACCTACAACGCATTCGGGTACGGGGTACACAAATCCAACCTCCTATTCTCAAACCAAACAAAACCCTTCACACCTCACACCTCACATATCTGAGCATTCGGAATGCAAAACTCTCATTATCTACCTAATCAATTGACCATCGATTGTTTTCCTATTTTAAAAGAATCGTTCCATAGAAATTCCCCATAACTTTTTTTTTCCGGATAATAACTCCATAGGGAAGAAGAACTTTTTTGTGCTGTTAATTCGTAAACTTTTGTGTGTTGAGATATATTTTTAGTTTAATAGATACTGTAGTCCAATGCTAAAGCGATTTTTTTTCGTATCGTTTGTGATCCTTATGTTGGCAGCAATATCATATTCGTCCAGGCAATATCATATTCGTCCAGGCAATTCTATTCAGGCAACCAGCGCCCTTCATCGTCTTCTGCAAGATCATAGGAATCATCGTTATTTTGATGATGGTGATGGTGATAGCTGTCGCTAGCTCCGGCATCCATCATGTCTGTGTCGAGCTCCTGTTTAGGTGCAGAAACAGGAGGAAGAGGTGCGTTGAACCAGGCCAAAGATACAGTGCCGACTTCAGGGATATTGTTACCAGAGTAAACGAACTAGATTTGTTAGCTAATACGTTCTGAGAGGTTCCCGAGGACATGAAGAAGCAAAGATACCTTTTCAGCATTGCGACGGTCTTGGAAGACAAAGATTTTTGTGTCCGACTTTTCCGGATGAGATTCAATGGCTTCTAACTCAATTCCGTTATTCTGGGGGATATTGTTAGTATCACTAATTCATGGTAATTTAGGTAAGAAAGGAAAAAGCATACAATAAGGTAATGCCGGAACTCTTCCTCCTTGTCACCTTGCATATCCGGAATTGTAACGGCGACACGTTTAGTTCTGTTATCAAGCTTCATGGTTGGTATTCCACCGCGACCTCTCGGTGCGTAAGCTGCTCCCCGACCTCTAAAAGTAGCACTGTAACCGCCTCTACCTCTCGGTACGTATCCTCTTCCTGCAGTTGCGAAGCGACCACGACCACGACCTCTTCCTCTAAAAGCACCTAAATCAAATCCCTCTTCCTGTTGGCTGTGGTCAATACCGAGAGCATCTGCCTCTGCCTCAAGTGCCTCAAGCTGTGCTTTCAATGCGGCAGTTTCCGGGTCAACTGGCTTAGAGTTAAGATCCGGGGTACCATCAGGTGCAGGGCTTGGTGAAGCCGTAACAGATGATTTCTTTGCATGTTTCTTCGCCAACTTTTCCTTGAGTTTTCTCAGTTCCTCCTGTTGCTGTTTTAGCAATTCTTCTTGTTTCTTTTGTAGTTCTTTTGCCCGTTCTTCCATTGCTCTTTTCTTTGCCATTTTTTCTTCGTGGATTTTTTGGAGTTCTTCCTGCTTTCTCTTAACTTCTTCAATATCGATTTTCTCTTCATCGTTGTCAGGGGCGGGAGCTACTCCGTTTTCTGGGTCTGCGGAGTCTTCATCGGATGGTCTATACCAAAATACCTTGACGAATCTGTTATCGAAGATTGGTGCAGGTGAATCATAAGCAGCTTTTGCCATTTCCCAAGAAGTGAATTGTAAAATAGCCAGACTTTTATGAGGATGAATTTCAACTGTTTCCAAAGTTCCAAACATGCTGAAAAATTCCTTGATAGACTTTTCGTCGAGCTTGTCGTCGGGAATCTGCTCAACCACAAGCTTTGTGCTTCTTCTATCCCAGTTAGGACCGGTAGCAGAGAATTCGGAGCGACCACCACGACCACCACGACCACCGCGGTGACCACCTCTGCCACGAGATCCTCCACGCCCACCACGTCCATTTCTTTCTGCCGCGGATGAAGAAAACAACATCGAATCGTTCGGGTCGTACTCTGACTTGATTAGCTGGGGAACCCCCCCAAGAAGATTCTTCTGTATACCTTCACTCTTCCCATCCTGTCCAGGTACAACAATATGATCAACCCCATGTTCATAAGGACACATATCTCCCTTCATACAGAAACCCTTTTCATCATAATCCTTACACCTCTCTCCAACCTTCTTTACAATCTCCTTCTTTTCCGACATTTTTCCGTCCGGCTGGAATCCACCCCAAGTAGCTGCAGCCTGCGCTGCCAAATAAGCCGCCATAGGATCATTTGGATTAGGCGGCATCCACGGCGCCGGGAATCCAGGTGCAGCCGGTGGCATTCCAAACTGCAAACCAGACGGACTTGCCGCCGGGCCCCTAAATCCTCCCCTTCCAGCCTCCGAACCACCCCTTCCATTCCAACCAAACGGCACCGCAGCACCTCCAGCGCCACCACGGCGCGGCATTTTCCTATCCCGAGAACCAAAGCTCCGGGATCTATCATCCTCTTCAGGTTCATCGCGGTCGTAGTAAGAGCGCTTTCCGGCTCGCGCCAAACGGTCTTTGTGAATAGGTGGTGAGGTGGATTCAGTTTCCATAGGTTCGGCGGGGGGAGTTCCTTGGTGGGGTGTTGGCATGATTACTGAGAGGCCGCCGCCAACGAGAGTGGAGTTTACGGAGCGGAAGGCTTTGGTAAGGAGAGCGGTGAAGACATCGTCGACGAAGTGAGCAGTGTCTGCGCGAGTTAGGTAACTGAATATTTATGGATGTGATTAAAGCAGCTTACGCTCGCGCAAAAAGTCTTCGAGCTGTTCAATACACAGGGCTTTTACTTCGTCGCGGGATTGGTGATCATGGCGGAGAAGAGCGAGAACGTAATCGGCGAGAACATCGGAATCTGCGTCAGAACTAGTGATAATTTAGTATATGTTCTTTTCCATCGCTATTTTATTTTCTCTCCTTCAGGTAGGTAAGTCCAAACATACATATCTTCAAGACGCTTGACAATCCATTTTTTCAGTAGCGACGCGTCGTCTTCGTCAAATAACATTGATACAGACGGAATTCCGGGTTCGGTGCTTGTCGGAAGAAGTTGAACTGAGGTAAGGGTTTTCGAATATCAATAATTGCGTAGTATCGTTAAGGTTATTTCGTGCAGCGGTGATCGATAATTCACTGCGTTGCGGCTTTGAAAGAGATGTCGTTGTGAATGTTCAATGTTTAACGAAAGTAAGCCAAGCCTCTAACCAGACGTGGTAAGAAGACGGGATTACCCGTCCACTGGAGGTGAGTACTCCGGGGTAAGGGCTCTGCTTGTATCACAATAATCGATTTCTTCCTATTAGTTTTTCCGATGTTCGTTTATTCTTTATTTTCATACAGTTACAATTGATATAATAATGTACTGATATCTTTAGAAGCTATAGGATCAGCTTATCCTATCCTGTTGTAAAGAACAGCGCATGACATCACCTATAACAATAACCATAAAGCCCGGTACATAAATCCCTTTCTTCAAAAGTCCTAATATTAAAATTTTTAGGGTTACTTTTCCGGGGTTCAACTGCCCAACCATCCAATTGCTCAACTTTCCAACTGTCCGGAAAGTAAGTAAGATATTCCTTCATTATTTTTCTAACCATGCCAACCAGGCCCAGCAGCTCCGCAGCTCCGCAGTATGAGTACGATTATGACTAAAAATACCCGTTATAAAAACTCCTTTTAGAAAATCCAGAACAAAATGTATGCATCCCATCACAACACAAATGTAGAACTCATGAACTCCAGTCCCATTCCCTAATATTTCTCATGAAGAATCGAATTTATATCGTCTTGTCAGATCATATGTTAAGACTTGTTAAGACATTGATACATATCACCCCTCATGCTCGCTTGTGACAAATCACGCCTGTAACGCCTATTTATGCCCCATGCCCGTCATGTCCGTCACGTCCCATGATCCGTCACGCTCGCTCACGAACACTCAAGCTCGCTTACGCTAGCTCACGCTCCAAACCCCCAAACCCCCCACCTTCCTCACCCCTCCCCCGGCCACCCCATCGTCAGCTCGCCGCCGCAATAACAATATCACTGTTATCCGGTTGTCGATGACCTCTTTTCTCCTCCCTTCCTTTTCCCTTATCTATTAAACTCTGATAATCATCCAAGCCATCATCATCCGTAAGATCATCCTCGAATCCAACCCCAGAATCTACTGATCTCAGGGCACCTAATGCTGTTCTTGGTTGTTTATAGGCTTTTCTACTTCTTGGCCAGGTTGTTGCGTTTCGGCTGTAATTGTGACGTTCTGGCGTTGGTAGTTGTGGGCTGGCTAGGGTGCCTAAACTACCTAGATTGCCTAGGGTGCCTAGGTTCCCTGAGTTTAACGAGTTCCCGGAGTTTTCTACGACTACATCTGCTAGAGCTCGAAGATGGGACTGTGAATGTGAAATTGAAACTCTCCGTTGGGAGTGTCCCGGTGAAGACAAAAACATTAAACTCTCCACAGCATCTTGTTCCATCGTCCTTTGTGCATCCTGGGTTGTTAGTGGAGGTGTTGCGGGGATAATAGACGATCCTGTTGATACTTGGCTTTGGTTACTGATGGAATGGTGAAGGCAAGGAGGTTGACGATGAGGACTGTAACCATATGATCTTCGGTCTCGGTCGGGGATGATTTGTGCAGGAGGTTGTAGACCGCTACGGGATTGATGTGCGGATGTTGCTGTAGGATATCTTGCAGTATTCGAGGGTGTTATAGATTTTGCTTGTAGTAACGTTTTCGTAATCGGGTTATGGCCATGTTCTCGCCAGAAGGATTCATAGGTTCTATTTCCTGGTATTCCGGAGGGATGATTCTGTGATAGCGGATAAGCGGATGAAGGATCACTATTTGTACGGTGGTGGTGGTGTCTAACGCTTTGATCGTAGCCGTGGTCATCGCCGCCTATGCTATTTTCTCTTTTGATACGTACGCGTGGGGATGTAGAAATTTGACCTTGTGATACACGCGCTTCAATTTGGTCGAGGGATTCAGAAGTCCAGTTGTTCTGAATTTTTAGTAGCGCGTAGGTTAATCGCGTTCTTAGCTGCGACGATAACTAGGACACGCAAACCGCGTCAGCAGGGGACCAGGCCAGAATTTTGCACGTGATGACTCACCTGGGCAACATTGCGGGGGCTTGTGTCAACAGCAGATTGAGATCTAAGGCAACCAGGAGTAGAAGGAGATGCAGGAGTCACTGGTGATCCATTCTCAGTGTACATAGACTTCATTGTTCCTGAAGCTGTACGCTTTGTCCCCGCAGTAGCCAGTCCCACTAACGGACTTGCGGGGAAGGGATTGCGTTGAGGTTTAGAGGCAGAGAGGGGTATGACTGGTGTAGTAGCTGTAGATATCACGGCAGGCGGTGAACCGGGGGTGGATGGCATATTTTGTGGTGCCTGTCCCTCCTCTCCACTCGGTGTGAGGGCTGTAGTATCGTTACGAGGCGGCATCGTGGTGGATAATTGCGCGTCGGGTGACTGTACGTTCAATGTGGGTAGCGGCCGCGCGTGGACAGGCGTGACGGCGGTGGTGGGTATCGCGTTCGCAACGTCGTGTAAATCGTTTCGTTGGGATTCGGACGTGATCGTGGTGGCGGTTGTCGTGTGGTCGGTGTGGGTGTTGTGGTTATGGGGGGTGGTGGGTGCGGTGTTTGTAATGTGCGCTGCTGCGGAGATGGTGGGCAACATGGGAGCGGCACCAAATCGATCAGATTTTGGTGATAATAATTGCTCAGATTCGGTTAAAGAGTCAGAGGTCATGGCTCGGTATTAAAAGAGGAATAGAGGCCGTCGTCTTTCGTTTCCAACGTTTTGTCTGGCGCGGTGGTGGGTTGGGTTTGGACTCGGCCTCTACACGGAAGGAGGCTGGTGGGAATCTCGTCGAGAGCGCGACTACACGTGCAGATTAGGTGCCAAGAGTAACGAGGGAATAATGATGCGCGACATGACAGGCGGCCAAACACGATTCAGTAAATATATTTTCAATGCATATTTTGTGCTCGCCGGTGGAATGGTGAAGAAGCATCAAAAGAAGCTCGACATGTGCAGAAATCAAAATACGTGCAGGTGCAGAGATCTGTCAGAAACACGCCTGTTTGAGATGTCTACGTGAAGAAAACACGCCTCCTCCGGGAAAAGAACGCCACTTTTCTCCTGTGCGGCATATAAAAAAAAAGGCTTGGGTAACACTGGGTATCAGGGCAGCCAGTTGCGATAGTCGATGGCGGGGGTCTTCCGTGGTATATTCTGCGTCAATATTTCTCATTTCCAATTCCAAAATCAGATAGTTCGATGCCGTCACGAAACAATCACCAGGTCAGCTGTGCTCGTCATTGGTGATACCTTGCGAGACTATCCCGAAGCCGGTATCAGCCTGAGAAATTTATTGGTCAATTTGAAAGTAGAAATAATAATTATTATTGTTATCATAACGCGGAACATAATTCCCTGTGAGAAAAAAAATCAGGGTTAACAGTGCGTGGTGGGAAAGTTGACTGCTCTTTTTTCGAATTCGTGGGTTTGAGCTCCTATCACCCGCGCGGTTACGCTAGAGCAAAGTAGGATTTGTCTAGCGAGTGCAAGTCTATGATCATGTGCGGGGCTAGAAGAACCGACTGCTCTAGAGAGATACGACCGACCTGCTAGATTCTGCCTTCCCCGCCTTTCTAAAACGTGATTTGCGGCCGTAAGCAGCACCAACGAACCGAACGAAGCTCGAACCCAGGGAGCTGTCGCAGCAAGGCCCGTAACTAAACACGCTCTCTTTGATCAGCGAACGATCTTCACACCGATTTCCGAACCCTGGTGGAAGCTCGCGAGATGGCCAAGATTAGAGTAGAACCCTCGGCTCTAAGAGCTCGTATCGAAATCGGTTATCTCGACGCGTAAAATCAGCGAGAAATCGATAGTAAGATCTTTAATCAATCCCGATCCCGATGCCAGACCCCCCAAGCTCGGCCCGGGGAGCCCTGACCTCGTGATGAAAGTGACTACAGTCCGCTATCCATATAATTGCGGAATCCTCCCAGATACAGCATCGCCTTGCTTCAGCCGTTGATGTAGAGCTAATCGTGCAGCTACATAATGTGCAATTCTACGAACCGTAGGGAGCCGTAGGGGAACATAGGGGACCATAGGGAAGAATAAGAAATACCTGCAAGGCCAAATCTAATTCATTAATGATATGTATAATGAGTCCCTTGATTTCAAGTCAACTCCTTACTTTGAAGCGAACTGGGAATACCGAAGTCAAAATAACGTGTCTTATCGATAAGTGTAGACTCACTCGCTAAGCTGCATGCTATGCGTCATGAACCATCATCATACAAGCTCGTCGAATCACTATGTATAAGATAACTACAAGTTTAGTTATTTCACTTTGAAAGACCTTGAGGGTATTATTAGTCTTGCATCTTTTTTTATCCGAATTTTGAAGCACACTGTTCAAGCCTACCGTTGTACACTGAATCCATTGCACTCGTAGTCTGTTTTCAGTAGTTTGTGTCCGCCGTGTGTGATCTCCACCTCCATCTTTTGTGTATATAATCGGCTCTTCTGTCGGCCACTCTCTTACTATATCCATTCAATGTTCTTCTTCCATCTTTCACGTCTCCCTTTGCAACACACACTTCAAAACGGTATCAGAACCATAACTCGAACAACTGGCGTAACTTGCCTTCTTTTACTCTAAGTTTCTTTATTCCTCACCATCTTCCGGTATCTTAAAACATTTCACTTTGGCATCTGGGGACAACTCCTTCCATTTCCACCGTCCTCGTCATAATCGCAATGCAACCGGATTCGCCCTCAGATATGACGCTACTCGCGAGTCAGGTATCATTTTGTGTCGTCGTGGATACTGACACTAAAAGACATTAGGCAAACGGATTCATGTTTTCTTTATAATCGAATGTTGATTCAAGTATTGTTGTCGAGGCATTGGACGACTGACGATAGGTATCCGGCCCAAGCTGCCGACTTTGATGTGTTGCGTGGGTCATTCTGCATCCGGGCCTGATTTTCCAAAGGAGAATTACTTATTGACTACGGAGTGACGGATTATAGCACATAGGAATTGCTGTTAATTTTCAATACAGCATACTGGGAGAGAATTGGTGTGTTGACTAGATAATTTCGAACCTTAGGCACGAAGTGATATACATCCTGACCTTTTACGGGGTGGATTTCGATTCCAATCAGTATGATTTTGACCTTGGATGGACTAGGCTTCGATTATGCTAATGGTTCTACGATAAGGTACCCTGAGTGAAGAACATCTATTATGACGATAATGTATGTTTGAATACATAAGACCTTCGCGAGGCTCGGCGATACCATGCTATAATATTGAGGATTTGCTCATAATACAACGGAGTGATCAATCATTAGGCTTCAAAAATCTCGGCCGAATTGTTCGATTGGAAGATTTAAAAGGCGATGAGCAGGGTTAAACCCACATGTTACAACGTCGACTCGGAAATCTGGCGGCAATCTGCTTAATGTCTGTATCACTCGACGACAAATTTATTCACTCTCTAAATCAAAAGAGGAATTTAAATCCCCAAATGTCAGCATTGGGTGCCGATATATTATCCCTCAATTCAGCAATCGAGTCCCCAAGGCACAATCTTTGATTTAGAGGATCACACCCAGTCAATTAAGCCTTAAATCCCATCCTAGCTGATCTGAGGAGAAGGACACACGAGCTGGTAATACCGAACAACAGTAATTACCAACGTAAACAGCGTAAACAGCGTAACTCGGTTCAATTATTCCCATCAAAAAGGCCCTTTAAGAATACACTACAATCTCTCCTCGTAATATTACAGGCCCAACTCAACAATATCACTCTACCAACCATCATGTGTTGCCCGGGCTCAAGCGCTTTCCTATCGGTAGTCATGTCTCGAAGCTACCGTGATGCTCTTCGCCCTAGAGTGACGGCGTTATCCAGCTAGCTCTTCCGCTGGTAACCAGGTGCACTAAATCCTTGGCTTTTGTTCCATGGTATACAGACGTACCAATGCCGTCATCGCCCCATGAACCCATTGTGCAACACTCAGACCCTGTAGTATCTCACACAACATACGTCAACACCGTCGCGTACATAGAGCTTCTCTAGACCATGGAGTATACGTTCCCAACCACATAAATATCCCATTTGCGTCACCTCCGAAGTCATCTTAACCAGATGTTCGCAGGACTCATCTCCAATTGTACATAAATGCATCGAGTTTAGTTAGTGCCACGGAACATCGATTAGTAGTGATGGTGGGGTACATAGCTCATGCAATGCATCCCGATTCCCCACACCTAAAGCTTCAATAGCTCTATAGAGCTATCTATGTAAGCTCCCGTTTCACCATCACCCATAGCTTTAAGCAGAGGTTGGTATCCCATGTACCACCATATATGACTACCACCATAGCGTTCAAGAAATCAGTCCCAAATAGAGTAGTTCTCCGTCTTTGTATGCCATACGTATACCCTGGAATCCTCCATGTAATAAACCCAACACAACACAACAGAACAGAACAGAATAGAACAAGGGACACAGCATCCAGCTTCCTCCCTACCATCCCTGGTTATGGGATGGTATGCGCCTCACATCGGATCTGATGGAGGGAGGTGTATCTAGCTAGGGATCTAGGCATCTAGGGTACTATACCATGGAGGTTATACAGTGCTATATAGGGTACACAGCTAGAGGAAGAAGAAGGAGGACCTACCTGTTATATCCTCTCTCTATTTTCTACCTCTCTAGCTTGCTCCACCTCGCTTTATCCTCATCTCTGGAAACCGGTTACGCTATAACCACCTTCGACTTGTATCAACAAGCAACACCAACCAGCAATACCAACACTAATACTGACGTTTGATTATCCTATACCCACCACTCTCCCCAAAGAAACAACAAAAACATCATCAGCATCATCATCATCATGCCTAAGATTATCGTAAGCCGCTGTCGCCATCTCCCCTCGGGTATAACTAAGTTCAACACCGAGCTAACATATCCAAAAAGGTAACATTCAAAGAAAACGCCACCGACGCTGAACGTAAAGAAGCCAAAGAAAAGGCTCAGGCTGCTTCGGTAGATCCTAGCAAGCCGCTGGATGAATATAATATCGGAAGCTTTAAGGGATTTGGGTATGTTCCTCTGCTGGGTGTCTTGCTCGGGCTTGTCTTGCTCTACCCATCACCTGCTTTTCTTGCCCTGTCCGCTCGGCCACCGCCCCACCCTGCCGCTGCCTGAATCTTCCGCATTCCCAGCGCACTCCGCCCCGCCTGCACCCGGCTGGATGGCTTTATCCCCTGAATTCCCCGCCCTGTACCGTCTCACACACCTCATACCCACTTACCTCACAAGCCCCGAATCGCTCCTACACCCATCCCTCCACAATCCCACTCATACATACAATATCTCCACCACATATCCACAATTCCACAGAATCCCATAGCTAACAAAAACAAGTGTCGATATGCCAGACGACTACGTTTCCACATTCGATGTCAATAGCCATGCTGCAGTAAAGGCGGTTGAACATGATGGGGTGGTTACTACTCAGTAAATCATTAGCGAAGATTGTGCTTGAAAGCTGGAGGCTGGGGGGTCGGTAGGGGTCGAGGGATCTAAGGACGGGTGGCTATGAGGGGAAGAACTGAGGGTGTTGTGGGAAGGGGAGTTGGTTGTTATGAGTAATGAAATGGAAATGGAGATGGAAATAAGGGAATGGAATGGAATTGCAGGGAAGGGGGGAGATTATATCAAATGGAATAAATGATTTTATATTATCTATCTTTTTGCTGGTGCTATGATGTGATGTGATGTGATGTGATGTGATGTGATGTGATGTGATGTGATGTGATGTGATGTATTACGATTTGAAGATGCTGAAGAAGAGAGAGAGGGTGTAGGTGGGTATTGAGTTTGTTTTTTATTGATGTGATGCAGTTGATTGATTGATTGATTGATGATATACCCATTTTCGGAATATCAACTATAAATCATGATTTTATAACCCCATATCCCCATATCCCCATATCCCCATATCCCCAACCTTTCCATATCCCAACCTTTCCATATCTCGATACCCCCTCCTGTCTACAGCATATCACCAGGCCGGCGGTTATCAACGGCCTAATACTTCGGGCCGATACCGATGTCGATACCGGTGAAGCTTAGTTGCCGCTTAGTTGCGTTATGCATATGTACATACGTACCTACCCATCATCTATATCTATATCTACATCGGGTGTATGTGACTGTAGCTGTACCCAGAGGCGGGGTGGTGGTAGTGGTGGTGGTGGGGTGGGGTGGGGTGGTGGTGGTGGGGTGCTTGGTTGCGTCATGGTTTATCACCGAGTGTGTTCATCTCAACTTCCAACTTCACCGAGTGTCAACTTCACCAACTTCACCAACTTCACCGACTATCAACTTCACCGACTATCAACTTCACCAGAGAGAAATAGAGAGGATCAAAGAGAGAAAGAGATTTTTAAATGCATCTATTTATTCCAATTTATTCCCAACCCAACCATAAAAAGAAAAAAAGAAAAAGTAAAAAAAGCAAAAGAAAAAGTAAAAAAGAAAAAAAGGAAAAAAAATCCAGAAAATTAAACACAACACACCTCAACGCCCTGCTTGTAACAAGTATCTTTTTTTTTTCTATGGCTTGGAGGTTTATGGGGTTTATGGGGTTTATGGGGTTTAAGAATTCCTAGGCCTAAGCCATCATCATATGCTTTATGATTTCTTGAGGATTCCCTGATGCGACTGCGCTCGACCTGCTTTAGGGATACTAATCCAACAGCGCTCGCCATACTTTATGGATACTAATCCACCTCAACACCCTTCAATTTCAAATAAACATCCGTTCCCCAACCAAAAGCCGACTGAACACTCAAGCTACCCCCGAAATACTCGGCATAAGCTCTACTTAACGGTAACCCATAGCCCAAACCCGCAATACTAGACCCATCACCGGCCGACGCTACACTATTATTAAATCTTCCCAACGCATCTTCTTCCTCCTCTCCTTCTCTAAAAGTCGTGAAGCTATAACTCCAAATATTCGGCATATCCTCAGGACTAATACCGCCGCCTCTATCTCTTATTCTCATCGAGATACCCGCGGTGTAGGGATCCTTTGCGATTGTTACTCTAATCGGTTCCGTTTGTTCTGCCTCCACAGAGGCTCGGAAGGCGTTTTTTAGAAGCTCGGTTAAGATGTATTCTAAATGAACGGGGAGATAGGGGAAGCGAACATCTGGATCTCCGTCGATGATTAATTGTGGACGGACTCCGTAACGAATTTCACAGATTTCGCCGACGAAGGACGCGCAGCTGTTGATTAGTCTTGCGGGTTGTAGGGCTGTGTCTATAGTGCCGATATAGGTGCTGCCGTATTTTACTAGTTCGACGGTTTCGCCTTCTTTGCCGGTTATGTCTTCGGGGTTAGAGGTCGAGGAAAGATGTAAGGCGATATGTTGTTCTGCCATTAGACGAGTTCCGATACGTTCGCGGAGGTGTTGATCGAGGAAACTTGTAACCTCCGCAGGAGTTGCGTAGCGACGACATTCTATGAATCCGCGAGCTAGGGTAGGAATGGTGTTGGAATGGGTCTTGACAATGTCGGTCAAAATCTCGGTGAATTTTAACTCCTCGAGTGGATTGGTTAATGAACTACTGGGAAAGCTGAGAATGCTTCGAAGACTGTGGAGGTAGTTGTTGAAGATTTGGGATACGTGAGGGTTCGAGACTATGATGAAGGGTAGGTTTCGTAGGGCGACTATACGACGGGATAGGCGCACGGGGAGGTTTTCACGGGTCGACCGGGCTGAGGCTAGGAGTGATTGAGGGGACAATGGAGGGCGTCCGAAGCTGAGGAATGCGGTTAGCGAAGGAACAAGGAGGATTATGAGAAAACAAAAGCGGGGAAGATGGACAAGCAGCTTACCGAATCAAATCTGTCAAATTTAGATCCTTCAGAGGCTTAGAGGCAAGCTTCGAGATCTCATCTTCATGTTCCCGACTCCAGTCCTCCAAAGAAAGCTCATCATGTTTCGGAGTCGCGTTTTCGAAGCCTACAGCTTCCGTAGCTCGTGGTGCTAATGTCGTGATACATCTCTGTTGTAATATAGTCGGTCGTAGGGTTCGCGAAGACACAGTCGCAAGATGGCGACAGTATGCTATCCGCATTGTGGTGATGCGTAGGCAAGGCGCGGTGACGGGATCGCGGGGGGAGAAGGTTATCTATGGAAAACGCGAAGCTAACTTTAGAGCAACCCGACCAGCAACCCAGCACCGAGCACCAAGCACCAAGTCAGTGGTCTACCCCGGATTTTGGAGCTCGGTAACAACCGGTAATTTTGGCTCGGCGTATGCAGAGACGGATATAAATTGACCCCCCAATAAGGTTGCAATCTCACGAGACGCGTGGTGGATTCATTTGCTTGGCTGTTTGGCGTACATACCCCGCGCTTTGAACTTGGGTTAATGTGGGGATCTGAGAGTCATGTGATGGATCAGGAGGTAAATTGATTCGTTGCTATGCTCTAGAAGCCTGGACTTTAAATTAGGGTCATCTGCAAACAAAAGCCTCTCCTCCAGTTTCTCCTCATGATGTTCTACGTTATGGAGTACAGTATATATAATTGGTCGGAAAGTGAGAGCACCCTGCTCAGACGTTCAAGTGCAGATGGCACGAATATCCATGAATCATGAAATATCACACGCTTTTGCACACTAGTTTTCAAGCCATATTTGTTTTATTCGTCTCCTCTCTTTCTTGATAAGATTATTCTGTAAGGCAGAATAAGAGATACTGTAGTATGTACAACAGACTCTGTTGCTCAGCGGATGGGAAGAATAAACTGGGGCGGTGTGTGGCAGTTTCAGGCTCAAACTGGTTACCGAGTGCATAAGTTGCATAACAATATTTGACTCAAAACAAATAAACAGACCCATTAACGCCTTTACACTTTGTGTATATATTCCAAGCCCACAGTGTAGCGTGAACATTGATTTCATACTCTGCAATATGGAAATCTGTTCTTCGGCCAGTACTCTTTTCTGCAGTTCTGTCACTGTCTCTGTCTCTGTCAAAGCCTCACTCTGATTCAATACTTTTTGAGTTCAATAGGTCATAATAGGATGGAAAATACATCTTATCGCTTGTGGATAGTCTTCGCCATGAATTTTCTTGTGCTTAACCAATGGCTCAGATTACAGCTATCCTCTGCTTTCTCATATCGTCTCTGTCTCTGGTCTGTATCCATAACATTCTCAGTACACGTCAGATTATAAGATTAAATTTCTCCAAACACACTGCGCCTTGAATTTAGTACCCGTAGCATCAAGATTTTGACTTCTTTCTGCCTCTCTTGTTTATTGCACTGATTTATAACGAAAGAAATACTACCCAAAGCTTTTTCCTGCCGTGCACCAAAAATATTCTTTCATACCCTCATAACTTGTCCAAGTAGTTCTTCGACCTCATTAAAGCTCCTTTGCTTACTGATATCCCTAGAAATTCGTCCTGTGTTCAACAAAAAACTTAGCCACTCTACGCCAGAAAATCCCTTTGAGACTTCCCGCTTGTGCATTTATAAGGTTGTTGGCGTGTATATATCTTCCCCTAAATAGTAAAGAATATACCATCGCCCATGATGTTTGCCATCAAGAAAATGGTCACTTGGAAGAATTGCAATTTGCATGAAAGACAGCCTTACAAACACTTTAGCTATCGAAAATGTTGGTTATAGGAAGCTCAGGGCTGAACCAGGGAGTATATTGCGTAGTGTCTTAATTTTTCTTCTTCGCTTGAAAGCAATGTGGTTTTTATCTTATGAAGATGCAATGCTATTGAATTATCCAATCACCGGCAGGGACACAACGTAATCACGCCCGAGCCCCAGGATCATATTCTAGGGCTCGCTCGAAGCTTTGGTACATCTAGGGTACCGCTTTTCAGACCAGAATCACCAGATATTACATACACTACGGAAAATACTTTCAAAGGCTCTAAAACTCCTGTTCAGCAGACCCTTGATTTGATATATCGTATTCCGAAAAAAAGTCTCAATTTTCATTCGTTATAAAGTGTCTCGTCCACAAACATCCGCAAAGTCAGATATATGCCACGCTAGATAGTAAGTAAGTAAATTTATCACCTGAGCTAGCTTTTCTTGGCCTGCTTTGAATTCACCCACGGGCTGACTAGCGAATTCGTTTCCCACATAACACTTCGGGCTTCTGTCTCGGTCTTTAGAGGCGTTAGGTCAATCTCAAGTTGGTAGATACTGATAACAACCGAAATCCATGTCGATGTTTTTGTTTCCAAATTCGAAGAATTGAGAATAGTTTGTAGCCGCAACCAGGTTCGACCAGCCTATATAAGCAGCTTTGATAACTCCACGGGAACTTCAATAACGAAACTTATGATTCGAAATTTCCATGATGAGATTAATCATTGAGGTGTTCAATGAGATGAAGAGTAATAGGAGACAGGAGACAGGGTGGGAAGTAAATATCCTAGGTGTTGCGTATCATTGGGTATTACATAGATTCAAGGAGCTTTCTGGCAATTCCCCATGAGGCTGCGGCGATTAGGTGAAGTAAAAGTTATCTAAACTCTATGTTTTCGGTTACTGTAATTAGAGAAACTAAAAATTTGCATTGGAGGTAATATTTATTCAGTTCAAGCGCTATGAACCTCGCATCCAGCGAGTGCTGTCTATCTAGCTAATAATAAGTACCAAGGACACAGCGAAACATTCCTACACATCAGAATATCTACGAATATAGTCATAGGCATGCTATTTATATTTTGCCTACATATCGGTATCTCATGGGACAAATGTCAAACGTGCTTTACAGCCGCAGGGACTACATACAGCCACACCTACAGCTTCATTGACACTTCACATGGAATTTCCCGAGCAATGTATTCCCGCGCAGGTATATAATTTTCCGACATATCATATGACATAACCCGAAAACGCTGCACATTCGATATGCCACGTCATGTGATTTTTATAGAACAGCTGGGGAATGGGGAATGGGGAATGTTACTAGTGGGGTTATAAGTACATAGGTTTAAATACTAGTCTAGCGTAGTTACATTCCAGTCAGCTAGCTAGCTGCAGCATCATAAAGATACATACCAGAGATGCGAATTGAGACTTGAGTATATATATGCGCAGGCAATGGTGTAGAGCGGATGCAATTAGAAGCTCTCAGATATGTGATAAGGGTAAGTAACACGCGCTAATAAAGTAACCATGGAAATATCTATAACTACGTACGTAAATCTGAAGCAAAAGAAACCGTGGAAAGATTAATTAAAAAAAAACTCGAGAAATTTCTATATCGTATTTTTTTATTAATTGCCATGCATTTTTAAATGTCCGATGACTCCAGAGAGATTTTCTTACTATAAAGTTTTAAAGTTTAAAGCTTAAACACTCCCCATCACTCGCTTGCATCATGTCAATTCTTAATATCCCAAATTTCGTTTATAAAAACCACCCACCTTCACAACCACACCAATCCTACCTTTCCTTTATACTCTCTCTCTCCTTTGTATCAGAATATCAAATACCAAAGATACATATAACCCCCTCCCCGGTCCCGTGTGACGAAAACAATAGATTCATTCATGAATCAGCACTCGATTGGTTGATATACGTATGTTTTAAAGGATTACGGGTTTATCATTATTTTGAGGCGTAGGTGTAGGCGTAAGTGTAGGTGCAGGGGACAAGAAGGTTATAACTTATAAGAGAGGGATAAGACTGAGCTAAGGTTAGTAACGCCGACGACAGTAACGCTTAACCGTCTCTATCTCTCTCTCCTTACTAGGATGGATATGTGAATCATGAATGTCATGTCAAAATATTGATCCCTTCTAATATTCTTTAGAGTTACAACCACATCCAGATAAATCCGTATAGCTATGGTGCTATAGGATTCAAAAAAAAAAAAAAAAAAAAACTTGTAACAATTGAACCTCGTAATACCTAAACTCTTTAATACAGTAATTTTTTATACAGTATAACAGGATCTAAATCAGTTCACTATTCAGAGGAATTAATTTATTCATTCGTTAATTCGTTCATTTTTTCATCATATATCTATTTGTTTTTCATGGTTTCGGTACCGGGTTACATAATCTAACCTACCTAACCTACCTAAGATACCGAATGTTACCAGTGCCCATTCTTTTCCCATTCTATTCCATTCCCGGGACTCGGCAACTTTCAACTTATAACATAACTTACATCCTACATCCAAAATCCAAAATCCAAAATCCTACATCCTCTACAAATCCTCTAAAAATCCTCTACCCATTCCCATTCCCAGCACTATGCAAGCCCAAATTCCTATCCCTATACCAACATCTCTCCAAGCACCAAACCCAACCAAACCAACCGGAGGGGTGTGGCAGCAAACCCCACCCTAATTCTATATCTACCAAAAACTAGTACATATGTGATTACATATATGATTCCATATCTCCATCATATCTCAAGCTAAGAATAGCCAGCACGTAATGCAGGACAAGTATGTATATAGGAAGGTAGGTAGGAAATCAAAGTTGAAAGAGCCCAGAGCCCAGAGCTTAGAGCCCATAGTCCAGAGCTAAAAGCTTCCATGACGCCGGTCGCGTACACGCCATAGATACATAGCCGATGAGTGTCACTTCCACTAGCTTCATAGCACCATAATCCCATACCTACACAGAAGGAGCTCCAGGAAGCTTGATGGAAGCTTTACCGGAGCTTTGAGCTTTTGTACGTGGAAGCTTTTGGTTGACGTATTCATTCAGCTGGTATTCTAGCTCAAGTTATTTTAAGTTGTCCGAACTCTGCACAGACGTTCACGGTTCACAGGGCAAACAAACAAAACCACGCAACTTGCAAAGGAAATAATAAAATAGTATGCAGGAAAAAACCGATGAAATTCACTCAATCTACGCCGCTATGTAACACCCACCCATAACCCAAGTCCTAGTCTACCTTAAAGTACACCCAAAAACATTACCGCCTTCTCCAAGTTTACAACTTCGAAATAATAGCCTGAGCGTACTGGCTGTTGGTGGCGTTTCCACCAAGGTCACCAGTGATGCTCTTTCCCTCCGCCAAGGTGTCCATGATGGCCTTGGTAATCTTGTCAGCGTGGCTGTTGAGACCCATGTGCTGCAACATCATCATGGAGGACAACAACAAGGCAGTAGGGTTGGCAAGGTCCTTTCCGGCAATGTCGGGAGCAGATCCTATTATATCTTATCAGCAAAAAGGTCGCTTCCGTGTCATCCGAGAGGGGTCCTACCGTGAACAGCCTCGAAGATAGAGCACTCGTCACCAATGTTGGCAGAGGGGGTAAGTCCAAGACCTCCGATCAATCCAGCGCACATGTCAGAGACAATGTCTCCGTACAAGTTGGGCATGACCAAAACCATGGGCTGGTAAACCTTGGGGTCGGTAACCATCTTCAAGCAGGTGTTGTCGAGAAGCTCGGTGTCGAACTCAATCTTGGGGAAGTCCTTGGCAACATCACGGGCAGTGGAAACGAAAAGTCCGTCGGACATCTTCATGATGGTGGCCTTGTGGACAACGCGGACCTGGTGCTTTCCGATGCTCTCGGCGTACTGGAATCCGAAACGGAGGACACGCTCGGAAGCGTTACGGGTAATGAGCTTGATGGACTGGACAACTCCGTCGACAACCTCGTGCTCAATTCCGGAGTACTCTCCCTCGGTGTTCTCACGGATCAAAACGGTGTCGACATTGTCGTAGGGGGTCTTGAATCCGGGAACAGAGCGGCAGGGACGGACGTTGGCGAAAAGGTTGAAGGTACGACGGAGAGTAAGGTTGAGAGAGACGTGTCCCTTTCCGATGGGGGTCTGTGGAATGTTAGGTATGTAGTCGGAGTGAGATGCCGGCGGAACTCACGGCAAGAGGGCCCTTGAGCGCAACGTAGTTCTTCTTCACCGACTGGATAGCAGCGTCGGGGATGGCGGTCTTTCCGTCCTTGAGAATGGGAGTGACATCGACAGTCTCCCACTCAATAGGAACCTAAGGTAGAGAAAGAAAGATGTTAGCTTTCGGTTTCCCAGTCGGGTGAGTTTTGTGTCTGGGAGGTTATGAATGTATACCTTAGCAGCAGCGAAAATCTGCTTGACGGAGCGAGAAATCTCGGGTCCGATACCGTCTCCCTCGATGAATGTGACAGTGTAGTTTCCCTGCAGTTGAATATCGTGTTAATGTTGGTTTCTTGATTGCTGATTGCTGAAGCATGGCGGGGTATTCCACTCACGTTGGAGTTCTTGGTTCCGAGGAACTTAGCAACGGGCTGGTCGTTGTTGGAGGTAGCATAGGTGCGTAGTCCGATCTGTGTCTGGCATGAGTTTCTTCATGTCTCTCTCGTCTCGTAACTGATTTCAGGTTGAATATACCGCTCTTGCCCGGATGAAGGGAGCTGAAGAAACGCTCCTCGAAGCAATGGTGAGAGATCGTACGAAAGACATGGTTGTGGTGATGTGGTGGAGGAGTTATCCGGAGTGGTGGGGTTTTGTGTAGGAGGAAGGGAAGTTGAGGCTTGGTTGTTGCGGTATTTGGCGGCACTGCCTTTTTGTATGTCTTTGGCTGTCGGAGAAGTGGAGATGTGCAAAGACAGCGTATTTGAGTCGCAGACGATATCTCAATCGAATTAGGCTCAGGCTCTTCCGTTCAGGCTGTCCGGACTGTTACATCTTCATCGGCGACTTGCCAACCAGCGCTCGCCGGGTTGTTTGCCGGAACAGCAATTACCTCATAACGGTGGACGAGCCGCCTGTTGCTAAATGAGAGCTCCGTGTTATCAGTCAATCGATTTGATCAATCTTATCAGATCGAGCTGTATGTCGCTGCATCTTGCTGTATCTTGCTGTATCTTGCTGCTGCTCTGCTGAACGGACCGCCTGTTTCTGCCAGAGCTCTGTGTTATCTTTCAATCAATCTGATCAATCTAATCTGATCCCACTATCGCTCTGCTCTGGCGATTGCTTGCTACACGGCCCGATCGGACCGGGGGCGTTGGACGCTTCGGCTAGCACTCTTCAGGCATCGGCCCAGCATCTGCCCCCTACCAACGCCGTGCGCCTAAACACCCTTCCACCGGGCTAACGTCGAAGCTGTCCAGAGCAGCAAAGACAGACCGACAGAGCTCAGCGACAACACCAATATCACTCAACAACCCACCCGCACACCCCCGCAGCAGCATGGGCGAGTCGCGTTCCGATCCGGCATTGCTGAAGCACTATCGTCTCCAGGACCCATTTCCCACGTCGTGGTCCGACCCCATCGAGGAGGCACACAAGGAGCACAACAAGCGCAATGGAGCCGTACACAGAAAATCAACAGTTAGATATTCAATTCTACAGGAGGAGCACGTATCGGCGTCGTTGAAAGGATTGATTGGCGATGAATTCGAAGGCGGGAATGTTCCCAAGGACGAGTCGGATCCTCTGGGAACAACAGACTCGGTGGTACGAGTACTGAGGCAGAGGGGATTGCCGGTAGAAGACAATGTGCGCCTGCGTTAGTAGCAACTTGCTGTTGTTGCTGGACTCTGTTGACAATTTTGAACGCGTATAGGCAGCAGGTATCTTGTATCTTCAAAACATTTCTCGCCCGCCGCTTTCCTCCGGGATGTTCATGCCTCGACACCTTCGCCCACACTGCAACAGGGATTAAATTACCTCAGCCAGTCGATCGCCCAAAAGTCCGGGTCTCTAAAAGAGCTTGTCGAAACCAACTTTGACCGTTTCGTAGCGGCGAAGGCTACAATTGAGAATGTCTATAAGGAAATGAAAGAGAATGCATTTATGGAGGGTAGCAAGGAAACAGAGTACGGAACCGGAAAGATCAAGGCATACCTTACGGAGGTCAGCTCCAAGGCGGATGAGGTCTTTGGTCCAATAATGTCAGGCCGTGGACGTGAGGAGGGACTACGGACATTATTGAGCTTGCTGAATAAACACGGAAGGATGTTGGAGATGCCCGGTGTTATATTGGACTGTGCCAAGCGGAAAGACTACGAAGCTCTAATAGACGAGTACCAGAAGGCACAAAGGTGGCTTAACGATTCACACAAGCTGGTTCCAGACCCAAAGACGGCTCTATCAAGAGGAATTAAGGAGGAGCATATTCATCAAGTCATCATTGCAGAAAAGATGTGGATGGAGATTGAATTTGTGATTGATGACTTCAAGAAGGACACCTGGAAGCGGCTCATTGAGTGCAAGACTGAGGACGCATCACACATGGAACTTATCGGTATCCTGCTAGAATTGGGTGTGGAGGACAATCCAATTACCTTCTGGCTTGTTAGCAGATACGACTACCTCAAGAGTAGAATATCAGCCGTTTTTGAAAAGTCACGTGTTGAGATTGAGGGTGAGTTGAATCATCAAAAGTCACGCATAGTGCCGAATGCTAATCTATGACGTAGTTCACCGCCGCAAGATTCTCAATGCACCTGCACCGACCACACAAACAATTGCACACCATCTCCGCAGCGCTGCCCGCAGAGCTCTCATCACCGAATCCCAAAAAGCGTACGACGTACCGCTCGTCAACGCTTTCTGGGAACTCGTGTACAGTAACATGATGATGATCCTGGACGCTAATAACGGAGTCCTTGGAGAGCTATTGTCATTCTGGAAAGTCTGTCAATCTTTCATCGACGGAGACAATCTTCTTCCAGTTGGGTTGGACGAGTCTTCCAGGAAGCACCATCGCCTGCCGGACGAGGAGGTTAGATTCTTCCGGGACTGCGCATTGGAGCTCGTTGGTATGATCCGGCAATGCATGGTCACCTTCTTCAACGAGCCACCTGTCGAGGACATTTCATCTCAATATACTCCTATGCCAATTACCCCGGTTTCTGCCACCATACCGGAGTTCCCTCCTCCAAGTCCCGTGCCCCCGACACCAAAGATGCGTGGCCAGGAAGGTGACGAAGTCTATGCCTTCTTCCCGCCTGGTGCAAACTCAATTGGAGCAATGCACTATCTGGGTAAGGTGATGATCCTCCTCGGAAAGGCAGCTGCCAATATGGCCGAATCCTTCAACGGGCTCGGCAAGGGCAACCTCCAAGACGATCTCCGCAGCATGCTCTCCGTCGCTCGAGACCGCACCGTCAAGTCCGTTTTATCAGCGTGGCTCACTGACGCCGAGCACTGTAAAGTGATGGAGGACTGGACCCGAGCTTTGGACAACCGTGGAGTCACCAAGATGCCCGGATACTTCATGGCCTTCGAAAAGGACATTATCCTTGGAATGCAGTCAATTGTCTATCTCGACAAAGTCCGCTCTGGGGAAACCACAGTTATCCCCCCTCCCTCATTAAAGTTCCTCACGAATGTCCGATCTCAATTCGTCAGAACACTCTACCAAGCTCTTCAAGGAATGGTAGAAAACGCCAAGACCCCCACAGCCTCAGAAGAAGCCGACCCATCCACTCCCGCTGCACTTGCAACCCCTGCAGCCTCCCTTACAGCTCACAGCGTCGACAGCAGGGATAAGAATACAAGGATGCTATTAACCCTTAGCAACCTCCAACTTCTTCGATCTGAAATCGTACCAGAACTAATCCACCAGTTCGAGATTTGTTTTAGTTGCACTATGTCGGATGAAGCCAAGACTATCAAAGATGTTCTCGGCCAGATTGATGCTCAATTATTTAGCGAATTCACATCTCCGATTGTCGCTGCACTTTCCAAGACAGTTAGAGCCGGCATCTTGAGCTCATCTTGGTCTCCTCCACCTGGAAAACTAGCAACTGAGGTTAAACCATATGTCTACGATGCTTTATTACTTCTTGTAGACGTCCACGCACAAGTCACCATCACCGCACCATCCCTGGTTCAACAAGTCCTTTCCTACCTCCTCGAAAAGCTCTCCCACGAGCTCCTTGAATCCTTCCGCCAAAGGAAATCCTTCAACCTCGGAGAACTTCTTCAAGCAACCCTAGACGTTGAGTTTGTGAATCAAACTCTGTCACAGTATAATACACCGAAATCGCAGGAGGCTCAGCAGATGGTGTATGTGGAGCTGGATAGGGGAAGTGATGTGGAGGCTAGACAGGGATTGCAGGCCGAGTTGGGACAAATGAAGAATGTGTTGAGTTCGTTGAGGAGATACTCGAGAGCTGAGTTGTAAGTTCCTCTATGACCTGATGAGATGATAGATAGGAGATGGTAGATGCTGATTATATTACAGTAAGTGTTTTAGGTCAAAGAAACCTGAGACGGGATCCAGGAGGTCGCATGATTAAGACTGTTGAACGGGGTTGTGATGTGAGGAGGAGATTGGGGGAAGCGGGAAAGGAAGGTAGTAATGTGATCATAACACCAGCATAGTTTACAATTATTGTCATCAAGCGAGAAGAGGGTTTTCAAGGATATTTTGGGATTTGGGATTCGTTAACTAGGTAACTAGGTAGGACTGGAGGAATGAAGGAAGGCAAGATATATCGATAAAGGGTTGTATATAGATACGTAATATTATTCTGTGAAATGTTTTTTTCTAATCATTAAATTTTTGCCGAATCCTAATGAGCAAAACATTATCGGGATTGTGGGCTTGGAGTTTAATGTGTGGATAGCGTTTACACTGGAAGGTGGCGTTTGTTTTCGCAGGTGTTTGTTATGGCAGGTGGTGAATTGGATGGTGGACGGTGGATGGTGACATGAGATATCACTCGTGTATATCACAATCCCCATTTTTCTGCTTTAAAGGCAAAACCTAGGGGTCCCGTTGTACTGGATATCTTTTATCGAGCGTCAAGGTATGTTTGATACTTTGGAAAACAACATTTCATGCACTTCATCGTGCATCAGTGTGTAAAAAACTGTTGATCTAGATATTTACCATAACTATTTACCATCCACAAGGAAAGGAAGTAAGAGTTATTATACCGTCTCATTTATTTACGGATTATATTGTGTTGTGGAGATTCAGTTACTGGATGATATACTTCTATTCGTTTATTTTGTTGATTGTTGACTATTGACTTTCATGTCCACGGTTCATCACCACGGCACAGAATAGCCCAGTTATCACGCCGATAACCGGTCTGGGTCCGGTTGAGGATCGCGTTGTACTTCTCCCTTGAACCCCCAGGAACTATCTGAGCCTGTAAATCACCCCCCCCCCCCCTATATACTACCCAAAACCCTGTCGTTACAACTTACCACACTATCACCAACCATTCAACCATCCAATCGAACCGAAGCCTACCTACCCCATATCCCGTATTTGCACGAATCCGGAATTCGGAATCCAGAATCCAGAATCCGGAATCCAGAATCCGGAATACCCAATCCTGCAGCAATATGACCACAAGCCCCACAATCTCCACGCATAGATCCCTCCACATAACCACAGTCCTCATAACCCTCCTATGTCTTCTTCATCCCATACAAAGCCGACCAACCGACGACACAACCTTTAATCCAGCGTTTATCAATTACGACAACCCCAACCCCAACCCACCATTATTCGAAAGCTACGATATCAGCATCGACGCAGCCCATAGCAAGAGTACCGAAAATGGAAATATCATGAACCAGATATCCTTCGAGTACGATATAAACCTAACCCCACTAGAAGAAGCTGCGGAGGTTATAGCCAGTGAGGTTATACCGTCGGTCGATGAAAGCGATGAGAGGTGGAAAAGTATCGATACTCCGGACGTAAGCGAGGGGATTGATATACCCATCTCATCCTTCCCGGATGTTGATATTCCAGCTATCCAAATCACCAAAATAAACAACAAAAACCAGGAGCAAGAAAATCACACCCCTGTCCCTGACCCTGTCACTGTCTCTATCCCTATCCCTATCCCCGCCCCAATGCTTCTCACCCCCAATAAAATCCCCAACATCTTACACCCCTCTAAATTCTCCTTCAGCAAACTTTCAGATACTGAAAAATATGGGTATGTTACTTTGATATATATCAGCGCGGGCTTGTTGGTTTCTGTGATATGCTGGGTTTGTGATGTTTTGCGTTGGGTGTTTATGGGTGGCAGAGTTGGGAAGAAGAAGGAAAGGGGGTTGGATTTGGAGAAGGCGGGGGGATTTGGGGATGGGGGAATTTGGAGGGGGATGGAAAAGGGATGGGAAAGGGAAAGGGGGTGGGGGAAGGATTTGTGAAGGGGGGTCGTGGGGGGGGAGCAGGGACTAGAGTGGGGGGAGGTTTACTGGGGATTAGTAACAGGATGGGGAATTGATGATGGATAAGGACCTACATGGATCTTTCAGGCCTCGGTCAGCGTATGATCTAATAAATAAATGGTGGATAAGGAGTTTGTCGGGGGATTGAGGAGGAGGGAATAGATAAGGGTTTTGTTTTTTGTTTTGGAGTTGTCGCTGTGCTTTTTTGTGAGGAGGATCGTCGCGCTATACTGCAGTGGTGTTGATAATTAACCTATACAAACCTACAAATTTTCTTTGAATTTCTGTAAGTGCTTGTTTCCTGTAATAAATCATGTAGCTATCTTCCTCTTGTTCTCTCGCTAGTCTTGACTTAGGAATGGTATCCACTCATATCACGTAATTTTTGTCTAATATAAACTCATCTGTTGTAACTGTTCTGTTTTGGGAAAAGTTTTAGCTCTACATATACGGGTATTTTCTAATTCTTTTTGAATGTCTGGTTGCTCGCATTACAAGACTTCCTGTATTATCTCAACCTTTTGACGATCCCCGCTTGTAACTGCATCCATGACCTTAGGAAACCACTGTCATATAGAATTCTGCTCACTAACTTCGTTTATTGCATGTTTGTCTAAGGATGCCTTTGGTTTGACCTACAACAAAGTTTTTTGCCTGTTTTCGCAGGTAAGAAGGGCCAAAAGCCTTGTTTTCAGGTGCAACCAAACGCACCCTAAAATATCTTCATCAGTCACTTCACAGAAACCTTGGCCTTCCTCCTCCTGCCACTTCCCTTTCTTGGCTTCTCTCTGTTATCCGTCACTACCACCACCGATTGTTCCGCCACATACTCTCCTTCTGGGACAGCAACTCCAATTACAAAGGATTTCAAAAGTACCACACCAGGAAAAACGTCAGGAAGATTCGTAATCAGTATAGCAGTCCCATCACAAGCAATGTTTTTCTGAGTAACTCGGTTTTTATATTTTCTTTAAAGCATATCGCAGTCCATTATTTAAACATTACTAACCACACCATCCAATCCGCACCACCAAAAAAGCCATGTATAATCATGTTCCAGATATGCCTATATTATTTCCCCACATACCATTCATTCCTCTGCGCTTTACATCCCCCGCGCTTCTCTTCGCTCCTTAAACCAAGAAAGCAGCAAACGCAACACCAAGTGCCAAAACCGCCGCCGCAGCCTTCTCCTGAGGCTTATTCGCACCCGCAGCATTAGTAGCGGTAGCCTCAGCACCAGTAGTAGTAGCAGAAACCAATTCAGTAGTAGTAGCAGAAGCGGTAGTAGTAGAGCTAACACCAGAAGAAGCAACAGCAGAGCTAGCGGTGGAGGTAGCGGTGGCAGTAGCAGTGCTGGTGGTCACGTTTCCGGTCATTTCAGCAAAGACTCCGGAAACACGAGATTCGAAGGAATCAATGTCGGTGGCCTGAACGATGTTGGAGGTCACGGAGGCGATGAAACTGGAACGCTCGGCGCTACCGGTGGGAACTGCCTCGGAGATCTGGCTGAAGAAGGTGGATTGGGCGGCGGCGCCGGTGGGGATTTGGTCGTTGATGATGCTGACGGCTAGGGCGGAGATGGCGGGGTTGTTGGTGGGGATGGGGAGCTGTTATTAAGGGTTAGCAGATGGGAAGTTTGAAAGTAGCGGAGTGACGGGGAGAGAGTGGTAGAGGATGAGGGGGTAGTGGATAATTATAATAAACACTCACCATGGTTCCCAAAGCGCTCTCAAGAGCAGCAATGGGGTCCTCAGCCTGAGCTTGAGCCTGGATCTGGCTGGTGGGCATCTTCATGACCTCACCAGTCTCCTGGTCCTGGACGAGGTAGTAGCCCTGTCCCTGCTGAGAGGGGGCCTGCTGAGCGGAGACAGCTCTGTGGTACAGTTAGTAGATGAAACATATAGGTAGTGTGGCGGAGAGCAAACAGGAAGACGATACGATATGAAGATTGGGGAAGGGAGAAGGGACACGCAGAGGCAAAGGCAGTGGAGGGCAGAAGAATGAATAATGGGCAGAATGAAATGCCAACAGGCAGCGATGGGGGTGACATGAATAGCGAGATCAATCGTAATCAAGGGAGCACGAGCGGTTGCGGAGGAATATCAATTGAATATAGCGCAAAAGCAGACGTTGGGAAACTGATGAGATGAGTGAATGTACAAACCTGAACAGAGGGATCTCATGACTAAGGAAATAAGGGGGTAATAAAATGACGAATTTTGAACTTACCCAATGATGGCAGCAAGGGCAGCGGAGGCGAAAAGAGTGGTCTTCATTTTTGCAGATAGTTTACGGTGCTGAGAGAATTGCAGGGGATGAGTTGGTTATATAGGTATTTTGGACAAAGAACAGGAGGGAACGGAGGAAGTCGATGGAATTGTGACTGTTATTTATGTCTACGTTTCACGGGCCGTTATATCGAAGATCCGTTAATAATGGCGCGGTGACGTAAAGCGCTGTGATGAAGAAGTTGGTAGGGTGACTGGATTACCTTTATATAATTTGTGAAATATGTATGACCTGCGTCCATATTTCTGTCATTTTGAAATCAGAATTATTGCACCCCTGGTGCCGTTGACCTGCTCGACATTACCACTTTGTAATGAAACTTGTAACGTCGAACTTTGCTGTAGCCTTATGACTACGACAATTTGTGGGAATATTCAAAAGCTCCGGAAACCGAGTTCACAGTCATAACCGGTGCAGTCACAACGGAATATGGCCGCTCACCAGGACATGACGTTGCCGTTAAACGCGCACGCGCAATTCTGCATGCATCTCTTCGTTTCCACCATTGGCATGCCAGAGAACTGAGACATGACACGTGACACATTCTTTCAACGCCTATCGAGGCGAGGCGGACGAGCCACTGTTATTCCGTCGCACATTGTAGCATTCTTATCCCCAGGAATTTATATTGGTGATAATCATTCCGCCAATCTCGAATTAGCTACCGGATGAAAACGATGTCACTGCTACTGCAACATCAAAATCTACACTTTCATGACAATAGCATAATTCTTCAAACCATAAACTGTAAATTACATGAATGATATCTCTAATAACCGACCCCAACCCAAACATGACTAATTACACAATCATAAAAACCACATGAAAAAATGATATCTACACATTAAAAAAAAACGTCAACACCCTGAAAAAGAAAGAAAAGAAAAGAAACAGAACGCCTTCAAAACCCCATTGCTCATGATAAAAGCTCATTATAATAAAACAACACCAACTTGTGGCACCTCCCCAGATAACCCCCTCTGTTTAGCCCTTTCAACAGGTCTAGCTCGATCCTAAAATCTTCGCATAGGCATCTTCGACCTCCCTCGCAATTTCCAGCAGCGACACAATAACAATCTATCCCAATTAGCCCCTATTCCAAACATATCCTTCCCATGCCTCTCTCCACCTGAAAAACTTACCTGATGCGTCAAATGCGGCAACCGTTCTCTATGCAAACCAATCCACTCCATCGGTGGGGTAGCTTCACCCATATCCCTCAATTGCGGGGTTTCAATAATCGGGGGTTCAACCGCATGATAAGAATATTTACTTTGCGGCACATCCACCACTGCAGTGATTTTTCTTTCCGCGTCTGTTTCTGATGCGTTGTGATAGGGATCTGAGGATGTAGTTGATCCGCCTTCGGGGTGGTTGAGGTCTGTGAACATGCTGATGCGACTGTTTGCTGGAGCACGACCCTGGCGCTGCGCTACGGCTTTGGCGTGGGTATGGTACATGCTGATTTTTGTTAGTTTTTCATTTCATTTCTTCTGATAGTGCTACTGTGATGAAGTCATGGAGAGAAGGGTAAGGAATCATAGTATGCATACCCTTTGATAACTCCCACCCTTTGGAAATTCCATCCCACATCAACCTTTCCTTCAAAACTACTCTTGAACTCATAATCAACCTGATAACTTCCGGTCTTATGCCAAGTCCTCATTCCTGCCTCTACTTGTGGTACTCTCAAGATAATTCCCTTATTTCCACTTTTCTGTTTTCCCATAAAAACTGCTGCAATAACCTTTTCTACCTCTACATCTGCCAAAGTTCCTCCTGGTCCTTCATGTTTCTGTACCGGTGATAAGGCAACAGAAAGTTCTCCAAGGGTCATAGATAGTGTTGACTGAATCCTTTCAGAAGATGGTGACTCCCTACAAACAGCAAACCGTGCAGTTGCATTAAGTGCAGAGATATTAAAGATTTGCGTATCATAGAACGTAGAAGGAAAGACACCGAAATGGACTTCCTTAAGATTAACCACGACGTCTGTATGAAGTTTGAAGAGTCCCTGTGGGCTTGGAGTTGGTGGAGGAGTTGGCCTTCGTTCTGGTGTCTGGCTGGTCTGCTGTGTGATGGGGGAAGATAGGTCCGGAATGTTACTAGCGCGACGCTTGCTGAGGAAGCTTTCGACTTCTTTTAAGCTGAGTTCAAAACTTGCCATTTTGTCTTGTGCTAATCTTTGGCAGGCTTGGTATAGTGCTAATCCTTGAGCTGCGGATAAGGTCGTGCAGTAGATTTGTACTTTATCTCCGTCTAAGACACCGACTAATGAATCTCCAGTTGGGGACTGTCGGTTGTACATTAGGAAATTAAAGCTTCCGATATCCGCAAGTAAAAAGGCCTGGTAGTCGAAAGCTATCTTCGACTGGAGCTGCTTGAAACCGATACTGGCTTCAACAAGGGGAGTTTGAACTACGTCTAATGATTCGATGGCGGAATCCCAGTTGATGGAGGTTTTGACTTTCATTCCTTGGAGGACGATGTAGCCACTCAGTCTACCCGTGGAACTGACTTTAATAGCATCGAAACCAAGACACATGGTTTGTTCCCAATCGCTTGTTTTGCGTGAGGTAGCCCATAAGCTGGTGATAAGTAGTGACGATTTACCCAATGATTGACCAAGATCCAGGAGTAGCTCAACTTCTTCAACCGCAATGGTGATATTCCAGGGGAATGCATTAGTAGCCGCAACCTTATGGTATCTCTGCGAAACCGTCGCATGATCCTTATTATCCGATCTATCCTTACTTCTCTCCTTCTCTTGACTAGCTTCCACCATCTTCAGAGGAATATCCGGCCCGGGTGGAGTGGTTTGGCGATTCCTCAAATGAGCAGGATACCAAATCTCTCTAAACAACAAAAAGTCCTGGAACTGTTTGATATTAACCTGAGCCTTTATCGGGCTAGATTTCAGCATGCAGCTAAGACCCGCAGATCCCAAAATATGCTTGTTGTTTAGTAAAGAAACGGTAACGGTATCGATTTCCAGGGTTCCTGTGCTTTCCCGAGAATATACGTGCTGCAAGGAGGTACGTAATCCAGAGATCGTAGCACTCGTGGAATAAAATCGGCGACCGAGTGCGTCATCGCAGGTAGATATAGTAGCATAGATAAGATCGTAACCAGTGGATGCTGCTACTCGGGCTATAGGTTGACAGGAGAGGGTGAATTCCTGGGATAAGATTCGGAGTCCTATGTTGAGACGACATTTTCCAAGGATAGCGGCGGGGTTAGAGGGTTCTTCGGGTGCCTTTGAATCTTCTGTACTATCATTGTCATCGTGTTTGGAGTGAGTTTCGTGATGCGATATCTGAGATGCCAGACTCTGTCGTTTTGAGGCCATGTCATCCTCCTTCATGATATCCTTAACATTATCGCTCATCTCAATAATCAGCGGTACGACAGATGGATACAACGTATTATCAGACCCAGAAACTTTGATCTCGGCACTTAAGCTTGGGTCATCATCCACAGGATCCGAATACTCGACCTTAAAAGCCAGACCAGGTGATCTAAGCACCGTGACTCCATTTGTCTCTCCTTGGCCCTGTGAGTACTGTCCATAACTCTTCCTCTTATCCCCCTGCTCAGCCTCCGCCGTGCGTGAAGAAATCTGCACCACAGCACCCTGAAAATCGGCATCGACCAATACACTCGCCATCCTCTTTGACGAGAACATATTCCCTCTTTCCTCTCCCTTAATAGTCGGCGTTGATTTCCAGCTACTAGAAGCATCTCTAAACCTTCCCACGGCCTGACTAATCGAGTCCTGAATTCCATTCGCACCAATGACACAATCGCTAGTCAACCGTAAATCCAAGCTTCTTCCTTTGGCCTGGAATGCCAGTCTTCGTTCTTCGGTAGTCATGCTGTAAGCAACTCGGAAGGTAACTTCTGGCATCAAGGCGGAGTTTTCGCTTCTGCCTACTCCAACGCCAGGAGAAAGGTCCTTGGTGGCATCAAGCATTTGTAACATAAACTCCTCGATTACTAAGTTTGCTTCATTTGCTTTCTCGGTGGCGGTGGAGAAGAAGATTCGTTTAAATGAAAAGACGAGGTTTTGTACAGGGGAGCCGTTGGGGAGTATTGAACCCGGAGATGCGACTAGCCAGAGGAGTCGAAGACTGATGATTTCCATTGTTATCGCGAGGTTGAAGAGGCCGGCGGTAGAGTCGGGTTTGTCGGAGGAGGAGTCGATATCGGAAGCAGAGGGAAGAGGCTTGAGGATAAGAGGTTGAGTTGAATGTTTAAGTTTCTTTAGGTACTTAACCTCTCTGCTGAGGTCTAGGTCTCGGAGTTTATCTTGCAAGTGGCCGACGACGTCTACCACAGCCGAAGCAGTTTCCGCATGAAGGTTGATATTGAGATCGTGAGTCTTGATATGGAAAGCAGGCATAGATCCAGTCGGGGTAGGTTGAGAGCTGGCATGCAAAGAAGCTCTTAACTCAACAGATCCGCAAACATCTTTAACCCCTGCAATAGTCCTAGTGAGTTCGACGGTGATATTTTCAAGATCCAGACGGATTTCCGGGAACGAGATAGCAGCGCCAGTGATGGAAGATCTGTTCGATGCGTGGGCTTGTATAAACCCTAAATTGACCTCTAGGTTTGCGGTTGGTGCGTTTGTCTGAATTTTTAGACCTGCTATACCGGTATATGCGTTGTAAACTAATGGTTTCGATGTTGATGCTGACGTTGATATCGATTTCTTTCTGCCTGAGTCTTTTACCTCATTCGAAGAAGCGAAAATATCCGTCAACTTCATATCAATGCCTCTAATCTCATCCCTCGCATTCTCCACCACCTTAACCACCTCAGGTTTCTTAACCGCGTTTAGTAAGCTCTGTATACTTGAAGCATCCAAGACCACTTCATCGACGGAGATACTAGCATCCACAACTCTTTCGTCCTCCATATTATTATCCCTAAAACTTGCCGTTATCGCCGGGATTTTCAGTAACGAAATAACATCATCCTCTTTATGTCCCACAACTTTCTTGCAAATCTCATGTTCATGATGTTCTAAACCAAAATCTATCACAGTCTCTTTCCTATTCTTCTGATTAGGTCGAGCAGATAATCGGACTCCTTCTCCGCGCATTATGTATCCAAGGGATGGTAATAACATCGCCGACATTCCGAAACGATCCAAAGACAAGGTGGCGTATATCATATGAACCTGCCTTTTCGCTGATACCGGACTGGTTTTGATCTTAATCCTCTTCGAAGATCCGACATTCTCCATGCTCATATCTTTAGGAGCCGCGCCCTTTATCTTCTCCATCATCCCGACAATATGCGAGACCTCATCTTGCACAACGAAATCCGCTACCTCCAGCAACCCTAGAAGTTGTTCATAAACATCCCCTCTAACCTCCTCCGCAGCCGCAGTAACTTTCCAAATACAGAACTCAGTATCAGCCACAGAATGTTGATCGAAGAATCCATATAAACTTGGAGTAGATATTGAAGCTCGAGATAGGATCTTATTCCCGGTTATTAGCTCTGTAGAACCTGAGGATGCTCGGAGGAGTAGACTGGCGACTGAGCCTGTAGTTGGAGAGCCAATGGATGTGAGAGAAGATATTGGGGATGCAGGCTTGGAGGACAGGATTAATGTCGCTTTTAAGGATTGGACACTGGTGGTGAGACGAAGGTTGACGGTGTCGAGAGATAACGAACTATGGTCTGTTGTGAAGATTACGTGTAAACCTCCCGTGCCTCCAATGGATTTGCTGTTGTCTTTTCCTCTCTTGCTGGTGGTACGGGAAAGAGTGGGGCTTTGTATAACCGGCGACGCAGTCTGGGAATCCGACATCGACTGCGGGCTGGAGCTTTGTCGACTTTTAAGTTGTAGACCCTTCACGACTTCCTCTACCACATCTAGAATCTCCCATCTCGCCCCGGCTCTAATACTTTGTGAATGTACCTGTACCACTGTTCCAACCATCATGCCCGGTGTAGTAATCGACGTTGCATCAGCATGCAATCCCTGATTACCTGACCCGCTGCAAACACTAGCTGAAATTTGATCGATGACAAACTCATGCTGGCTAGGACCCGGATCTAATAAAAGGCGTATCAAATCAATATTAACCTCAGCCCTGAGTGGAGTTTGTTTTGTCTGCGCCGAAGGACCACCGGCTGCTGCTGATGTAGAAGCCCGTAAAGCAGATTTTTGCGACACTGTGGAATCCCTTTTCTGTTGCGTAGCACTCGCCATCTCATCATCATCACCAAAGATGGCTCGTACAATTACACTTTCTTCGATCTGTCCCAATTCCCAGCCTCGCCATCGCTTTAATATACTGACCAATTCCTCTCTTGCAGTTGTTGCGCCTGTGACCTGGTTTTGGGAAGCACCATACAAGGGGCCTCCGTTACTCTGTACTCCAGCCCCCTGCCCTAACGCTCTCCACACATGTCTCAACCTCGTCAAAATCTTCCACGAGTCATTGAGTCTAACATGATTAGTGGCGGATCTCAGAACATAACTCGGTTTAGTAAGAGTAGCCGGATCCTGTGTGATTTTCCTTTCCTCTCCTGCTGCTGCTAGAGTTGAGATACAGTGTTGAATCCTTCGCTTTTCTCGTCTACTTAAGCTCTCAAAGCGTGCTGTGATGACATCAACGGATCTTTCGAGTGCCTGTAACGAGTCGTGAAGAAATAGTGCTTGCGTCCCTTGGATTGCGGTGTCCAATTTGCCAACTTTCAATGAAGCAGTAGCTGTTTCCGCAGTCGAGGCCCAGGCAAGAATATTTTCGACCTTTATTCTCGCAGCAGGGAGAGGAGGTAGCATAGCGCCCAAAGGAGGGGTGGATAAGTCTCTAAGCTCTAGGGTAAGTAGATCAAGAATAACATGAGCGGACAGGGTAGTTTTAATTTTCTGTCCAGCGGAAGAACCAAGTTCTCTGTCACCGCGTTCTGTTATGACGGTTTTCTTTTGTCGTCCGGCTAGGAGGAGACCTTTGAGTCCTAATTCTAGGGCGTATCCGGCTCCTGCTCCGTCTAGATGGGTGTAGTTGCTTCGAGCACTTGCTCCTGACATTGGCCGAAACTTCGTAATGGCTCCTTCTATAAAGGCGAATCTGAATTCAGGCATCCGGATGCAGATTTCCAAAATCGAACCTCGTAGTTCGACTTTTTTCACAACCTCCTTCAGTCTCGAAATTACCCCTCTTTGTACCTCATCCAAAACCTCTTCTGCTGTGCGTGGTTGAATGTATTCCAACAACCCCGCAATGTCCTTCACGGCACTGGGTGTAACAAACCCCCTAACTCCCGGCAGGAATTCCAGTATCACAGCATCCCTACCCGCTTCTTCATCAGTAAACATCTCTACTCCCTCTATTGACGTTCGATCTTTCTCCTCAATCCTCTGCTGTTCCAAAACAGGTACACGCTGCAAATCCGGCTCCACATCATCCAGTGGAAAATGAGGACGGGAGAAAGGACTATTTAATGCGACTCCCAGCGGCCTAGAGGTCATCTCTAAAGAACCGCCACGGAAACTACTTCTAGTAGGTGTACCAGAAGCTCTAAGCGAACCTCTTGATGGCGGTAACGCAGGGCCAGAACTGGAGCCGGCGGTAGTCGGGGTTAATGGTGGCAACGTCTGACGTGGAGGGTCAGGGGGATGGATAGTAACTGCTGGCGTTCCAGGCATCCCTTCGTTTGGTGGCAGAAGTGCAACATCGGATAGGGATTCAAGGGCGGAGTAGAATGATGGAACCATACTGGACATCGAGGGTACCATAGACACTGGACGTTGGTTAGGTTCCCGCATTAAGAAGCTCCGAGATGATTTTGCGCCGAGGGATTTACGGCTTCGTTGACTGCGCTGTGATTGGGCGTCGGTATCGGAGTTGGAATACAGTGATTCCTCTTGGTTTAATGGGAGCCGATGAGGAAGAGGGGGGAGAGCCATAGAGGGAGGGATTTGCTCCCCGCCCAAAGAAGAGGCGGCGGATTCCAGGTCAGAGTCGTTGAGGGATAATAAGAAGGGGGCACGGTCAGTACGACGGTCAGAGACGCGGACATGTTGCTGCTGTGCGTGTCTTGCTGCCGTAGCCTGGTATTTCCTTCCCAAAACTGTAGCCTGGAGCTCGGTGGCGATGTATCCTTTGGTATTCCAATCGCCCATTTGGCCGGCTTCCATGATACAGGCTTCCAGGCAAGGGACCTTAAGTGTGATACGTTCACTATGCACGGGATCTGCTAGGTCATTTAGTACAAACCTGACTTCCTCGGCGGATAGTCGCAAAACCGAAGATCCTTCGGTGTGTAGCCAGAGACGGATACCGGCGATGGAGAGGCGAACGAAGGTTATGTCGTGGATTATTAACTCTTCAAGGGAGGGGAGGGAGTTTTCTGTATCAGATAAGGAGAACGTGAAGGCTTGTGCGGCAAATAGTAAAGTTTGGAGGAAGTCGAAGGAGGCTTCGCCAGATATAGAACCGAGAGAAAGGTCCCAGTGGCAGATGTAGGTGGGTTCGACGGGGGGGAGACCGAAGAGCCGGTGACCAGAAATGGTAAGGTGCTCGAGAAATACTTCTGGGATAGGTGTATTGTTGTGGAATAGAGAGAGAGGGGCTAGGTCAACTTGAAGGTCTGTAGGGCGAATAGTCAGCAAAACAACAGCCTTTCTTAAATCGAGTGATCGGCTATGCAAAAACATCGAAATGCATCGGCAGCCGCTAGGCACCGTTGGGTACCGCTGGCTAGTGAATAAAAATAGATGGGGGGAATGGACTTACCCATATAATAATTCGTAAACCTTAATCCCAATCCTAATTGCGGGGTATCAATCCTCACAAACTCCTCTCCTCCATAGATTCCCTTCGGCAACCTAACACTTAACCCACCCGCCTTAATCCCTAACACCACATCAATATCATTACCCTTAACAAACGGGCATTCCTCTATCGGTTGTCCCTGTTGTCTCATCTGTTCCTCTGTTTGCCACTCTTCCAGTGTCCTACTCCTCATCCACTCCCCAAAATAATTCTCCTTAATTCCCAAGAAATATTTTATCAAGAACCCATGTAACCAGAATTCAACCCCATCTCCTGTTAAATCCAACCTCAGAGTATCCACCAGATCCGGTGCAGTTTTCGAAAAGAACTCATAACTCCCCTCCAGCTTCACTTTACCGATCCTTCCAAGCCTCTCAGGATTCGGTAGTGCAGAATGCCAAGTATTCCAAGCAGGAAACCCAACCCCCAAATCAACGTAACTCTTTTCCCCTTGTATAACACTCCAATTCTCCAACGCAAATTCCACCCTAGAACTTTGCGCTCTAAACTCCCTAAAATCCATCTTTACCCCCGCCTTCAAATATCCTCTCTGTCCCGAGAAATTTCTTAGAATTAAAAACGCATTATCCTCTAAACTTGCAGGGTTGTCTATGATATTCCTTTCATTAACATTCAAAAAAATCTCCGTATCATGTAACCTTAGATTAAGCGCATAAATCATGGGAACAAAAGTCCAATACTCAGCAGGCGGGCCAGAAGTCCAATCCGTTGCCAAGTCGGTGAGTAACGTGACATGATCTCGTAGGAGGAACAACAACATCCCTTGAGAAGAGAAGTTAAAACTCCATTCAGTGTCAGCATTCCATTTCAATGGTCCTGACAAATCGCAGGTGAGGGTTTGGAGAGCAGCTTTATAAAGGAGACCGTGGTGGCCGTGGTTGACGGAGGTTCTGACTTCTGGCTGGCGGAGTTCGAGTAATAAGGAATGGTCCCAGCCGGAAGAACTGGGGAGATAGGACATGTTATAGGTTACTGAACTTTCAGCGGCTACCTTTATCTCTAGCCAGCCACGAGGACGAACTTCGCCTTCGTCGAGTCGGCGGCGGTATTTCCAGTCCTTAGAACTTTCACGGATTGGAATGTTTAAGATAGTGGAGGATGAGAGTTCAATGAAGATTTTGAGGTCGGTGTAGACACGGCTATCACCGGGGCTTAGGGGGGGAGGGACGGTGGCGGATTTGTAGAGTTTGGGGAAAAACATATTCTGGAGGGCAATACGTTGGCGATCTGCCCAAGGGCCGTAGTGGATAGTTCCCCCCGTAAATGTTAAATGGAGACCAAATTCAGGCGGGGGGTGGGAGGAGCCGTTACGTTGCTTGCCTCCCTCCCGTGGTGGTGGGTCTGATAAGGGCACAATACCGCAGTAGTCCCAGTATAAACAGAATGTTGCGGAGGAACAGTCAAGAAGATTAGATTCTTGGGCGTATTCCTCGGGCTCAAATTTCCAGCCTGCTTCAGCAGCAGGGGAATCGAGGTATCGGGAGAGGCCCATCCATTGTCCGCGGGGTTCACTGGCGGACATCCGGGGGGTGGAAGAGGGTATGAAGCTTTCCACTGAGGCAGCGAGGAGGGGGAATAGCTGCCGGAATCGCTGCCGGCGGGTTAGGAGGACGGGAACATCAGCTTGGGATGCAGAGGAGGGGTCGGGGTTGGAAGCGGCTTGTTCTCGTGCAGCCCTGGTAAGAAGGGGCTCTTTGAAGTTTGTGTTGGGCTTAAGTTGAATGGTGGGGTGGGTGAATGTTAGGTCAAAGACTTCGGTATATTGGTCGATACTTCTTGATTTCCGGGCCTCCACTGTTCCGGAGGCTTTTTCGAAGTGCGCAACCAAAATAGAGGGGGTGTTGTTATTACCCATTACTACTGCTCCACGGCTGCACTCTATTTTGATGGGGAGCATTTGTAAATAGGGTGATGAGGCTACCAGCTTCTCGAACGCCTCCGAAGAGCTGGAGGATGCTGATTCGGTATGGGAGGGGCGGGGTGCCAATGTCGTTGACCCAGTTTTTGGTGTGGCTTTTCCAGGATCGTCGTCTTTTGCATACTGAGATGAAGCTGGTGGGTCCTGAGGGTTATTACCAGAGGTTGCGGCAGCAGTCATTTCTTCCATCACATAATCGTAAGAAGCGGAGCGGTTGTAGATGAACCATTCGACTCCCTTGAGCTCGACGAGTATTCTGCATGGAGGAGCACTGGCTTTTCCTTTCCCATGCCTTCCATTATGACCTTGTGGTTCCGCTCCGTCAACATGCCGGTTATCCCCCACTACCACCTGCCGCACCCTCCGTAGCCAATATCTCCAAGTAATATGTCCTCCGACAATGATGATAGTTTCATTCGGCCCATGGTAGGTGACTTTCCCGAAAAACAATCTTCCGGCAAGTATAGATATCTGTAGCGATTGTATATCGATATATCTCGGATTACCGGTCCATCGTAGGTATACGCGCGCGAGGATTGAAATGACTTTGGCGAAAGCTCTGTTGAAGTAGAAAAGGAAGAATATGGCACTGCCGAGAGTGTTAGCCGACCGGTATAAGGAATCAGGTATCGCTTGACACGTGTAGAATGTTCTTACAGGAAGCCACAGATCAGCAGCTCGATTAGAAAAACCCTATGTTCAAAGTTAAATATTGCACGACAACACCCCACTGGGGACTTTCGGAGCTCGTACCAATTGAACTTGACATCCTGAGCCAAACTCGGAGGCTTCAAATCGGGGCCCACGGCCATTAAGATAAGCTTCGCATCAACCAGCTATCGGTATTTGTGTTTTGTTCCCGTTCTGCGCGTTTTGCGATTTCTCTTGTTCTTCCGTCGCGGTCGTCGCTTAGTACGGGGGAGCTCTTCTTAGTTTCTTTATCTCTTTTCGTGTTCAGCGCGCGCGCTCAGCTTCTGAGCAACGGTTAGGGTTTACGTTGAGCTGCAGATGTCAGAAACTCGGTTAGCGGTGGCGGCTTAAAACGGCTAGCGTATACAGCTGTGAAATTACAGTAAAAACGGCTAGTGTAAGTGAAATTACAGTAAAAATGGTTAGCGTGTACGCTTGTGAAATAGCAAGTTTGAGGGCTTAAAATGGTTAGCGCACCCGGTTGTGAAACAAGGGAGAGCTTCAGCAGAGCCTCTTGTGACGCAGGCAATCTTGCTGTTCAGCCAACTCATCTCCGCCAATCATTGCAAGGACAAATCAAGCCGGACCGTTGGAGCAGAGCAGAGAAGAGCAGAGAAGCATCATCGCCATTAGCAGCATCAGTCAGGAAAAGAAAGGGCAGAACAGACGTTTGTTTAGTAAGCAAGAACTCATCAGAGAAGAGAAGAACAAAGCACGCAAGCACCGCAAGCACGAACAACCAAAACAGCAACAACTCGACTCGACTGCGACTCCTGAACGCGACATCCCGCCATGAGAAAGCGCACATCGCTAAACTAAGAATAAGAAGTCCTCGCGAGGTTCCCTAACCACCACGAGAGGTTATCCACCACACAACAAACTATGGATCTTAAAGCCGCTCTTTTTGAAATCAAAAAGGACCATGATGGTGGTATCGGCAGTGGCACGGAGAGGCTAGGTGCGCTCAGGAGGTGGCAAAAGAACGAGGGAATAAAGAATGTATGCTAACTACAGCATAAAACAGGTCGTATCGCCATTATCCTCTCCGGTGTAGCTTCGCTTGTTGCCACTTTACTTTCGTTTTTGTAAGCTTATCTTTCGCGATGTATGACGTAGCTCCTTAGCTAACAAGGGCCTCGATGTAGATCAATATGGTTCCAACTGTACGTCCATTTAATACTACTGCTACTTCTGCGCACGTGCAGTACCGCGATCTTACAATGGCCATACTGACTATCATAGAAAAAACTACCGCAAACCCCTCCTCCAACGCTATGTCGTTCGAATTCTCATCATGGTCCCAATCTACGCCATCTCCTCCTGGGTCTCCCTGATATCCCTCACGGCTGCGCAATTCCTCGACCCCATCCGGGATATGTATGAAGCTTTCACCATCTACACCTTTTTCCAGCTCCTAATCAACTTCCTTGGAGGTGAACGATCCTTAATAATCATGATGCACGGTCGTGCACCTCGCGAGCATGTCTGGCCTTTGAATTACGTCTTCCCAAAATGTGACATTAGCGACCCCCACACATTTCTAGCCATCAAGCGAGGAATTTTGCAATATGCCTGGTTAAAACCTCCTCTTGCCCTAGCAACTATTATTATGAAAGCCACCGACACCTACCAAGAAGGTTACGTTGGTTTAAATTCCGGATATTTCTGGTCAGGCATTATCTACAACATCTCGGTTACGATTTCTCTCTATTCATTGGGAATTTTCTGGGTCTGCATGTCCCGAGACCTTACTCCCTTCCGTCCAGTCCCGAAGTTCCTCTGCGTCAAGTTAATCATCTTCTTTTCCTACTGGCAAGGATTTTTTCTTTCCATCCTCGTTTGGCTGGGTGTAATTCATGATGTGGGATACTATACACCCGACAATATTGCTCGCGCAATTCAAGATGTGTTGATCTGTTTTGAACTCCCGGGGTTTGCGATAGCACATTGGTATGCATTTTCCTGGCGAGATTACGCCGATGCCACGATCTCTGCAGCACGGATGCCGGTATATTATGCTTGGAGGGATGCATTCGGTGTTCGAGACCTCATTGAAGACTCCAAACAATCATTTACCGGCAAAACTTACCAATATCGTCTATTCGATTCCTCCGAGGGAACGATGGCGCATCCAGAAAGTAACGCCAGGGTAGCTAGGATGATGGAAGGACTACGGTATGAGAGAGGAGGAAAGGCCAAATATTGGGTTCCTCAACCGACGGCGAGGACGGGCTTGTTAAGCGGTCCCGGACCCAGTAATCAAGATCGTGTGAGGCCGGCGGCTGAAGCGCAGCAAGAACAGGACAGACAGGGAGATTATGGAGCGATTGAAGGAGAGGATATGAATTTGGAGGATGAATCGCTTTATAGGACTGCAAAGGCGTTGGAATTTGGTGATTATAATGTAGGTTTTTCTTATCATTTGGACATCCATTATCACTCGGTATCGAAGATGCTGATTTACGATAGTACCCAGTCATCACAGCCAATCGCCCCTATCTCAACCACCGCTGCAGCTCAAGCACATACCAAAGCGCCCCCATTACAACTTCTACAAACCAAGCCCTTCTCCGTTCCTCCCCTGCCAAGAAAGGAAAAGCCACCAAGACCAAGAAACCCCGTGGATCTCATTCCTCATCTGACCCTGACAGCGATAATGCACCGCTTTTGAAACACGTCGACTCATCAGACTCAGCTGCCTCTTCCTCCTCCACTCCTAGACCTGAACAACAGAAGAAAGTTGCCCCCGAACCCGCCAAAACTAAAGTCCAGCCTCAAAATCCCCGCGATGGATGTATCGACCTTATCGTAGAAGACCATGAAGCAGAAGAAACCGCACGTGTAAGAGCACGTAAGGAAGGTGGACCTGGATGGAACGAAGCAGAGCCAAAACGGTTTATCAGACAGTGGCCACCTGAACGTGCCGGGGAGGAGATCCATCAAGGGTTTGAACCAACTGAGCCAGAACAGCGTAGCTCATCTTCTTCGCCTAAATTCGAGATTGGCGAAGACGACGACGATGATAAGTCTGCTGAGGTGAGGAAGGGGGGGAATGAAGATGAGATAAGAAAAAGAGAAGGAGTCCCAAGAAACCAGGAGAGGGACAACCTTGCTAAATCGGTCTTGGATGATAATGAAGAAGAAGAAGAGGAAGAAGAAGATAAAGATAAGATTGGGCAAGGATTCAGAGGCCATATTGAGGAGGATTCTTATAGTCCTTGGAGAGAAGATGATGATGAGGATGATATGCACAAAGGACATCATCAGGGGTATCAGGCTGCCGGCATTTATGGGAGCTTGAATGAGAGGAGTGTTTGGGGTGGTTAGGTACTGCCGCGGGAAACTTGGGGGTATTAATGTTAATACACTCAAGATTGCTGCTTTGGAGAACAGTCAGGGTAGAGAGAATGGAGGCGGGCTTCGAGAGGCGTTAACTCGGGCATGACGGGGTGTGGAAAGGCGAGGTTGTATTTAACGCTCGGGTTCGGAGCGAATAGCGTTCTGAGTTGACCAGAGTGGGGTGAAGATAGTAGATATCCCTACGACAGAAGAGAATTTGAGCACGAAGAAGATGGGGAGGGGAAGAGACAATTTCGTTATCAACGTTTTGGAGCTTGAAGTTTTGAACGTACTTTTTGGTATATATTATCTTTTTTTTTTGTATGCTACTGTTTCTTGTTTCTTTTTTTCTTGTTTTGTGTGCGTGGAGTTTTGAGTTTGATTTTTGATTGAAGCATTTTCTTTAGTTTGAGTTTTTTGAGGTTTTTTAAGTTTCAAGTTTTTTTTCGATTTTTTTTTTGAAAGTCTTGCTTTTCTCCGTTTTGCCGTTTTTCTGTCTAGCGTGAATTATGATGCATTGATCGAGGCTTGGTTTGGTTTGGTGTTTTCCAATTTTTTCAAAACATTATTACCTTTTTGAAGTTTTGAGGTTTTGAAAGTTGCAATTGAGGTTTTGATGGAGATCGGATACCAGATACCAGATACCAGATATCAGATATCAGATACGCTTCTTGTTTTTGAGCTCTCGTTAAGTTTTCCTGAAGACAGGACAGTTTTTGTTCCGGATTGTTACGTGATATGTGATATCGATGTTTGCTGCCGTTGAATTCAAGTTTCAATTTTGATACTGCACCAACCTTTCTTTCCTCTCTACCAATATTCCACAAAAAAAATATTAAAAATATTAAAAGCGATGCATCAATCACACTTCCAGAAAACATATAGCCCATTACATCAGTTACATCAGTTAAAATCAATACACCCTCAATCCTATCACAACTATTCCCCCAACCCAACCCAACACATCTTCAATAATTTCTATTTATCAGAGTATACACAACCCGTAACACAAACACAAACACAAACGCCAGCCCCGCTCCCACCCCCCACCCCCGCGATGAATTGACTTTCTGTACTCCGAAGCACCATCTACATCCAGCCGTATCCTGTAGGGAGCACCCACATTTCCCTGTCCCCAGTCCCTCGTGGGTTGCAACTTCCGCGATCGACATCTTTGTATCCTGGTACCCTTGTAACTTCATGTCTCAGAGGGTGCATGTCTGAGATTTATATGTATTCTTGTGCTGACATAATGTTGCTGCGCAGTAACCAGTTATGAAGGCGGAACCCTGTGCCCTAGGTTATGCATGTGCTTGTAGCGACGACAGTGCCGGTGGCGGGGTGCAGGGGGGGGGGGGGGGGGGTTACAAGGGTGGCGGGTTGTGGGTTGCGTAATTGGTGCTGTGGGTATACAGACATTATTACATACAGATGGCTGGTTGTTTTAGATAACGGTGGGGTAAGGATAATTTGGGGTTTGAAGGATGATATGTTTTTTATTGGCGGGGGGAATGGGTTGGAGGATTTTGGAGGATGGATTATGGTTTGGTCTACGGGGGTGGACTGGTAATGGTAGTGAGGATGGTGATATACGGAATGTGGACGAGATTTATGGTGATGTTGTAGTTGGATCTTCTTTTTCTCTGGAATTAAGAGGCTTCAGCAGTAGGTACATGGTAATAGGTAAAATATTTTGCCCAAAAAAATAAACCGTGGGGGTCGGGGTGTTTTTAACCCCCCACCCCCCTGCATCGAGCGATGAACTTGCCAATACCTATAAGGTGCAAATATCATGACCTTATCAACGCTCCTAAATAACCTTCTAGGTTAATATGATACGATAACTTTTTATTCCTTGAGAGCGGGTTGGAATTCATTCTGGAAAGAGTGATCGTGATTAGTTTATCTGCATACATAGGAAATATACATAGGGTACTAAGCGCAGTCTACCAACTATACTATTTCCAGTTTGAAATAGTATCTACCATCATCAACTGAAAAAAAAGAGAAATGAGGAAAAAGAGCCGGGGGGGGGGTAAGTATAAACGAGTGATACCTCATGTTTAGCATCCTGCGGCAGTGGGTATATTAGCGCAGCAGAGTACAAGCGACTATTTACTCTACCGAGACAGTAGCTACACGCATCACGGGAAATAAATATTTTGCGACAAAGGAAAATCATCAGAATACTATAAGCAGATGTTTTAGTACGCACCTGAAATGGAATAGCGTCTGCAGAAAGTGCTTTAGAGGTTTTTAGTCGCCTTTTTTTTCAGAATACTATAAGCAGATGTTTTAGTACGCACCTGAAATGGAATAGCGTCTGCAGAAAGTGATTTAGAGGTTTTTAGTCGCCTTTTTTTCAGAATTCAGAATACTATAAGCAGATATTTTAGTACGCACCTGAAATGGAATAGCGTCGGCAGGAAGTGATTTAGAGGTTTTTAGTCGCCTTTTATACTATATAAGCAGGTATATTTTAGTTATTTGCCTGATACGGTATAGCGTTATCATTAAAGGCTGTGATGATGTAATTTCAGACTAATTTAAACGTGAACTCCTCTGGCTGTCGGCCGGCAATACAAAAGCTTCGGCAATACATGGCGGGATGGTAAAACCGGCAACCGTGGCAACCGGAACAGATTCGATGGGAAACATATAAGACTGCTCTCCTCGCTGCCTGGCCACGGTTCCTATTCGCCTTTTCAATCCCAAACCACTTCGCATCTTTGATACAATTTGTGATGCAATTCAGCTGTTAATGGTTGGCCGGATAAAATATACGGACACCTGTGACCTTTGCCGCATGCTGCAGATACAGTCGACGAGACGCTAACAGATCAAGTTAAGCAACTGCGGTTTTATTGAGGAGAATCTTGACACACTGTGTGAGGAGATATATAAAGCGGATTTGAATAGGCTGAAGGCAGAAAAACAGTGGAAGGAAGCAGAGAACGTTTTGAAGCCTCCCAAGGAGGATTTCTCATTACTGAGACTGAGCTTCAGAAACATCACGAGGATATCAAAAAATGACTCGGAAAGAATGAGAACAGGCTGAGGAGCACTGATCGAATCTTAGAATATGCATAAAGTCTTTCTGAATCAACATGAAAGTTAATGCTGCACAATGAGAAAAAGAAAAATTAAAAAAAACATGAAAGACAGACACATATGTACATGAATGGAGGAAGGATTGGCAAAGTGAGAAAGATGAACTGTGATGTAAAAGCTGAAGAAGAAATAATACGAGTGAAAAGACAGAGAGGAAGAAGGGCAGAAAGGGAGTAGAAACAATGTGGTAACGTTGAAGGCAGAGGCCAGGTGATAAGTGGAAGAACAGTTCAGTGAGGAGAGAGGAGACAGGCGAGTTCAGAGAGGCCAGTGGAAAAAGAGCAAACAGGGCTCCAGATGTACAGACGAGAAGTAAAACCAGCATAAGGAATAAGGGTGACAACAGGCCCAAGATATCATGTACGCTCTGGGACGATTCCCAGCGAGATCCTGGGGTAAAAGTTAGAGCCTCCGATATATATCAAAACTGTACCATAGGTCATAATATTGAGTTTGGCAAGGCCCAAAAAATTGAAATCAAACCGAAAAACTGGTGATTGTGTAGAAACCTCTCAATACAGAAGTGGCTGGTCAAGAATTCGAGAGTTATTGTCCTGAAGTTACAACCCATGATATATTGTAGAGGTTAAATTACTCGACAAATCCTCCAATCGGCAAGAAAATATCTTCTGCTTGCCCCAATGAACTTTGTGTTCCAGCACATATCTGTGAAGGGTCAGGCAGAGGAAACATGTCAGAATATTGCTGTCACAGGATAACATCAACTGCATCACTAGGAATATTGTTTATCCCAGGCTGCTCTTGCGGCAATCATAGGCGAGTTTCAGATTCTTAAGATCACATCATATATATAGTCGAAACCCGTCACATAATATGTTCGTGCCTAAAGATGGTGGCGCTAGCCACCATCTTTAGGCACGAGTAACCAGTTTATCAACAGTTGGAGTTGTGTACCAACGGTTCGATTTGTAGAGGCAACACGATGGACCGGCCGTAGGCCGGAACAGACCACATCCTCTCTTGTAAATAAATATGTATGCAGGGATAAATGAGTATAGAAATGCGTAATTTAAACTGGGATGTAAATCAATAAACGCATCAGTTGGTGCTGCGTCGGGTTACGGGGCAAAACGCAATAGAGAAAGGCGTTGCTACACTATAGCCCAAAGGGAAGTACTACAATATATTTCCGGTCAAGCGCCGGGTGAATGAAAGGTGGGAAGAAGGAAGTAGGAAGTTCAAGGTAAGCGGAAAGATGGTGATTAGTGAGGGCCACGCAGGCTGGGGTAGTGACAGATAAAAATAATGTCAGTTTGGCAAGAATTTATTGGTGTATCAGAGGAGTACTTACTGTGAAATAATCTTCAGTTCCATACGTAAGCGTGTTTAATGCCACGATTTCACGAAGTGATATCTATCCAGGGTAAAGAAATCAATCATAACTCAATCCCGAAACCGAAATGTAGGTTCAGTGATATCTACAATCTTATCATGTATTATGAAACTACACCTGTTCACTATGGTTCCAAACACGCGAAATGTGAGAAAGGACAGGAAGAGACAGACGGTTCTATTATAGACGATGGTGACGATACAGAGAGAGGAAGCATTATATATAGTAGAAAAGTCGGTTGTTCTCATCCTCCTTACCACGTCCCGTTTAACGTCCCACTTTGTCCCCCGCAAGGTTTGTCTTGAGCAAACTCAATGACTTTGTTCCGGCAAGCTGAATTGCCTGTTCTCGGCAATCTTCCAACACGAAATCATCACCTGAAGCACTACCTTTGGCAAAAGCGACAACAGCATCACTCCTCCTACCATAATCTAATCTAATCTAATCACATTCCCTCTGTAACCGATCTCCCTCAGCTCCGTCATAGCCTCAAATCCCAACTGATCGGATAATGGAACAATGACGTCTGAAAGCTTAGGTATAGCTAACTAGAAGAGCTTCCTTCCGCCCCGTTAAAAGCTCAGGTATAGCTAGCTAGGAGAGCTCCCTTCCGCCCCGTTAAAAGCCCTATCCCCCCCCCCGCTTCGGAGCTTCCTGTTACTCTTTTTCAACACCTTTCCGTACACTTCAATATTCCATATCTTTTAGTACCCTTCCATATCTTTTAATACCTTTCCATATCTTTTAATACCCTTCCATACCTTTCCGTACCTTTCAACACCTCTCCGTACCTTTCAACACCTCTCCGTACCTTTCAACACCTCTCCGTACCTTTCAACACCTCTCCGTACCTTTCAATACCGGTCGATAGCTGTTGTTAATTACGTTCACGCACCTTGAAATATCGAAACGAAGATTCCGCTTATTAGGTGAGTGAAATTTGACTAAAGATACACCCTCCTCCCCAAGATACACCCTCCCACCCAAGATACACCCTCCTCCCAAAGTTATACCCTCCTCCCAAAGCTACATCCCCCCCCCCCCCCCTCCCGTCGCGGCCCAGATATACCCCGTTACTCCACTGCCCACTAGGAACTGGGTACCGACGGATGAGATCTCTTCACGTCAAGAGTGCTTCACTTCGCAGACCTCTGATCTGTGGGGGCTTCGAGCTATGAAGCCCGCTGTTCGGTGGGCTTCTTTCTCTGGCGAAGCTTTGGCTATACCTTTGGCGAGTTGCTTGGTTTGTTTTATGTGCAGACAGCGGTTTTATTACTATTTGGTGGTTTTGCATGGAATCATCTTTTCATTGCAGTGAAACCGTCCTACTGTATTGAACATGCCCTATTGTCCACTGTCTATGTCTTTTCATATTTCCTCCCATTATGTTTCACTACATAGTATTCCCTGCATTTCTAAAACCCCAGTTCTTCCTATCTATGATGCAGTTCATCAATTCCAGCGAGTTTCAAACTAACCACCCTCTCTCTAGTCAAAATGAAAGCCGTCAAAGTCATCGGATGTTCTCTCATCCTTCTTCCGCAACTAGTTTCCGCCCTCAAGGAAGGAGGATTGCATCACGATGACGTTGGACAAATCGTCACCGACCGTCGTAACAACCTTCACAAGATGACAACCAGAGACATCTGCCACAAAGACGAATCGGACGATAACCCGTTTTGTTCTCCGACTTCCGATGACGTCTGGCGTTTGAATAAGCTATACACCATCAGCTGGGATCCTCGATTCTGCGTGGATGGTTGTATATTGGAACTACACTATGATCCGAGTATCGATGATGAGATGATTAAAAAGGAGGTTATTGAATCCTGGACTCTGGAAAGTGGGAATAGTACCCTGGAGGTGGTAAGTGTTTTATTTTTTTTCATCCTGCCTTGATACAAATTCCCTAGAAGATATGTTTTTTTTTTTTGCTAGTAACTATTTTACTAATCCCATCATTTTTTTTTAAAAAAAAAAAACAGTTAACAGAAGAGAAATATCTCTATTCCCCCATACTTCTGTACTACGAGCACACAAACAAGGGAGCACACGAAAGCGATCTACTCCTAGTTCTTTCAACCCCAGACCATAAAAACTCCTGGAACAGTCCGATTTTCCAAATCAAACACGATGATTTTGAAGATTTATCCCATTTGACCATGGAAGATAAAAAAGCGATATTTGACTTGACTTGGATGTCCGCTTGTGGGGCTTGTGTTGTGGGTTTTCTTTTGTATGTTGTAATTGCAACGATGTTGAAAGAAAGGAGGGAGAGAAAAAATATGTTGCAGGATTCTTCGGCTTTTGAGTCGGATAATGATGAAGCGACTGCGGGGGCGACCCGTGCAAAGCCAGCGGCAAGGCCAACGGCAAGCCAGGCAAGGCCAGCGGCAACCCAAGCAAGGCCAACGGCAACCCAGGCAAGCCAGGCAAGACAGACAAAGCCAGCGTCGATGCCGAAGCCAATGCCCAAAGCGAAATTGAATCCGATTCCAAGGACGACACCACACGCCATTTCAAGGACGATGCCGCAGACCATGCCGAACACACTGCCTCGGACCATGCCTCGGACCATGCCAAATGCGCAGCCGAATGCGATGCCAAAGGGACCTGGTCTTGAATGGAAATTCTGGCAACGTTGGGATAAAGGATATACAGGAAGAAAAGTGAGAAGAGAAAGATTACGGCAACAGATGGATGAGGAGAATCAGGTGGAACTTGGAGATATGTCGCCTGCGACAGTACGGAAAGGAACTGATAATGATGATAATGATGATAATAAGGATGATGAGGGTGTACGTAATTAGATGGAGGTTTTCTTGGGGGGCGGGGGGGGGGGGGGGCTCTTTTTTTTAGATAGGAATATCTTTAATGTTTAATTAATTGTAATATTAATTACTTAATAATATATTTTAATAAATAATATATTTTAATAAATAATTAAAATGTGAGGTACAGAACGTACATATCCCAAAGAGGCCATTATGATTTCTTCCAACTATACCCACAATCCAAAGCTGTTCTGCCTCACTTATGACTTGCGGAACGACAATGAATAACCCGGGTTCTAATCAGAATCCACTAATCGGGCCAACATATCGACATCTAAGGCTCACTCATGGCGCATCTTATGAAAGATATGCTAGCCTCATCCAACACAATATTCTCTCCTCTTACTTTTACAATTCCGAACAACCATATCCGAGTACATACCTAAAAAACTTCACCATTCTACATCTCAGAACATAGCTTCCTCCCTCCCAACACCCAATCCCGTATGATATAAAGCGTGAAAAAATTCAGGGCCGTTCACATATTTTTATCCAGACCTCTCAGTCGTACAAACCAGTTTAAAACGACGGCCAAAACGGACTGTACGGACTATACGGACTGTTGAAACATGAGAACTGTACGGCGACCTAAATAAGTTTACTATCAGTATCATAAACTGGTTAAACTGGTCAACCTGCGAACACCGCGAAAAACAAGTTACATAACCGAACGCAAGACTTATCAAACCAACTGAACTGTCCGAAAAAAAAACCGCGAAAATCGATTTGCCAAGCCAAGCTAGAGGAGCCGGTTTATGCAGGGACAATAAACATTACACGGTGACTACCTACATACATAACAAAACTCTATCCCTTGTTTCCCCCAAAATCACAACCGACGCCTAAAATTGAAGCTCCCGAGCCCCTGAATAGCCTCCAGAGTATATATCTTCCTGCATGCATGCATGCGGAATGGCGGTCCGGTGTAATGATCTGTCTACATTTGGAAAACGGCAGCTCAGACTTGATAGTCATCGCCGGAACCGATGGGAAACCTGGTGGATTAAGGAGGGTTGAGATACTGGTAGGTGCGGCCACCAGTGGGTTCAGAAGATGGCATTCCTTACATTTTTTTCAATGCTGTGCCCTTGTAGGTGAAGACTATAATACCTTATGTACCTACCTAGGTATCTGCTTATGGTGTTCTGATTGATATAATATATAGCATGCAGTATAGAGTATAGAGTATAGAGCTCAGAGCATAAAGTATAGAAGGGTATTTGAATTTTGAATTTTGAATTTCGAATTTCGAAGCTTCAATTTTAAGTACTTACCTGGTTATACAGATAACGTTAAGATGCTGCACTGGGTGACTCTAAACCAGGAGGACGTGATTTAAATGTTCTTTGGTCCTACATATGGACCTTTTAAGACTTTATGGTATGAGTCAATGAATCAATAAATCAATGAATAGAAATGAATAGATATGAAATAAATCTAAGAGAGTTGGGTAATGCTGTATGTGTAGATTTCAGAACTCCTCGGGGTATATGAAATGTATGAAATGTATGAAATGTATGGAAGGTATGAAATGTATGAAATGTATGAAGTGTATGAAGTGTATGAAGTGTATATTCGACTATTTATAAAGCAACTCATCGACGTACTCGGCAATAGCTAAGGAACTTGTTAAACCTAATGATATTATCACCAGTTAGCTTTTCTCCACATTACTCGTTATTTATATCGCGCATTCATCATCCCCATCCGCATTCCTCATCCCACCAAGAAAACTCACCCGGACTTTCAATCCCCAACAAATTAACCCAACCCTCATGATCCTCCTCCTTCCTAATCCAAAAGTCCACTCCCGCCACACCACCCCTAGGCTGCAACTTCGGTCTCATCCCACAATAATCCGGTCTAAGCTCCCCAATACTAGGAAAATAACTCCTAATCGCCTCTTTCGCAGCCATCATATTTTTCTCAGTAGCAACCAAATCATCCTCCCTTTCCACCCACTCCACATCCGGACCAAACCTCAAATTCCCTCCCAGGTCCATGGTAAGATGCGTCCCCAGACCTCCAGCTCCAGCAACCGGCGCAGGATAAATCAATGTTGAAACCTTGGGAGGTTTTGTCAAAGGCACATAGTAGGTTCCTTTTGCGTAGTAAAGTTTCCGATGCTGGGATTCTGGCAGGATCATATTACCCACTGTCACGGCTCCCAGACCAGCGGAGTTTATAACCACATCAGTTGTGATATCTACTTCCTCTCCACCGGTTAGACAGCGGAGTTTATATCCCCCACCAGACAACTTTTCAACCCGGGTCACATGGCAGCCGAGAGCTATGTCACCGCCGGATTCTGTGAAGGAACCGAGTAAAGATTGCATATAGCTGTGGGAATCGAGAATGCCAGTTTCGGGGGATTCGATGGCCCCGGCTAAGCAGCGGATAAAGGGCTCCCGACGTGAGGTCTCGGAGGTGGAAAGCCAGCGGAGGGGAATCCCGTGGGAGGTACCGTGGTTGTGGAGTTTTTCTAGGGCGGCGTGTTGGTCGGAGGTTTGGGCTACGATCCATTTTCCTGTTGTTTGGTCAGTCTTTTGGTTCTAATAATCTCCCAATTCCTAATCTCGAATTCTTAAGCTCTTCCATTATCCACCCCCACCACCGCATTTGGACCACCTACCAGTCTTCTTAAACTCCACCCTATGCTTCTCACAGTATTCATACAACAGCCTCCGTCCCCGGATACACAACCTAGTCTTTAAACTTCCAGGCGGGTAATAAGCCCCATTATGTATCACCTCTGAATTCCGACTTGAAGTCTCAGTTCCAACTGCGTTATGTCGTTCAAGTAGTAAAGTACTGCCCGGACGGTGCTTGGCTAGGTGCCGGCCGATTGCTAGGCCTACTACTCCGCCGCCTATTACGACGTGGGTGAAGTCGTTGGATGAGGCGGGGGAGGAAAGGGAGGCGAGGGAGCGGCGGAATGTGGGGGAGGCGGAGGCGGAGGCGGAGGCGGAGGTAGGGCGCGTCAGGTAAGCGCGAAGCACGAGGTTCGAAGCGGGGGAAGCCATGGTGATGGTGATTGCGAGCTGTTATCTGCGAGTCGCAGTGACAAGAACAAGCTGTAAGTTGCAATCAAGACGTTCCAGACGCAGACGCAGGTGCAGATGATGGTAAACAAATATCGAGATCTTTCCGCGGCGACATTTTTTTCGTAGCTATGAGATGGGAAAAAACGATATGGTGGGATGACCCACACGACAGTTCCTGGGTGCCCCACTATGCACTACTGTAGCGGGGCGATAGTTCGGCTGCGTAAGGTAAGCCAGCCATGTCCATACATACCAGCTCAGCTCCATCGGGCTCCACAGCGGGCTCTCTGGCCTCTCTGGGTTTGAACTATTAGGGCACAGTAGGGTAGATATCCTATGATATCGACTGTACAGACATCCACCAATCTTTTTGAATCTGAAACAATTCTCCACCATAAATCTCCGAACTTTAAATTCCGAATTCCGAATTCCAAATTCAGGCTGAGAAAACAAACGGAGTCGTATCTCCGATTCTTTTATGTACTCCTTACCATCCATCAACCCTGAGCAACGAGTTTTCGGGCCGAATTACATCGGAATCCTCGGAGACTCGGAATTTTTCGGAATAGCCCCTGACCTGATATACTGTCGAGGGATCGTGTATGTATGTATGTATGGTGCATCACAAAGGAGAGGTGCATCACAAAGGAGAGAGTATGTAATCATAGAATCAGCCCTACACACAGGCTGCAATCATAAATCCTAGGGTTTAAACCTATGTACATAGCTACAGTTTCCTATGTACGAGATGCATTGCATATGCACATCATCATAGCACGGCTGGATCGGTGTCTCTCGTCTTGTTATACATAGACACTACATGTGCCTGACCGCGCCCCCCCCCCCCCCCCTCCCCCCCGAAAGATAAGGTTTGAAGCCGGGCGGGCCGGTGGATCTCCACTTCAGTGCGACTGTGCCGACTGTGCGCATCCACCTTATGCGTTCTAAATATCGGGTTTTCATGTGATGTGGGTCCATACCACTGTGCCTGCGCTTTATGGTTTGGATTGGTCAGGTCACTATGTATAGTTAAGGGTAAATACCCAGCCCAAAAGCATGAACACGAACAGGAAGAAATACCCAGGGTAATACCCAGGGTTTCAGTTCTTCGGGATGTTCCATTGAATGAAGTATATATATATAAAAAAATTGTAATGATTCCAAGCTACATATCGCAGTCTCAGATTCCCGTTCCCATTCCCATTTCGCCCATTCCCATTCCGCCCATTCTCTTTCCATCAACATCCACATCCACATCTCCAATATCGCCGTCGCCAACATCACCAATATCGCCATAATAAAAAGCATGTAGTAGTAGTAGTAGTAGTAGTGCTTGGTACTAGGAGGTACAATTTCAAAATCAAAATCACGAAGAAAAAAAAGAGGAAAAAAAAAGTGACAAATACATATATCTTTCAAGAAGAAATTGAGTGTGTAAAAAATGTTATAGTATAGTAAAAAAAAAATGGTATCAGTAGTATCCTCTCCCTATCGCCAATTGCGCCTTGTAACAAATAATCCCAGATAAAAAAAAACACAATCAAAATCAAACATACAAGCAAGTAAGTAAGTAAGCAAGTAACCCAAATTCCCTTCAAAGTTCAACAACAAAAAAAATGAATAAACGCCAATCACATTCCCCTTCTTCTCCTTTCATCATCCTTCACTTCACCCCCTTTCATCATTCTTCGGTTTCCTCGACCCCTTCGTCGTCATTCTGCAGTACTGTAATACTCCTGACATCAATCAGCCCCTTTAAGCACTTGCACTCGGTGCCACTGCCTCCTCTGGCACAGTTGCTGGAGTAGCAGAAGAAGCTGTAGTGGCAGCCCCCTTTGACAATTCTGCCACCGCTTTCTCCAGTTCTCTAATTCTCATTCTCAACATTTCATTCTCTCTTTTAACCATAGTATTCTCAGCAATGTAAAAGTTTGCATCCCTTGAACCATTCCAGGCCGAAACCTCACTAGCACTATCCGCAGCTGTGCTTGCAAAGCCCGGAGAGGAAGCTCTCGATATCGATGCCTGTCTGTAGAAGGATCCGTCTCTGGATAAACGGTTTGAGCTCTTGTGACTCATGGGGGATCGGGGACGACCTCCGCGAGTAGAGGCAGAGTCGACGGTTGCGGCGTTAGACTCGCCGTCGATGGAGGTGCCCGATTGCATGCTCTGAATACGGATCATGTGGAGGAGACGGTTGACGTGGAACTCCTGCTCGGCTTCTAGCTCCTGGAAAACGCCGACTGCGTTGGTCGGTGGGGACGGTGGTAGACGCTGTGGAAGGCTCGGGTCCGGGGTTAGGTAGGCGCGCCAGGAGGAGGAGGACATTGAGGAGGAGGGACGACGGATATGAGGGTGAGAACGAGTTGTAACGGATCCATGAGGAGAGGAAGGAGAATGTGGGCGAGAGGACACGAGGTTTGGAGACGAAATGGAGGCAGAGGAGGAGCCTGGACGGAGAGGTCGTGGGGCGATCGGAATGGGGGTTGACTGCTGGAGCTCTTGAGCAGGGGTAGAAGTTGGAGCGGAAGTTGGAGAGATGGCAGCTTGATGTTCTGCGGGGGTTGCGGAAGTTGGTGACATCTTTTCTGAGGAGGTTATCTCGATATTCGACAGATCCGACGACCAGAGCGAGCGACAGGAAAGGGTGAAGGAGGAGTAACGGAGATCCTTTGAACAGCTGTGCAACTTATGAGCTGACCGCTGGGAACACCAATGACACCGACCGGGTGTCGGGGAGCTGTCAAGCTAATGCGGAGCTAGGGATGCAGTCTAACCCTAACCTCCTATCCCTGCGCTTGACCTCATTCTTTGAGATCGCTAAGAAAAAAAATAGAAATCGAACCTTCGAATAACTTCCGATGTTCCAACGACCCGCGCGACCTTTGTTCGCCCAACTTCGCTCGCTTTCCATATTCCAGCACTCGAGTACTCTCCGATCAGAATGGACGCGATCCAAGACTATGCGCTTGGCGCAAACGACAATAAACCGAATTGAGACGACGAGAAAATTTTCCACAGAAAATGATAATCAGCCGAAAAACGAGGCTGATGATGAGGCTGTAGAGGGCCAAAGGGCCTATTTGGAAATGCTACGATTGAGTCAGATGGAACCAATGTCAAAGTACCAGATGAATCTCCTCAGAGAGCGGGAGGAAGCCGCAAAGAAGAAAGATGAAGAACCCAGTTGGAAGGCAAGCGTTGCCCGCAAGCGTCAGAGAAAGTTTGAAGAGGTCATGAGATACGCCGATTGGACCTACAAAGCTCCAGCTTCACCGTATAATGGAATGAAACTCTCACATTTCATGAAAATTGCGGAATACCGAGGGCTCCATTTTAATCGCGACATCACGGGAGAAAGGGCATGTCTATTGCTTTAACCATTTGTTACTTTCTCGGACATCACTAACAAAATTACAGATGGCTGCCAAAATTGAATCAGACGACAGCTGGCGCCGTAAGATCGGTCAACCCTGGGGTTTGGAAGCGAGTCCATTCAGCGATCGTGTTGCTTCATCGAACCCCAATTCAAAACAGGAACCCAAGAAGAAAGCCAACGAGGAACCCAAGGAGGAATCTGAGGAGGAATACAAGGAGGAATCTGAAGAGGAACCAAAGAGTGAAGAAAAAGACGAACCCTCCGAAACTTCCGAAAACACCTCTAACGGCAACTTCCTCGAAGGCCGACGCTACGACACCGGCCTCCCCGCCCGCCCCCGCCACACCAGTTTCCCCGACCGCGAAGGCTCCAACCGAAACTTCGACCGCCCACAGCGTCCCTACTCCGGAAACCGTCAAGAAGACTCCCGACCCCGGGAGCTAAACCCAGAGCTCCGTTCATCCTACCGTCCATCTCATGAGGGTTACAACTCCGACCGCCGTCCCCGCCGCGAATATAACTCAGACCGTCCCTACACACCCCGCGAATACAACTCCGAGCGCCCATCCCGCGACTATAACTCCGACCGTCCCTACACACCCCGCGAATACAACCCCGACCGTCCCTCCCGCTACCCACCCCGCGACTTCTCCCGTCCTCCCTACGACCCCTCCAATCGTCCTAGCTACAACAGCGACCGACCTTCGAAATACTTCGCCCCCAATTCCCGGCCTTATAACGCCGACCACAACTCCGGTGAACGTTCCTTGAACCGTTCTCGTAACCCCGAGTCCCATGATGCCTCCTCCTCTAGCCCCGCCGCAGGAACTGCAGGAAGCGAGGGAACTTCAGGAAGCGAGGGAACACAAGGCTCCGTAGCCTCAGAGGGTACCCAAGAATCCTCTACTTCAACCTACAAACCCCACAACTCCTACCAGACCAGACCCCAGAAATCATACCCGCCTGATCGTCCCAACCCGTTCGCGAGGGATTACCAGGATAAATCACCTGAGGGCCCTTGGAGTCCGTGGGTTAGACCTTTGTCGAAGGTGAAGAGGGATGTGGAGGGGGGGTATGCGGGTGATAGAGAGAGGGGAGGATATAGGGAGAATAGAAGCTTTGGGGATAGGGAGAATCGGGGATATGGTGATAGGGAGAGGGGGGGTGGGTATAGGGAGAATAGAAGCTATGGAGGTGATAGGGAGAATAGGGGTGGATATAGGGGGGATAGGAATCAGGGTTATGGCGGGGACAGGAACCAGGGCTATACCCGCGAGAGAAGCTACGGCGATAGAGAGAACAGAAGCTTCAACAACGACAGAAGCTACAACAACGACAGAAGCTTCAACAGCGACAGACCCCGCAGAGACAACGGAGAGTTCAGGGGTTACACTGATAAACGGGATCAAAAGAAGGGGGAGTGGAAATTCTAGTGGAAACGCAAGGAAATGTAAGGAAACAGAAATGGAAATGCAAGGAAGGGAAGGGAAATGGGAAGGGAAAGAAAGGAAAAGAAGAAATTTGATATGATATGATATGATATGATATGATATGATATGATATGATATTGCAATCCGGAACATATTTCTACCCATACTATCTAATCTACTTATTAAACCATTACATCATGATGTATGTATAATTGAGATTTTGATTTTGGGGGGGGGGGGGGGTGTGCTGGGCTGGCAGAGAAAGAGACAGAGAAAGAGAAAAAGGGAAATTTTCACGGCTTTTTTGTATAAATAGAATCAATAGAATAAAATAGAATCAATCGGAATCAAGAAAAAAAGAGTTAATGTTGATTTTGATGGACTTGGATTTAAGGATCGTTGCGTTGAGAAGGTATATTGGGGGTTTAGATCTTGGGGTTTGAGCTCAGAAGTTGAAATGAGGATCTGGGGAGCTGAGAAGTGAAGTTGAGAAGTTGAGAAGTTGAGAAGTTCATCTTTAAACATATATTCTGTGATATTCTGTGATATTAACGCTTTTGTAATACCTCCGTAATACTTTTATGATATTGATATTGATATTGATATCGATATTGATATTGATATTGATATTGAGATAGATAGAAGAAAACAACACCCCCTCTCCTCCGTTCACCTCCCCCAACGCTGGGTGCTATAAATACTATGTATCCTATGAATCGAACCTTCTGATAATAACAACGATTACTGGGGATTGGTTTCAACATTTAACAATGTGGTAGTATACTGGACTCTGGTACATTAAAAGCGTGAATGGACTGTTGATAAAGGATACTGGAGATTTTGTTGATTTGGTTGAGTTCAAAGTTTGGACTGGGAGTGGTGGGTAAGGGGGGGTTGTGAGCAGTGAATGGGAGTAATGAGTTGTGAGTGGGTGTTGTGAGCAGTGAATGAGCAGTGGATGGGAGTAATGGGATATATCGATGGGATATGGGGGTATGGAGAGATGTAATTGATGTTTTGTATAGATACCTGAGGGTAATGAGTAGGGTAAATGTAATGAATGGGATTAATATGATGGAGAGGTTATGGAGAAGGATAATGGGTGGTTGTAGATATGTCTGTCTTGATAGTTGAAATCATCCCCTACTCAGCCGTCTCGCTTCACGACCGTTGACCACCCTTCGCCACCTTCACTACCCTTCACTAACCTTCGTCCCCTTCAGCCCCCTTTAGCCCCCTTCAGCCCCCTTCATCCCTCTTCATCCCTCTTCATCCCTCTTCAGCCCCCTTCATCCCTCTTCATCCCTCTTCATCCCTCTTCATCCCTCTTCATCCCTCTTCATCCCTCTTCATTCCTCTTCATCCCTCTTCATCCCCGGGATTATTTTTATGAAATATTGAAAGAAATGAAATTACTATTCCTCTTATCCTAATTCCTATGTTGTATTATTTGTGGTGAAAAAATTGGTAATGATAGAAAACGGAAACAGAAACAGAAAGACAGACAGAAACAAAAATAGCGATAGAAACAGAAACATCATACGCTATCGGTACAGTAAATACCACAGTGCTAAGAAATAGTAACGATGTACCCAAACCACATACAATCAGATAGCCAAAACCAGATATCCGTAGATCGTGAATCCGCAACGACATTTGAGGTGAGATTACCGCAAACAAAAAAACAACCAAACCCCATACCCCTCAACCGGTGCTGAAATCGCATGAACAAACCAGAAACCAGAAACCTATTACCCTCCATCTGGCATCGCCGTGTACAAACCAAACACCCAGAAAGCCAAATTATTCCGTATCCAACAGGAAATAGATAGCATTCAACCTCTTCGTATGATCGTCTCTCGACATAAAATTGATGTAACCCAACGCAGAAACCAACTTGACACGTTCATCTGCAAAAAAAAACACACTTCTCATCAGCCTCTGTTCATCATCCTTTTTGGTACACACTACTACTTCTCATGAAGTTTATATAGCATATGCATTCCAAACTTCATTACAAACGCTTCCTTCTTTTTTAGGAGCTGGAGTTGCTTTTGTGCAAGCTCATACTCCATGCGCTTGATTTCTGTGAGTTCTTGTTGTTGGGTAAGGGAAAGGTTACCATTATGAGGAGAGGTTGTGGTTCTGATGGGGGATGATGTGTTGTCGTCGAGAGGAGGAGTGGTGGTCCTGGTGGGGAGTGAAGATGAGGGTGTGGAGATCCTAGTACGTCTCCTCTTGACAGGAGCCTCGTTCTCCTTGTCAGTGTCGCTGCCATCTCCAAAGGTACGCTTGTTCTGGCCAGTAATCGACTCGCCGAGGGGAGACTCAGCCGGATTGCCCACAACCTCCCCGCTACGCACCATGCGTCTTCTCAGCTTGGGCTTTGGAGTAAGAGCAGTCTCGATAAGAAAGTTCTTCTCTGCTATCACAAGTGCGTATGCTGCGGCTTCCATCTCTGGAGACCCTCTGTTGTAGATTGTAGACTTGTCGTCCCAGAGCTTAAAATATTCGAGGAGGAACCTGGCAATCTTCAAGGTCTTTTGGTGAGATTTTTTCTCGACCTTAGTCTCGAGAAGTTTCTCCCTTGCAATCTCCTCCCGAGCCTTACCACGGAAGACTTCCCAGGAACGGTCAATTTCCTCCTTGAACCGAGATGGTAGCTCCTTCCAAGTGAGACCAAGCTGCTCCCGGATTGTCTCGAGGTTAAGAATGGGAGGCGTTTTTAACAGGTCCTTACGATGATTGTGCTTAAGCGTAAGAGCGGCCTTGTGAGCATTTAGTTCACGAACGAGGTCCGGGAAGAAGCCGTTCAAGGTGTGCGTGGGGATCCACTGGTGTCCGGGAGGCTTCCTTTTGACAATGAAGTCGCCATCAGAATCGTTGTATCCGTTCTTCTCTATTCGCTATGATATAAGTATAGATCAAACTATGAAGTAGGAATAAGTGATAGAGAACGAACCGCTGAGGCCTTTCCACAATCTTTGTGCCAGCTTACGGCATCCATGATACTCCTTCATGATGTAGAAGAAGTTACCAAGGATGGCGTATGCTTCCTTGGCCAACGCCTCTTCGAAGCGCCTTTTGCGGATCTCATCGGCAACCAGATATTGCTCTTCATTCTGGAGCATAGCCAGGACGATGACTTGTTCATCCTCGACTCTCTGGATCTTTTCATCGAATTCTGGTTGGAGGTAATGCGGCTAATTACGTTAGCTGTAACTTGCAATAACAAGATCAGAACAATACATACTGGAGGATCCCTTGCGACAAAGTCATACCCGTCCCCTTCTGAGGGCCCATTGCCGTAGTAGGAGGAGTTGTCCGCAGAACTCGCATAGGGATCTGTGCAAGTTCCGACATCTGACTCCATATTAACAGACAGGTTAGACTCTTGTTCTGAGTTGTCAGACAGATGTTCTTCATCCGTCGACTCCTCATCCGAATCGTCTGATCCAAGGTTCGAATTATCACCAAGGATTCCGTCGCTCTCTGAAGGTGAATTAGGCATATCAGGGAAGGGGATAATATCTGGTTCCTGAGATCCAGGCTCTGGCGTAACGTTGAGAACCCACTGCTTGACCATTTTTGAGATGAATTCGCCGGGTGGGTGAGGAAGTGGCATGAAAGTGGGAAAGAGTGTTCTGTCTTTCAAGAGGCTTCGAGTAAAGTTTTCTTATGGACATGGAGGTGGAAGATAACCCTCCGTGGCTAGCGTTGTGTTACATATGCGTGATCCTTGGTGATACAACACGAGTTACATTGAAGCGCTTTGAGAACACCATTCTACATACGCGTACCCAACATATTTCAAAGACAGTCTACTTCATGTTGAGAGAGGATAACGACAGACACGGGGATACTCCAATAGGCCATCCGAATTCTCATCTATTGATAGAAGGTACCTCCCCTTCCTCCCTTTGTTCATTATTAATATTTCCGCAGCATTCTCAACTCCATCAAAAACCGTCGTTTTCCACTATCGGTAGATTCGCGTTCGTTCACTACAACGATTTCACCAACTTTGATATTGTACTTCATCTAAATTTCGTTTAAGATGTCCTACATCCACTCTCAACTAGACGATATATTATCAAAACTCGTCCAATATTCTTGCTTCATACTCGTCATCATCATTTTCAGTAACGGTACCACCTCCCCAGAGATCAGCAAGTTGTGGTGATTGAACATGATTCTTCACTTTCTATCACAGTTGTTCTAGCCCACCAGCTGTACACCAAACACACGATACGGAGTTTACCTACCATCACCCGAAATACAAACAAAGGGGAAATTTTTACCACAAGAAGCACCATTTCTGTACGTAGCAAAGTTACAAAAGAATCCTACGCCGAATCTCTTCTCAGTTTAAAAAGACAATCATTGCCTAACTCAAATACATACAGAAACCGGTACATTAAAGCTAATTGGACGTGAAAGTACCCAACTGACAGATATTTCAGTCACTCATGAATCCGGTGGCTCGTAACTTTTTCTCGACGGCATACTTCTTCCATGCTGATACGGTCGAATTTCGACGCCACTCCATCGAGCGTGCTCTAGTCACTTCAACATGACCGTCTACGTTAGAGTTGGGGTGGGGGCTGCAGAAAATGCGAGATATATTTTACTCATACGTCTGTAAGCATGAAAGGGATTCTAGACAACTATGCTTCGGACCCGGGGAAGGGGAGAATGCTAATGGAAATTAAAAAGGTGCAGTAGGCACCGAGCCGGCGAAATTAAAGTGATAGAGTGAATCATAAAGTTGATCATTGACCAATAAATTACCGCCCGGAATAAAAGAATGCTGGATCCATCCGCAAGGTAGCCAAACAGATTTTAGAACTTCTTCTAGAGGTGGATTGGTACCAGCCAATCATGTAGGATCACCCGAATTTACAGACAGTGAGCGAGGTACATTTCCCAAAATCACAGTTTGCGATCTGGAATTATCTATATATCGGTTTACATAAACATGAGTTAGTCCAAACACGCTAGAGAATATTACTCTATAAGTCAAGATTTCTGCATGGTATTTTAACTGCGGAGTAATGATACCTGAGATATGCATGGATTATGATGATTAATGTGATAATGTGACATGAATGAAAACTCTTCAACAAATCGAGTACAAATTTGGAGGCAGACAGTCGAGAGTTATCAAAGCTATGAATTCGTCGAAAGAGCCAAATAGTCTTGAGACTCAAAATTATGCAGGTTGCACGGGGCACACTGAGCTAGAGTAGATGATCTAGCCCACCGGGTGTATGAAAAGGGGCATTATGTTTGTTTTTATTTCAATATCAAGTCTGGTCACATAGAATGAAACTCTAGGTGAGCATTAAATTGTTTCCTGACTGCTTATGTATGCCGCGCACGTGCCCATGGGCATAGATACGGATAGCGGCGAGCTGCATATTCCAGAGGTTCGTGAATCCATTCAAGCTGGCTGGGTAGACCGGTCAAGATATTTCTACGAATCGGAGATGCTACTGCCGATCATGGTGCATATATAACCCCTTACACCTCCCACATCTTCCAGAACTTTTCTTATTCCTTCCTTCCTATCCATCTCATCTCGCCATCTCATCTCAACTCGCTTAATATCGCGTCGCCTGCATCGATCACTTTTACCAACCAACCAACCAACCCAACTAACCTTAATCAACACCGGCCGTATTCACATCGCTTCTATCAAATCATCATGATGACTAACCTTCTCGACTTGTCTCTCTGCGCGGCTGCCTTAAGCTTCGTCGGATATGCTTGGTACAGCGTAACTCAGAACAAAAAAGCCTCAGACAAGAGGAAATAATGGTTAGCGTTAAAGTTCTGTGTTCTGTATGTAACCGCCGGTCTTTGTCCATACCTAGTTCCGAAAAAAATAAGGCTAACCATATTAGGCGCTTACGACAGGCTGCGTGACTACGTCATGCGACCCGACATTCAGGTGCTGCAACTTGTCAGGGATCATCGGTGGAGGTTCTGTACTCGTGCACCATGTTTGTTTTTTTGATGTGCTTTTTGGAGTTCGGGTTAGATTTTGCGATATTTTCTTTTTAGCGAGGAAGAAATTTTAATGCATGTTTCTTTGTATGCAATTCATTCATCAAATATCATTCGGTGGAAACAGCTTTCCAAAATGATCGAAGGTTCACCATCCGTTGCAGGGTTGTCTGAATGGTACAAAGAATTCCGAATTTTCCCATATCATAGATTCGGAAATGTTTGCATGGCTGTTATTTTTTCATTAAATTCAAGCCAGCAGCGAGACGGCTACATACACGCAAATAAAGAGACATGTGAAGTTTGAACAGGAGAACTAGCTATTGTGAGAGGTCGTTCAGGCAAGTTTTGCTGTGACTGCTTGTGGAGGTGGATGTTGCCTTAGCGTACATCTCCTCGTTATGTTTATTCTGTCGATGGTATGTTTGCTCGTTATCGAATGTCACTCACAAAATTCTCCATCTCCATCTTTCTGTCTCTATTTGTCTCCCCAAGTGCCAGCTCATCCTACGTCTGACCAGGAGCACTTTCACACACCATCGACCCTTTCAAACGGATGTAAAAAGTTCATTCAGAATAGCAGTGTGCGCCCACTCTGCAAATTCCTCGCCCTACTCAACATAGGTAGACCTGAAACACACACATCCCTCTATATCTATTTATCTTTTCTCTACCTCATCATACAGCTAGCTATATTCCAACAACACACTACCCCTGTATACCACCAACAATGATCCCGGAAATCACACATTTCATCCAAACCTCCCTCATCACCACCGCGTTACTCTGCCTAATACTCGTCAGCTGTATCTTTCACGGGATCAAAGTCAACTTCAATGAGTTTATATCGCTCATAATCGTTATATTATGTATCAACATCATCCACTGTATACTATAGATCCCAAGTTGTCCTTACGGGGCGACGCATTTTCCGCAGGTTTTCAGTCATAAGATAATGTCGTTTTGTACCAGCTTGTCAAAGCTCTTTATTCGTATTATTCGTCAGTCCCTCTGACGTGCAAGAGTTATTACGATGATGTTCCAGTTCTGTTACACATGATCAGCCCTATGCATTCTATGCATGCTAAAATGGCGTTGATGCAGGGTTGACAGGGTTGACAGGGTTGTTCTGCGCATGCATCCTGGGCACTGGAATATGTATGTGTGGTTGGCTATTTCTGGGGCTAAACAGTACTTACCAAAAAAAACTTTTAATAATTACAGTAGTTCGGTTAATCTTGAAACGTCTTGTTTTCGGCAGTTACGCAATTATTGATTTTTTTTGAAAAAAAAATTGAAATAAAGCACTCTATATTACATTGGAGGACCCAAATCCCAAAAACAGTCTGATGATACCCATTGAAAAAGATTCCGTATACAATCAGATAGCTAACTTGCGCGACCCAGCTCGTGCTTACCTTTTTAATAGTTTCATATATACCCCATATGTAATGGAACCAATTATCAGGCTATGGATAAGGTATCATCAATTTTATTCCATGTAGGCAGCCCGTCAGTTAGCCGAAATCGTTATATCATTCCAGGCGGTGCATGTATTTTACTCCCAGAACAATCACGTATCGTAATTTACTCCAGAAACTAAAGCAAGACGCATGTCAGATTCGGGGGTGTTCATACTCTTTTCTTGGGTATACTCCACCTTAATAGCTGCTATGGCCTAATTGCGCCACTGGGGTTTATACCACAAAAGTTACATCATAAACAATCACTATAGTCTAGAAATATATTGTAATTCTCGGTTTCGGCATTAATTTCGAACACAATGAAATTTTTACGTTCTCGAAAAGCTTGTCGATTCGAGATAAAGAGGGATTGAAAGTAAACTACCAAAATTTAATACTCGTGCCTAAAGATGGTGACTAGCGCCATCATCCTTGGGTACGAGTAACGCAAAAATGAAATGTTTTGAGTAAAAAACGCTGGAACGGGTATCCTTTTACTAATTCCCAACTTTCCTGATTGGGATGTCCTATCTTCATAGTTCTGGGTAATCAGGAAGCAAAGAGGGCGGATGCCTCCCTCCTCCCTCCCAAACTTCTTCCCCTAAGCCTGCTCCTGTACCTTCTCAACCCCCTCCATCTCCCTCCAAATCAGCTCATTAAACTCCCTCGACCTATCCAAATAAACCTGATGCCCAGCTCCCACAATCTCCACAAACCCCGCCATACCCTCCAACTGCCTAATTCTCCCCACCATTCTCTTCCCCGCCTCGGGATCCATCCAATCCTCCTCTCCATAAACCCAAACACTGGGAATCCCCCTCTCCACCAAATCCTCCACAGCATCACACAACGGCTTCTTTATCACCACTCCTGCGTCCGCTAGATAACAAAGCGCAGAATCACCCCCAACACCTTCTTGTAGTAGACGCAGAGTATACTGGAATAGCCATGCACTTTCCTCTGGGCTACCAAGATCGGAAAGTCGCTTTGACATCCAGGATGCTACAGGATGCGGAAGGGAGAAGAAGGAGGTCATGGGTGCGAGTTTGGGGAGGAGGAAAGGGGGGATGATTTGGTGGCGCATAGAGAGGGATAGAGGGCGGTGAAACCAGGGTTTATGGACATATGTTGTTGGAACTGTGGTGTGGTGGCCGGTGTCTGTGGTGCTTAAACTAGAGGAGCTGGCGGGCGTGGAGGAAACAGGTGGACGGCTGGGGATTAGTTTCTCGACTCCAACGGGGGAAACCATGATGAGTTTGTTTACGGCGTGAGGATACTTTAGGGCATATCTCATGCCAAGATATCCTCCAAACGAATGCCCTATTCGTTAAGATCAGCCTTCATCTCCCCATCCTCAGAAATATTCAATACCGAGAAAGAAAAAATACATACCAACCAACATAAACTTCTTATCTTCCCCCAGTCGTTTTATCCTCCATTCTTCAAGCCTATCAATAAACTTCCATTCAATCTCCCTGATTCTTTCATCTTCCCGAGTTTCTTTCGGTTTCATATCAGGCCTACTTGATCGCCCCATTCCGATCCAATCGACCGCATATACCCCCCATCCCGGCTTCCTTGAAAGTGGTTCTAGGTTTCGGTAGAAATATGCCAAACCTGCCATGGCACCATGGAGAAGGACTAGGTGGTGTTTTATTTGCGCTTTGGACCCATGGTATACTAAGATTTCGTTTAAAACTCGGGGTGTTCCGGTTTTGTATTCGGATTCAAAGTCTTCGTATGTGGGATTGGGAAGATTGGGGCTTTTGGTATTGTTGACGGGTGAAGATGTGGGGGATGATAAGTTTACAGAGGCTTCATGGGAGGTTGGAATTTGTGGTTTTTTGAGGCCTAGATTTATTAAGGCCTTTTCAGCAGTGCGGAGGTTTGCATTTTCAGCGGTGCGTAAGTCGGGTTCTTTGGAGGTTTGATTTTCGGTGTTTTCCGTGTTTTCGGCAGTTTTGGTATCGGCATACTTAAATTCCCCGAGATTCTAAGACAAAGAAGGGATTAGTAGAGGGTCATTTTTCGGGAGACAAAGGAGCTTTAAAGATAGAAAATATATGAAGAAATATAAGTAAAGCGAAATATTGATCAGGTACGGTAGGTCCAAAACAGCAATAGTCTACACCAACTAATATTTAGTCGACACTGGCTATTGTAATGAACGAAAAATGTCGATTCCCGCCTTTGAGAGGGGAATATCACGTACTTTAGGGACTTTAAAACCGCGGTCTTTAGAGGAAGGATATCCGACTGGCCTGGGTTTTTCTGCTTTTCTGCTGTTCATTTGCCAATCTTAAACTTGTAGACAATGGATGCGGCTTTCTTTTTCTTGTCGTTTATCTGGATAGTAAAAAGAAATCGTCGAAGAATTAGCTGTTGTAGATACCATCAAGGCATCAAGCTACATATGTTGTAACATTGTTCGTAATGACAACCGCAGCCGTCCACGAGGCATGAAGCGTGGCGCAGTTGCAGCGAATTGTTAGAGTGCAGTTCACATGTGACACATTCACGACCTTGCCAAGCCAGTTCCAATGACTAAGTGCGGTACGCTATCCTGATTCATAATTCTTTAAATTGCGCCTTTAACACAGCCCTACCGGAGGACTTAGGCGAGGCTGGTAGAAGCCGAAATGAGAAATCTTGTCAATACGTCATTGAAAGGGGTTTCATTCATCATCACTCATTCGCGTCCGACGCGTTATGACAGCCAATTGGCGTTTACTTTTTCTTCTGTCCTGCGTCAAAACTGTGAGGTTCGAAAAAATCTTGTGTAACCATGGTCTCCGCTGGGGCCAGGCCAGCTCGCTTAGCCAAGCCTGCTTGCGGCTCTCGTGCGTGCTGGCCTGAGCTGTATATGGAACTTCCAGACCAACGTTCCCATCCAGCACGAACTCACGACATCATCCCGACGCCATGCGGATATATCAGTGAGCGTTCACCAAGTCGGAAACCGAAGCGCGCGCGCATTATTACGCATATAGATATTTCTCACCTCCGACAGCATCCCTATAATGCCTTCCATGACCACGAGTATGGATACCTCCGACCTAGACCTATTAGTTAAAGGGTCTCTACCCAGCGGCTCACCTCCCGCGCAGCCCGAACCTCCCGCGCAACCCAAAGACCCACTCGAAGCAGCGCCCTCTTCACCGTCACAAATCTACCTCAACCTGCTCATTCTCGAAGCCTCGTTACGAAGCCAGTACCTAAACCATCTTGCCCGCCGTCGCAAATTCACCTTCTTCCTCATCCTCCTGTTCCTCTGGATCGCCTTCTTCTACTACCGTTTCTTCATCCTAGGCGGATCACCTTACTACTATTTCTCCCTCTTTGAGAAGCTAGGTCTTGGGGGTGGTGTGGGTACAGGAGTTCTCTACTACGCCACAGGTCTCTACCACAAAACCATCGTTGAACCGCGCCGCTTCGTCGCCATTGCAAATCGGGGTATCCGCGGCTTCAATGTCAAGTTGGTCAAGCAGCCACTATCTTATAAAGAATGGATCAACTGGTGGTGGGATTGGTACACCTTCCGTGCACCCCCCGCACCACCCGTTGCGCCAACTCCAGCTTCCCGTCGCCTCTCCGCCAACACACGCCGTCCTGTTATTCCCCCGGTGATGGGGCACCGTCATAGCGGTTCTTTCTCTTCCGCCCAGGCCCAGCGTCCTGTGGTGAAGCCGGGTCCTAATACCGATGATGACGACGATGACGATGAGGTGGAGGAGTATCTTCCTGGCGGATTACATATCAAGCTCGTAATCATGCCAAAGGGGTTTTCTCCCGATTTTCGGGAAGGGTGGGAGGTGTATCGTACCGAGTACTGGGATAAAGAAAACGAGGCTAGAGCACTTCGCCGGGAGGAGATAAAGCGGAACCGGCATAAGATTACACCTACAAAATCCGCGACAGCAGAAGTAAAGGTTAGACATAGCTCTATATCGCTACGGAATAGAACACCAACGCCAGATCCCGAGTCAAAGCCAGTTACTGGAAGACCACGCAGAGGTAGTACGGCGAGTTTGAAAAGAAGAAGCTTGCCGGGAATGTCCGGGGTGGCAGGTGTTTCAAGGGCTAGTACCCCGGGAGATATTTCTGATTCTGGGAGCACGACAAGCGCGTTAGGGGAGGGAAAGAATAGGACACCGCGAAAGACTGGCAAGGGAAGGGGGAAGAAGAGAGCACCCAGGAATGATGAGAGTGCGGTGGATGATTAAGAGGGATATAGGATAAACGGAACTTTTGTAATTATAATTTTTTTGTCGGACTTTGTTGATATAGAGCGTAAAGCGAAAGTGATGGGGAGGATTATACCAGGAATGGAAAGATTAGGATTATTACTTTTGAAATACATCTCATTGATGAATATAAACGGTACACATTGAGTCTGATATCCCTTGAAAGCTCTTATTTCATGTATTTGATAACCCATTTCCCGAGACGTTTGAACACATTTCTATACCTCTTGAGAGTGTTGCAACCTGCGACATTTAACGCCATTGCCCAGTGTCATCACGTGCTCCATACTACTAGTACTACATACTGTGCTCAATCACCATTGCCGTCATCACCAAACCCTTCAAACCTTCTTCTTGAGCTACTCCATCTCCATATACATCAAAAACTAATTTCACGTAAGTTTCACAAATGATGATGAAAGATTACGACGTTCACTAACAGTTGGTGAAATCGCTCAAATGTTCGTGTTTACACAAGAATCTCATGGGGCCTAGATACAATCCTCGATATTTAAATTAATATCCCGGTTCCGCAGCCCGCATTTTGACGTCAATTATCAGACCATGGAATCGGAATCCGTATCAGAGACGTCATGGAGTAACGGCAATGATCTGCTTTACTCATGGCTCCAGGTACAATTACTCTTCCTGTTGGTATTGCGGAGACATTAGAGTTCGGGAAGAGATTGCGCATGGAACCGTTCCATTCGTTCATTGATCAAGGATTCTCGGGCACCATGCACAGCGTTCCCGGGTGCTCTTGGTCGCCGAACTGCTCATCAACGCTCGCGCCGAGGAAATGCTTATTCTCCATGGACAGTCCTGGGCGAAACCTTCGATATCCCTTGGCAAACAGATAAGGGTGCCCAAGCTGTCGCTACCAAATTTATGCTTCGCCGGGTCCTTCGCCGAGCCGTACTGTTCTAAGGGTTCCCGGGCTTCTTCTCGCCTAAATATTTTCGTTGCATCCCGTAAGCTTGGCAGGGCTTATCTGCGGCCACAACTTTATGCGCCGGTCCAATCAACGCGCACGATAAGAGCGCGTAACAATCTCGGGACGACTCGGCTCGTCTCTTCTCCAGATACATACTTCGATACTTCGTATCCGTTTTGTATCGGATGGGTTACTTCTCAATTCTGCTTTAATTTACCCTAATTCATACCCATCGGATGAGTAAACCTCACGATGACGGCTAGCTAGGGAATTTCCCCGAATAACCAACAGACTCATTAGTACCCGCCGGTATGGCATCCGGAACAGCTCTAATGCAAAGCGGGAACTTTGCGCATGCGACGACTAAACCCCAGCTTTGAGATATGAATATCTCAAGGCAAGGAGCTGGGGATGCGCAACGTATGGACAGGGCAACCCTTATCATTCACAGCGGGTTCGGCGAGTAACACAATCATAACAAGCCTCGAGTAATTGATCCCCGCGATCAGTATTCCGATCCTACAGCCCGGTCACTTTCGCACCGGGACGAGATATCGAAGATGATAATGCAGAGACCCTGGTGCCGTGTCTTATCCTACACCTACCAATATCTATTTTACCGTAGGAATTGAGGTTGCACAAAGGAAAATAAATAAAGCTTCTCAATGCCCTGGAAATTGGATTTTCTCCATCAGGGATTTCAACAGCAACAGTACTTCCAACTTCAGAAGACGGAATAAATCAACATGGATAACGTCATACATTCAGCAGATCCACCGCTGAGTCAAGCATTTGGCTATGGAATTGTATTAGGACTTGGAGCAGCTTTTGCTTTGGGAATGATTGCTACTACTTGGGCTTTGAAACGGTAATTTTTCTACATTTCCACCTTCCTATAATGAAATTACTGACCAATGTCTGCAGATACCAAAATGAAGTCCAAACCGCCGAGATGTTTTCCACCGCTGGCCGCACAGTAAAAACTGGCCTAGTAGCCTCAGCCGTAGTTTCATCCTGGACCTGGTTCGTCACAGACCCTATCTATTTCTTCTCCTGCCTTAACTAACTCGCCCCCAGGGCCGCAACTCTCCTTCAATCTTCTGGCATCGCCTACCGTTATGGTGTCTCGGGGCCTTTCTGGTACGCCAGTGGAGCCACTGTCCAAATCCTCCTCTTTGCCACTCTCGCCATCGAACTCAAGCGTCGGGCACCAAATGCACACACCTTCCTAGAAGTTATTAAAGCTCGCTATGGCACTGTAACCCACTGCGTCTTCATGATGTTTGGACTTTTCACCAACATTTTGGTCACAGCTATGTTACTAACCGGAGGGTCCGCCGTGGTAACCTTCTTAACCGGCATGCCTACCGCTGCCGCTTGTTTCCTTCTTCCTTTGGGGGTGATTATTTATACCCTCTTTGGAGGCATCAAGGCAACTTTTTTGACCGATTATGTTCACACCGTTATCATCCTTGCGATCATCTTCATTTTCGCTTTTACCACTTACGCTACTTCGGATATCCTTGGATCTCCTGGGGCGGTTTGGGATGCGTTACAAGCTGCGTCTGCTAGACACCCTGTAGAGGGAAATGCAGGTGGCAGTTACCTCACCATGCGCTCAAGAGAGGGCGCAATCTTCTTTGTCATCAACATCGTTGGAAACTTCGGCACTGTATTCTGCGACAACGGATACTACAACAAGGCCATCGCTGCCTCGCCCGTTTCTGCTCTTCCCGGTTACGTCCTTGGAGGATTGAGCTGGTTCGCAATCCCCTGGTTAGCCGCCACCACTATGGGTCTGGCCTGTCTTGCCTTAGAAACCCATCCTTCATTCCCCGGATTCCCGCTTCGCATGTCAGATCACGAAGTCACCTCTGGCTTAGTTCTCCCCAATGCCGCCGTTGCACTTCTAGGAAAGGGGGGTGCAGCATGCACTCTACTATTAATCTTCATGGCTGTCACCTCCGCCTCCTCCGCCGAGTTGATCGCCGTTTCATCAATCGCCACCTACGACTGTTACCAAACCTACATCAACCCCAAAGCCTCCGGAAAGAAGTTAATCTACATGTCACACTGCTGCGTAATCATCTTTGGCTTCGCTATGGCGGCTTTTTCTACTGCGTTGTACTATATCGGTGTTTCAATGGGCTACCTTTACCTATTGATGGGTGTCATCGTCTCCTCCGCTGTACTACCGGCATCCTTGACTTTGCTCTGGAAGAAACAGAATGTTTACGCTGCTACCCTATCACCGGTGTTGGGACTTGCTTGTTCCCTTACCTCGTGGTTGGTTACGACTAAGATTATGTATGGCGAAATTACCGTCGAAACCTCGGGACAAAACAACCCTATGCTTGCAGGAAACGTCACTGCACTTTTGTCTCCTGTGGTGTTTGTTCCGTTGTTTACCTATGCATTTGGAGCCGATGATTACGATTACGAAAGCATGCGGGCAATCCGCTGTTCACCCGACGACGAGTCTGAAAATCCTTCTGGATCCATAACACCCTCATCTAACGCACCACTCCCCGGATCCGCCGAAGAAGAAGCGGAAAAGAAAACCCTCGACAGGGCCGCCTTTATCTCCCGATTGATCACAATAATCATGACGGCTGTTTTACTTATTCTTTGGCCAATGCCCTTGTATGGAACTGGATATATTTTTAGTAAGAAGTTCTTTACTGGATGGGTTTCGGTGGGTATTATTTGGCTGTTTTTTACTTCGGCGTTTGTAGGAGTGTACCCTCTGTGGGAGGGAAGAAAGAGTTGTGTTAACACTTTCCGGGGATTGTGGAGGGATATTACGGGTAGGAAGAAGACGGTGGAGGGTGTTGTGGGTTATAGTACTCCGACTAGTGATGGGAGTGTTAAGGAGGAGAAAGTAGATGTGGAAGCAGTAAAGGCTTGAGGTGGATGAGATGAATGGAGAGGCCTATGACATGGAGATAAAGGATTGAGAGGACCTCTTTGATAGCATGATGTGATGATCTGTATATATACATGTACTTACTACGAACTCAATTTACTTTGTTTTGATGAACCTGGATTATTAGTGCTTGTTTAACAAAATGTGAATGTTTATTTGCCGAAAGCGAGTTGACGAATGTTTACATGCCTGGTAGAGTGTTGTCATGGTACACACCGCAAACTCGGGTTGCAACACTATGTCTACTTAGCACCGCTATGACCAATTAACTCCACTAGTGAGGTAGGTAAACACTTTAATTTTTGGTTTCATACGCCGCTCATAAAATATTCACCATCGCTCCGCAACTTATTTAAAAACTCCGTAAATCAGAAATGACATTTACCGTTGGGTATTTGTTATATATTGTGTAAAGTAAACACATAGACAGCTACGGTCATAGAATCATGAATACAACGCATCCCGTCCGCTCTGCGCTATTTAAGCATGATATCGTCCGGCTAGTACTGTCGTGGGTGACCAGACGGGAATCCCGGATACTGTAGTTCTTTTATTTTTCTTTTGCTCATCTGCAAGGCATGCATCACCAATGATACCCAATTAATCCCCAGCCCCCAGTAACCCTACATCTAATTTCTTTCATTTCAATCCTGTCGAGGCCAATTAAACAGATTCAAATCCTCCAATACCCTTATATCTTTACGTTATTTTGGCACGAATCACAGTCAAAACATGTACCCCGTTGTTTATTCAATCATTATTGATTATAGATATTATCATAAGTCATTACATTTCATTCCCTCATTCCATCGTAACCGCGCTGCTTAGTTCATTCCAATAGCATCCTTGACCTTGTCAACAATAGTATCCTTCTCACGTCGTGACTTGTCGAACCCCTCCTGGGTGGAAGACTTGGACGAGTCGGGCTGCATCTCGCCAACGGCACCTAGTGGATGTTAGTAATTACTAAAAAACACACGCGGGATAGGGGAACAAACGGTCGGCGGTGGTGGTGATGTTCTCCTTTGCTTTGTCGATGGTGGACTTGGAGGAGTCGGGGGTCATCTTCTCGGTGAGACGGTCGGAGAAGGGCTTGCGGAGAGAGTCGGACATGCTGCGGGGTGTTAGCTGGGGGTTTCAGGGAGGAGAGGGGATATGGGGGGCTTGCTTTGATGGTTTTTGTTTGAGAAGTGCTGTGAGAGTGGTTGTGGTGTTGTGGTGTTGTGGTGATGATAGTATTTGAAACTTTGTGTTGTTTGATGAGGATCGAAATTCCGAGGGCAGAAAGGGGGTATTTAACTTCATTCCCATGAGATTGGGAATCTTGATATTCTTAGAACCCATAGTACAAGATCTACAAAAGTCAAGATGCTTCGATGCTTCGATGCTACGAAGTCACGATGTCACGATGCCATGACGTATGTATACAGCAGCCTCAGCATGGGTTATGATGTGGTGTTGAAGTTCATTCCTCGCTTAAAAAATGCAGGTACAACGTCAACCCCAGAACCTTAGACGGTAGTTGTCCAACCTTCGTGATGACATCACATCCCGCGCTAAAGCGGCGAATCGCGCTAAAGTGCGCTAATAACCAAGGAACCACATCATCGAAAGAGCCGCTATGATGCGTCCCAACCTCTTAGGGGCATGCGACAGTTATGGGGCTGAGGAAAGAGACATAAAAAACTGGAATGTTGTTTCTGGCCTGGTTCGGAAGCGAGATTGGGATGCCAAATTTGGCAGGGAAAACTTGAGGCGCGCTCGGTTATCTGGAATTACAGACGGGGGTGCAGGGTCTTGGGTGCAAGGTTTGGTAAGCGCGGAGACGTTAACTACACTTCAACACCATAATACCTTGACTGTAATAGTGGTGTACATACGTCATGACATCGTGAGGTTGTAATGTCTTGAATTATGACAATCTCGGATCATTACCGTGAATTCTAAGAATATCAAGATTCCCAATCTCATGGGAATGAAGTTAAATACCCCTTTCTGCCCTCAAAATTCCGATTCTCATCAAACAACACAAAGCATCAACACACTCATAACCACAACACCACAACCACTCTCACGACACTTCTCAAACAAAACACCATAACGCAAGTCCCCCCCTCCCCAATTAGCCCTCTCTTTAAACCCCCAGCTAACAACCCGCAGCATGTCCGACTCACTCCGCAAGCCCTTCTCCGACCGTATCACCGAGAAGATGACCCCCGACTCCTCCAAGTCCACCATCGACAAAGCCAAGGAGAACATCACCACCACCGCCGACCGTTTGTTCCCCTATCCCTCGTGTGTTCTTTAGGAATTACTAACATCCATCAGGTGCCGTTGGCGAGATGCAGCCCGACTCGTCCAAGTCTTCCACCCAGGAGGGGTTCGACAAGTCACGTCGCGAGAAGGATACTATTGTTGACAAGGTCAAGGACGCTATTGGAATGAACTAAGCAGCCAGCGGTGTGGGGATGGAATGAGGGAATGAAATGTAATGACTTATGATAACATATATAATCAATAATGATTAAACAAACAACGGGGTACATGTCTTGACTGTAATTCGTGCCAAAATAACGTAAACATATAAGGGTATTGGAGGATTTGAATCTGTTTAATTGGCCTCGACAGGATTGAAATGAATGAAATTAGATGTAGGGTTACTGGGGGCTGGGGATTAATTGGGTATCATTGGTGATGCATGCCTTGCAGAATGAGCAAAATAAAAATAAAAGAACTACAGTATCCGGGATTCCCGTCTGGTCACCCACGACAGTACTAGCCGGACGATATCGTGCTTAAATAGCGCAGAGCGGACGGGATGCGTTGTATTCATGATTCTATGACCGTAGCTGTTTTTTTAATAATTTTAAACAATATATAGTTAAATAAGTGAGCAGAAGTTTTACTAGTTTTCGTTGTTATAATCTTCTGGTGCAGTAGAGAGGCATTGTGCTGAATCATCATAGATGGAATATCATTAGATGGCATGGATCCAGTCCCATCTAGGTACGGTGGAATACCTTTTTAACGATACCTCCATGCCGGAAGAATCTATTGTTTTACAAAGGAAATCGTTACATGGAGATTGGCTTGGCGCGAATGATCAATATCGACACGCAAAGTGCTGGGGGCTGCGGGGTGTGCGCTTCTCAGTCTCTATACCCTGCTCAATGTCAACAGCCTCGGTATAATGATACCAGGCATAGGTTTTACGTTTACTCAGTGGTATTATTATCGTAAAAAATATCGTTACCCCTCATACCCCGTGTGTATACATGCTTCCCACACAAATTGCATATGTTATAATTCTCCTCCGCCAAAAGTTTTATGCAACCGGAGAGGCTATTCCGAGTTTATGCCATCACTGTTATAAAGTCTTAACTTATAATTCCCTTTGCATAAAAAATGCAGCGTTGTGAAAATTAATGCAACGATTGGTACAGAATTTCAATATCCAACGGCCGCTGCCAAAACGTTCCGGAAACTATGATCAGATCAAGCAACAAATACCCTAGATTAAACACGTACAATTGATAAAAAACAAAATCTCTAACATAAGCGTTGCAAAAGAAATATTTCGACCCCATTACCAGAGCGCAGCCGAATATCTTAACAGATACTTTTGTCCATCCAAAATAAACATTCCATACCTTCCTTGATACAATTAATGTTTATCCTTCTTGATGGGGTTCCTAGAACATGATGCAATAATTCCCCATTTTGGCTGACAATGGATTCCGCAATGTCTGCAACATCGTAGATGTCACCAATGGAAATTACGATGAGAATGAGTGCACCGGAACTCCTCGGCAGCTGCAGCCACAGGTGATGATTCCTGCATCTTTATGGGATGGTTATTTTTGAGTCGACACTTTTCAGAAAGCTTTGGAGCTATTAACGACCCCAGAGGAAGAATTAATTCTTCTAGCTGGGAGTTGAATCTTGATTGGGGATAACGAATTGTCGTTGGGTCAGCGACTGGACGAGAAACCAAGCTGCCTAGCAGCAGTGAAATGGGGAAACACGGGAAAGACGCGCAAAGATGTTTAAATGGTGAGCTGTAACTGATGAGTACGAGGCTGGACTTATAAGCTGTCTCGTAGTTGTGCAGTAGAAGAGCACTGGCAATTTGACCGCAACAGCTAGTGAGCTTACTGGGTAGGTGAGCATGGGGGAGTAGCACGGGACTTGGATTGACGCAGAGTAGTTTGAACCGGGGAGCTAAGGCTAGCAACAGAGGATCACCAGGAATTACATTCCGGTGGAGTCTAGGAAGATGGAGGGGGTTACACTAGGGTATACTAGCTTGGATATTAGAGCCTTTCAGACCTTGGAAATGTCCAACCTCGTTTAATTCTCCGCTGAAGACAGGCTTTCAAATTCTCCAGGCTCCCTATATCTTCAACGTTCGCTCCTTTCCAAGCAAGTTTCCATCATGACTCTGCAGATTTAAAATTACCATCTATTCAAAATACACATTCATTGCAAGTTTCTACAGTTTAAGCTGTAAAATACTGATCAAAAATGTTAAAAAGGCAAAGGATTGGCTAAAAGAATAAGACAATGCTAAGTATTGTAGGCTATTCTAAGAGGCCTTAGAACTCCTTCGACTTTGTAAGTGCCCATTCCCGTTTGACTTACCTGTCTCTAATGAATGGAATTCCCTATTTTCAATGATCTTTTTTGTCAATCAAGCTGCACATTTTTCGCAACTTTATCTTCGAAAATAAACTTTAACACCACTTAATCAACGTGCCATGTGACCGTAGCAAACCATGATCGTGCCGGAAAACCTATCATAAATATCGCTGCAGCACGAATTTATGATAAATCGAGATTAAAAAAAACTAATATAATAATAAATTATGTCATTAGGACATATATAATTTGCAATAGTTTGACTCCAGGCCAAAAACAAAAACAGTGCGTAAACGATGATTCTGCAGTGCATAAGGGGGTGTTACGAAATGCAAATTTTGTAGTAAATAATGACAAAAGAGGTTGTAAACATGAAATACATGGTACATTAATTTGGATCGTGAATAGTCCATTATGTAAAAACTTATGACGATTTCATGTACCACAGGGATACAAAACCGTCGGGACCATGGCCAGTTCACGTGGTATTGGAGGACTTCCCATCGCTCTATAGCAACGGACGTGAGAGTCCATTTCACCACAAAAAAAATATTTTCTATAGAATGCGAATAGAGCACTAGGATAGATAGGGGGGTCCCTACCCCCCTGTCTATTCAGATTTTCCATTGCTATCGAATCGATGAAGTTGAGGTTGTTCTATCCACCCCCAATAGAGCGATGAGAAGTCCTCCATTGTACACAGGTTATCGTTACAGGCGAGAATTTTGTATAGAGATTCGCCTATAGAATTGGATATTGCCAGGGAAACGAGGATAGATAGTTGCGTGCGGTATAGTACATCACTCGGTTGTTTCTGAGTCTGGCGGGGACTAGAAAAACACGACGCATCAAGCCCACAAACGGCCTGCTGTTGGAGTTTAATTACTCCACTTTCTTCTAAACTTGATTGTTTTTGTAGCTCTTTATGTAGTGTTCGTGAAATGACTCTGACAAGAATCATATTGGGGGAGGGGTGGGGGTTCTCATTTGGGATCGAGTATTTTTAGAAATACGGGGGTTTTTCTCAAAACAGAATTGTAAGTGGGTGGCTTCCCGGGGTGTCTGCGAAAACTCCCCAGACGATAAATTCTGTGCCTAAATAAAAGATCCATCCCGCGGACCATTTTTCGAGTGAATTCCTCATGTAGCGAAAAGGTTTGAAATAAAAAAATATCGCTTGCACTTGTAAATAGAGAGCTTTATTGTAATATGCTTACAGTGTTGAGTTACTCTTACAACTTTGCTTTCATATTTTGCGGTGGTTGTGATTTTGTTGTGTGCGGGCAAGAAACTTAGCTAACATCACCAACTCCACCCAGCTTTGTCAACATCACCAACTCCGCCCGCTCTTGTCGCTGTAGAAACGTAGAGTTCTCAGCTTTCGGCGCGTCGCTTCGTATGTAGTCAACACACCCTCATTTCTGATTTTCGGCGCTATGCAATGCAGTCTGTAAGTCTTAGCTTCTTTAGAACACGCTAAACCAATTATGCTTATACAGTCGTGTACGTGCGTCTGAGCAGATCCCACCCTTGCGAGTGTATAGAAACTCTGGGGGCTGCAGGCTCTAAACGAGATCCGCCGAAAACCGTTAGATTCTTTCATTTCACGTTAGACTCTTCCATTTCAAGGTTCGCAGTTTTCCTCGGACACCCCGGGAAGCCACCCATTGCTGATCAATGGCCTTGACACCACATTGACCGGCCATTTATCTATCCAAAGTGTTGAAAAGGGGCGTTGAGGTTCCACTTGAGCTTGCAGGGATCTGATTCTTGGTGCGCTAAATACTGCCCCATTCCTATATTTTTCTTGCTATACTGTACTACATACTATTAATTCAACCATCTATCTCATCTCACTTCAGTCGTTCAGCATAACAAAACTTAGGTATTTTATTCTGGAATGTGCACATATGTGATTTTCTGATAATTGATTGGCCGCTTCATAGTCAATACCTGACGTATTACCCAATTCCTCATGTAATCCCACTTTCTCTGTACATGACCCACTGAACAAAACCGCGAGAGGTATTCGTATTCATCAGGCAGTCATTCAATCACGTTCTAGTCATATTCAAAATAATTGGCCATGCGTTTGCGCCTAGTTCATACTTTTTATGCGTTCGTTTGTGGACAGGTAGACCGCTTGCATGTACCCCAGGTACGTTTGTGCTCGTAGCCCAACATAAATACATCATACGTCGCCCTAGTTTTACGAAGGCTGAAGCCGATATAAAATTTTCAGGTTAATGATCGTATCGAAAATCTTGGTTTTTTACCATGGATGTCTTATTGTATTCCCTGTTCACTCTTCTTGTGTCTTTTTTATTTATGTCTCATTAATGTACTCAACCCTAAGGTTATGATATCTAGCCCCGGATTATCAAGTACATTTGGTCCAAACTAACCGCCCGAAGCCCACTGTGAAATGCTCCGGAGCGGTCACCACTTTGGCATTCTGGCCTCCTAATCTTATCCTCGTGTGTGTGTCCATCTCACGTCGTCCTGTCCAAGAGCTAGCTGTGTAGACTCTTCGCTCCTTCTGTCTCTGTTGGTACTGCATACAAACACGAACTCTCACAATTTACTGGGTGATAGTCGGCCTTTTTTTTTTGAACCATTCGAGCACTGTGACAATACGGTATTTTTATTGCACGGCTAATATTCGGAAGCTACCATAGGCTTTTGTAATAGAAGATAATGCGCCAGTGCCAATGAAAAACCAAGCCATGACCACTTTACATACAATGCCGCGCACATCGATTTCGAAGATCTATCAATAATTGAACCAAAGATCAAAAGATGAAGTACATTGCCTTGAACGCGACTGGCATCAGAAGTTTTATCGAAGATATGCTTTAATATGCATCCACATATAGCCGATAGACATTGTTGTTGGGGTGAAACTACTGTTGGTAGAATCGCCCACACCCGGTGATACACTGTATCTTCCGTACAAATCCGGAAAATTTGATTAATATATCCAGCTCCAAAATAACGTAGTTTTCGTGGTTGGTGGATGCAGTCCCCTACGGCAACGCATCTGTACATGGAGGGACAAAAGAATTTTGCCACAAAACCAACACTCCATGCACGTCGCATGCACAACATCCAACAAGTGCACTTTCCACTACCCATCACTTACAAGCCACAAACACCGCTGACTAAACCACAGGCTGTGGCACTCCAGAAAATCGGAAGCGCACAGCAAGTACATTTGTTATCTAAATGGCACAGAATATTGTTAAGCGTAAATAAAACATAACACAGTAGTTGGAAAAAATGAATAGAAAGGCAGTAATGCTACAGAAAATTTTGTATAACAGCGCGTATAAAAGTAAATAATGATCAGTAAAATGTAGATATTCTCTTGGGTTCGGGGCTCAGAGTAAGATATTAGAGAATTAGAGGTATTACTGTTTTTACCACTGGTAGAGAAGAAATCAGGACCGTACTGTTGTGAATATGACTTAAAACAAACGATAAAGTCGCCATCAGTATGGTTCTTGCTTTCATTTTTTCTTTATTTTGTCTTTTCTCTACAGATTCTTGCTTATTATGTCTGTGAAGATTCTTTTAGCTCCTTTAATAGGTAATTCTTGATATGTATGTCACAAAACTTTCAAAAACACATCACACATATAGAATTAGCATTACTCTCGCGTCCAAAACAATCACACAAAGCATTCTGGATAAAAAAAACCGCTAAATGTAAAACCTAAACAAAAGCTTATGATGCCACGGAGAAAAAAATGATTTCACCGTCAACCAAATTAAAACGCCTCGCATTTCCCTTCCTTCGATTGCCACTAAATCATTCCACTATGTATATACAGTGAAGAAAGAAAGCATTAAATATACATGGAGCAGCCGCTTCTCAAGGCAATCAACCGTGACATCATTCCGTTGCTAAAAGAAAAGTCTGTTGTTTCTATGAAGTTTCAATAGGTGCTGTGGTGTTTCTATGGGCGAAAAACTACGATAGCTCAGAATATCAGCAAGAAAATCCTTTTTCCACTCCATTTATCTACTATTCTTAGGGCTGTAATGTAAAATCTCATCCTGCATCACTCCATTTGTATTCATTCATCGTACAGACTGCTTTATCTGCGCTCATAGAATATTCTGTTCTAAATCACCACTATCTCAACAGCCACTGCAGAACCGTCCATCAATGTTTTTCTAATGACAACTGTGTTATTTGCGCTTTATAGTCTTGATGTCTTTTACTTAACAATTGTTTGATTTACGCTTAAGAAGATTTTGTGTCATTTGGATTACCACTATATGTAATGCGCGTTTCCGTGTTTTAGTCAGCGGTGTGGTATGGTTGGGGCAACGGTGTCTGTGGCTGGTGGGTGGTAGTGCGCGAAAGTGCACTAGTTGTTGGATGTTGTGCATGCGACATACATCTGGTGTTGGTTCGGTGGCAAAATTCTTTTGGCCCTCCATGTACAAATACATTGCCGTACTCTAAGGATACAACCTTCTGCATGTATGCATCCTTGCTTTTCTAAATCACGTCACGCGCACTTCTCCCGCGATGCTCATTGAGCAAGTATTTTATAATCTAAAAAATGCAGGTATGTTACTACGACCTGATATTCATATATAGTTTTCTAAGTTACTGCGGATACACTCGTCTCCACCTACCAATAATCGGTCATTGTTCTACTGGGTATTCACAACTCTGCGTACGAAGCTGAACAAAAGCAAATATACCTTGATCCATCTTGCCTAATCTAACAAGTACCGCAGACCTGCATGGGTCTGCACAAGGTCACTTGCAAGGTAGATATGACGTGACGAAACAACAGGAATCACTGTAAAAAATAAGTATTAAGGTTGATAAGATTAGGCTAGCTACATATCCATTTACGTACTCTTACAACGGAACTAGAGAAATGGTGCACACCAAATTAGTGAGGAATTGGTGTAAACGACACCATGTTTCGTAGAAATACAAAAACGATTTCGTTGATATGACACGAAAATTCAACAACAATCTCACTGAAAGTACACGACTATAAAACTTACGACGCCATGGTACCAATGTCCCATCACTTTTGCTTTGACTTAAACCACAGAAAATGTACTCGCCTATTTCGATGTTACACCAGGACTTGTTCACTAACCATAGATAAAACTTAGCTGGCAATTTGGACCTGAATAGATTATCTATGACTTGATTGCACTGACTATGGTACACTATACCTTGGTTGAAATTGGTGGATTTCTCATCACTTATCTGACTTTCATGTTCGTTAACTCTTGTTTACCGCCAAACGAGAAAGAGTGGCATAACATAACTTCATACCAACACATTTCTGGTAACCATTGCATGGAACTTATACTGTTTCTCGGTATATCCGAAAAATTTATTTGTTTTTATGTGGTTGTTGAAACTTGCTCAAGTGACTCCTGCGCCTTCCTAGTTCACGCCCTGGTGCGCTTGCACCCATTTTTCGAGTTTTCCGCTGTTTATTTCTCAGCCCCAGGGTTTGGCACATATCCCAGCAATTTTATCGCTGTAGCTTACGCACAACCCAAATTATGCTGTTTTTCACGGTTTCCGCCCAACCATTGTAAAGTTCAATTTCGCTGATCTTCAGTAGTTTAAGAGTTTTCTTCATTATGCCGCGGTAATTGCCCCTATATTCTTTCACTTACCTCACAATAAAAACTTGAACTCTTCCCCCTTTTTCCCTTGCCTATCTTTGTATTTGTTGAGTGCACCGTATGCTAAATAGCAGCCCGTACCTCTCTAACCCATAACTTTGATGAGGGTAATGCATGCCTTGTCCTGCATGAGCCTTTCAGACCTCGGCTAGCGTAAGATTACATAAAGAAATAGTATATACTTTTTTGTAAGGTTTCTGATAGATTTGTTTAGTATTGGATGCCTGAAAGCACGATTTTATAACAAATACGCCCTTATCTCAAACCAGTCCCTAGCTTGTGAGATCCAGTACGCAAATTTTCATTCTGTGGAAGTACAGAAATACGTGTCAAGTAATAAATAGGTAAGACATTGATTATGACAGTAGAATAAATGAGTCTCTACCAATGGGGTTGTCAGACCTCAGCCCTGGGAGCATCACCGAGTTATTGCAATCCGCAGCTGGTTCGGTGTCAGATTGTCTCAGTGTGCCGTTTTCTTATAGACCCACTGAATCATAAATATGCCTGTAGACTTTCAGGGTATAGTTCCTCGTACTACCCAGTAATGATACTACCATCACCGTATTCCAATGAAATCTATACGATTTGAGGAGACACACAGCATTTCAAGCCTTACAATACAGTGATTAGCGTTAACCTGCGGTCAGGTGGATCATCTTGAGAAGATATATCGGGCACTTTGTGCACACCTCGCACATTTTGTGCATTTCACACATCTTGACGAAAAAGGTCCTCGAATTGTCGTATTCTTTGTTTTCCACGCACAAAAGTCTTGAGGCCAGGTATATTTTCCTTCGACATTCTCTAGTTTTTTTGTAATATTCTGATTGAATTCAGGAACCACTCTTTCGAAATATCAAGACAATGGAAGCTATCGGATATGCAGCTTCAGAATTTCATTAGGTAGGGGTCCCATTGACGGCTTGGGTGGCTCTTCCAACACCGAAGAGCCTAAGCATTGCCTTAGATACTGATTAAACTTCTTTGGAAATACCATATGAAGTCATTCAAGCTTCTAGAACTAGAGCAAGTCACAGTCGGAAGCATTTCATGCTTAATATTTTCGGTATCACTCGCGGCATCAATGCGATTCAGTATGCGAGTTTATCAACGAATCGAACGCCAGATATCAACACTCATTATTCCAAATTTACTCCAAAAAGAAAAAGCCACCAAGAAAATCATTGATCATCAATTATTAGTCGTAACTCATCCGTCGTAATTCGTGTGGTCGTACGTTGTAAGTGCTAATGATTCAAACAGGCTATACCATCTTCGACCCTCTCACCCCGCGTGTCTTTGGAATATCCCAACCATGCATTCTTCGAAGATGCTCCCGCAGATTATCCATCCTGCCGAACCCGTGTTCTCCTCTTCGATGACAACCCTCGACTTCACAATCATACAATGCACGGTGTAGATTATGCATCTCCTTCTTATGACGTTGCAAAGCAACATACCAGCGATCACATAAACTGCAAAGCTGTTTTGTGTTTTTATGGCAGGAATTGGCAGCGTTACTACAGTATGATATTAGCGCTACAATTTTACAATTCGGAATGATTCAATAACTTGTTTCGAAGACTCTCAGATGAAGTTGTTAAATCGGAAGGACTGTTGCTGGAATTTTGACTTTGACTCTCGAGAGAACCATTGTTGATAAGGTCATCTGTGCCGGATTGCAGATGTTGAGAGAAATCGAGATGGTATTCTGTCACTGTTGTCGAGGTGTCTTTAATTCTGTTCATAGCAAAATCCCCGGTCTGTATGATGGAGGGGTGGATCACAGGAGGGATTATTGTTGCCGGATTGAAGTGTTGCTCTGAATAAGAAGGATTGTTGCTGAAATTTTGATTTTGGCTCTCGAGGAAAAAATTGGTCATATCAAGGTCATCTCTGCCTGATTGGAGAAGTTGGTAGCAATCGCGATAGTCTTCTGCTAATGTTCTCGAGATGTCATCGATCCTATTCATAGCGAAATGCCCGGCCTGTTGGACGGAGGGGTAGATTTCAGGAGGGATTATATTTGCCGGAGTGAAGCGTTGCTCGGTAGTTGGTCCAATCAGAGTATGTTGAATTTCATCAGAGATCATTCTACCATCACCACAGTCCCCCCCTGGATACTCTTGGGACCCCGGGTACAAAACCGTGTGTAAACCCCAGAAACCCGGTCCCAAGGTTGGATTCTGTGGGCAGTTGTCCCGGCTTGCGCTTTGGAAATCGAATGGAGAGATCAAGCTGTATGACTCGGCCTCCCAAAGTCCAGATACTGACTGCTGCTGATAATAGTTCCATTTGTTCCAAACATCAGCTGGGGCATCGTCATTAATCTGATTACCTTCAATATTCTCCCGACTTTCACCAGTTCCAGCGTAATCATTCTCCCAATCGTGGTTGATTTGTACGTTCGCCATATGCAACTTAATATTGAGCTTGATGGAATCTCGAGATGTAAGGGGGCTGTGGTGGCAGTGGAGGCAGTGGGAGGAGGTGTAGGTTTAGTTGAACTTATTTATCAATCAATAAGTTATAGCAGATATCTCAAAGTAGAGCCTGATGCGGAATTTTTTGTGCGGTCTACTTGAATCCAATCAAAAATGAGATAACCCAGTTTTACCTGAAGGCTAAGATTAAATCCCATCATTATTATTGAATCATACACTGACCAAGGCCTAAAAGGCCCATGCAGGAAAATACAACAAAACACCCAACACCCGTACTCGTGAAATTAACCACCTTATGAGGCCCCCCAATCAAATCCAATCGTCAACGGGAAAGCTCCGGAGCCAGTCTGAGGTGTATGTCAACTTAATCGCCATCCGGCATTCGAAGGTTGTATAGCAAACATCCAGGAAGAATGATCGGCGTCTGGTAATTGTATTACATGGATTGTGAGATAATACGTAGTCAGTCGTGATCATCTATATGGGGTAACTCTTCAGAATTCAGACTGCAGACAATCACATCATAAATAACCAATAACCCAGATTGTCGAATTCAAATATGTTCTTCGAGGGGATTTTTTGTATGATATCTTTTTAGATGGAGTGATAGTTTTTGTCAGCACCTAAGCAGCCACAGTCGGTGTAATAAAGCTGCATGAGTGAAAACTGACCATCAATTACAAGTCACAGAAAATAGGAGTGGCGTAGGGAATTCTTTCAAGGTGCACAGTGCATGACCTAATGAGTAATTAACATAAAAACTAGCATACACCTAAGATGGATGTTCACACTTCTCGCTTCCCAGCCTTGTACTTGACACCCCCCCCCCCCCCCCCCCGCAAAAAAAACAAAAAAGGTGCCCATGGGCTTTTTGCCACGTCGTGAACTATACTACCAACGAGTATCCCCATCCTTCTTTCCAAGTTTGGTAACTTGAGCCTGAGAGCCTGTAAATATATGTAGGACGGCCTCTACTGATGATTGTAGAACTTCTAGAAGGTCCAAGTTATATATAAACTACATGCGGGCAGCGGATCGGATCCCCCACATATTTTTTTAGTTTTTATCCAACTATCTAAAATTAACAGTGAGTTTATTGTATCTCCGCCCTATCCCTTTCACCGTGCCGGTTTTCTCCGCCTAACTAACATCAGACACTCAGGGGACTACAACCCTGAATAACGCAGAATATGGAAGGAAAGGGGACGGGAGGAGAGGAAAGAAGAGTAAATTGCCATGTAGATACCTCGATAACCCTACGATTGCAGACATGTATGAACAAATAAGTAAATAAATCGACATATATATAAATAGCATCTCAAACTTCCACTGTTGAGGCTTCGGTTGGAACCAGAGTGATGCATTATGTATGAATCTACATATGATCAATATACATCCTTGCCCGTACTCGATGCTAGTAAAGTCTTGGCGGGATCATTTCGCCGCCAGCTGCTCCATGTCAATTTTCTCCGATCGCGCTTCCTCCACTTTCCTTCACGAAACACCAAACCTAAGGTATGCAACACCCCTCTCCTTCCCTCACCGCTTTGTTCACCGCCTCGTTCCCTACACCCCGCGTACCCCGCGCATCCACCCGTTCGCCAACTTGATGAGCAAAAGAGTTCTGCAATTCCGAAGGCATATCCTATGGTTAACCCGTACTTGGTTTCGGCCAGGAGACGCGGCTAAACCTACCGATATGCCGTCTGAGGATACGCTTAATCTACACTTGATCTGATTTTTGGTTTACTTTATTTTACGATTTTTGGCATTTCTTTTATGGGCTTTGGATTGGTTGCTAACTAGAAAGAAAGAATTCGGTTGTTAGGTTCTACAATAGTTTAATGATAGCTAGAAGATATGCAATTGAAAGTCAATTCCTGAATTATCGCTCGCTTCGCTTGTCCCGTCGTTCCGTCGTTCACTGTGATAGCTCGCTCAACTCTACGCTGCTGTAATGCTACACTGACTGTCTTGAGTCGTAATTCATCGCTACCTGCACCGCAACCCACCTAATACTTTCCTGCTCCTTGCTCCTTCCACCCATAAGTTGCCGCAAGCCTTCCTTTCAAATGTTCCGCCGCCGTAATGGCCTTCTCTGCATCATTCGCACCCCTCTGTCCCCTCTGCTTAACCAGTTCACTCGGGATTGCCTCCAACAACGTTGTATCAACCGGATGACAGAAATATGCCATCGAGTACCTATCCCTGTTCTCTCCTCCTTTGGGTACCACAACTCTATGCACCGTACTCTTCAGCAATCCACCCGTCCAGTAACTAAGTAGATCCCCTATGTTGACACAAATTGCATCCTTCACCACAGGCACTGGGCTCCATCCTTCCTTACTAAGGATTTCTAAACCACTTTCTTCGTGCTGGAATAACAAAGTTAGGGAGCCATAGTCGCTATGAGCTCCGGCACGGATATCTACGCCTTTCTCGTAGTTAGGGGTAGTGGCGGGGTAGTATAGTAACCGCATAATGCTGCCAGAGGGGCCGTTTGAAGAGGTATGGGAGGCGGTGAAGTACTCTGCCCCGCCGGCGGAGGCTTCAATTTCAAGGGCTTCGGCGAATAAACGCATCAACCGCCGAGAGAGTGTGGCGCACATGTCGGAGAAGCGGGAGATAGTGGGAATGTGGGGTGCAAGAGTGGGTGTAATGGGTTGTTGCGGTGAGCCGTTGAGGAATTCACCAAAGTTCATGGCCCTGTAAGGTCAGTTACGAAGGAATTGTGGATATAAATCGACCACAGGGAATTAGAGTTTCATGTGGAAAAATTGAGACATACTGCTTGAAGTCTCCTCTCTTCTGTGTTGCGGGATCTAAGGTCTCCGTGTGCATACCACTCCAGCCTTTATTGTCTGCTGAGATGGCACAGGTAGATTTCTCGTCCTCGGGGGAGGCAAAGAATTCCTTCGCCTGGAGAAAGTTAGAAGTGTAGATAGACACCTCATGCAGGTGGTTTTACTATTCCAAACATCTCAGACACGTTCTCGGAAGTGAACTCAGTACCATCGAACGTGATGTAGAGGAAGCCGAGAGTTCGAGCTGATTCCAGTAATGCCCTCGCGCATTCTGGCGTGTCGGTGAGAGTAATCAAGTCGAGTTTGGCATCGGCAGGCATGGCTGAGAAGTTGATTGGTGAAAAGGTGGAGTTTGGAGAGATTTGTGTTGCTACATCGTGTTTTGGAGAAAGGGAAGCTGTACGACAGTGGAGTGAGGGGTACGGATTGGGAACTTCGGAAACTTCCGAGAGCTCAAAGAGGAGCTTGGCCTTGATCTGCTAAAGACGCTGATCTCGAGAAGTTTGGAGGATCCCATCAGGCTGTAGGCATCACTCGCTATGGAGCAGCTATGTATGATTGATGCTAGCTGAAGTGCTCGTGTGTCCAGAAGTGCACAAGAGCTCTGCGGAGATAAAAAACGCCGGTATCACGCCACCATCGGAGCTGCAGTTCATCTTCAAATGTCCGTAACGGCGTTCTCAACATTCAATATCTCGTTCGGCCCGTGTTGGAATCGTTGATCTCCGTCTTCCTTTCGGGCCGAATGGCTTCATTTTCCCTGTGGATTATATACCCCACTCCACGTCTCCCACCTTCCATGTCCACCTTTTCGTATGTAAAAACCCGTAATTAGAATGCGGCTCTAAAGCTTTATTTCACTCGTGCCCACCCTCTTCAACTACCTTCGCGTCGTGCCATCAACGTCCGCAGCCTTCTTTGCTCTTTAGCTATCACATCTTCTGCACCCAGTACTCTTCGCTCTTTCCATCCACAGTCCATTTTTCTCATCTTAGTAGCTCTCACTTTCGATTCTGTCCTGTTGTTCTCCAGCGGTTTAGCATTACCCGGCGCTCCCTCAGTCCGTTTCAGGCCCAAAAGTCAATCCACCATCCACACTTAATCGAAGCTTATAGCACAGCACCCCGCCAAACCTCCGTCGTTCACCATGACAGTTGCCATCAGTCTGTCCCCGTTTACCTGAACACATTGGAATCACAAGTGCACCGACTTACTGTCAAGCAGATCCGCAGCCGCGTACATTTATTGCCTGGGCACAAGCGAGCGGTAGAGCGCAGACGTTGCCTCTCTCTGTCCTAAAGGATTCGACGGTCGGAATCGATGCTGAACAGTACCTCACCAACACCCTGACACTACACATTAAAGAGCCATTGGTCTCTGCTCTTGGAGGATTCCCCAATAGCTTGAAGGATGTCATTAAGAGTGATGTACATTCGTTGAATGCAGCTGGAATCAAACCGGTGTTTGTTTTCCCTGGTCTACACATTATGCCCACGGAAAAGCCGTTTTCTTCACCCGACGAGTCCAGCAAGCTTCGCACGAAGGCGTGGGAGCTCTACGATAGCGGAAATGGTGCGGAGGCTGTCGAAGCATTCAGTCAGTCCGGTATTATGCCGCCGGTTGAGCTGTTTCGTTTCGTAATGTTCCATCTGAAGAAGCAGGGTGTTGATTTCCAGGTTGCGCCATATGCTGTTTGGCCACAGGTAGAGTTCCCATGTATCAATCACGGCTTTTGCTAAGACAATACAGCTCGCGTACCTCCAAAAGTCGGGCTTCATTGACGCTGTCTACTCCAGTCCCCAGATGTTCCTCTATGAACAGTCACCCCCAGATGCCGAAAAGGTGATTGTAAACATTGACTTTAAGGAGGGATCATTCAATTTCGTCGAGAAGGCACGGATTCGCCAGGATACCCAGCTCAGTTCCGATCTCCTTGTTGATGCTATTCTTCTATCTGGATCCTCCTTCGTGCGAACCTTCCCGCCATTGGAAAATTTACCAACACAATTCTCGGATGCAGTGGCTATGATCAAGAGAATGAGAAATGTCGCCAACGCAATTAGCACACACAATGACAATGGTGTATACTTGGACAAGTTCCGGAAAGCTCGTGCTGCCATTAAGCACCACGTTGTTTTGACTGAGGACGGTCAGATAGTAATTAATGAGCTCGCCGAGGCACCCTTTGACTTGATCGAGTTTTTGGGACACAAATTTCCTGAGGAGTTGTACTTTTACCTTTCTCGTGGAACTATTGGACCCCAAGTATGTGACATGCTTATTACCGGGGAATACTGTCAGGCCGCACCTCTCGATAACAACGAGGCGGACGAGTACAAGAGATTTCTTTCCCACTTGGACACTATGCGTACGGAGTCGCTCTCTTTGCTCGCTAAGTCTCTGCACAGGTGGTGGTGGACTAAAGACGTAAAGGCCTATAACTGGTATGATCCTTCCACCGGAAAGACCTTGAGCCATAAGGATCTACCAGAACCTACACCAATTGCACAAAGATGGAACGTGAGGCAGGAGGTGTTTAAACCAGTCATGGAAGCACAGTCGCAGGTTGTAGCTCCATCACTCTATATAATGCGACAAAGCTGACTGAAATAGCAATGGGGAGAGTTTGCGTTCTGTATTACCTCTCTAGAAGATGAGTCCTTTGCCGCCAAGACCATTGCTCCTAGGGACAACGCGAAGGTACGGCTATTATTCAATATATCGAGTTGTACTAACCCCCGTAGCTCCTCGAGACAGAAGAGGAGGTCAGATGCAATACTCTATGGAGAGTACTTCAGATGCGCAAGTTTATCGACGCGGAGACCCACAAGCTGACCATTTGGGGACGGGCGTTGGTTGCTGCAATCAAGAATCTCGAAACCGAAGACGAGAGTTTGATTATTCCTCTCTACATTGCGTTCGAGCTGTTCCGCATGAACGCCCTTAAGTCCAACGACTTTACCCCCGGATTTTCCGGTGCCCCAACCAACGGATCAGGTAAGGTGCCCTAAAAAATTGCAGGATAAATCTAACATTGAATAGATGAGGACAAGGCAAACACAATTCTTGTGTCCCGCGTCTGTGGATTGATCGGTATTGATCACGAGCCTAAGGGTTACACCGGGCCCCTCAACAGGAGTCTTCTTGCATTCAATGGCTTTAGCAGAGCGTTGACCCGGGAATTACGCAACTTCACTGAGATGACTTTGGTCAACATGATGATCACTGGAGACATTAACAGAGAGCGACCCAAGGACGACTGGTCGTCCCTTGGTTTAAGGTAAACATCATTTTTTGTATTGGGCTTTCATATGCTGACGGTTTAGCTTGCCTTTTATCGAGGAGGCCAGCGTTTGCTTGGGAATTGCGGCCAAGCATTATCTCGATGGCCTTTGTGGGGAGCCTAACCCCACGGCAGATGACTCGAGGAGCAAGCACATGGAGATGTTGCGCGATATTATTCCTGGTGCTACTGATGTTGTTGGAGACTTGGAGATTGCTTTCCGCGTTTGGGATGCAGTAAGTGGACCCGGTTGATGGACTATGCGCTTTCTTGCTAATAAGAATAGGTCATTGCCGGAATTAAGATCCTCGAGAATGAGGGGGTTATGGAGACCGAGACCAAGCAATTCTTGGTAGCCGACAGGTGGTTGGAGAGCCGGCGGTAATTTTTCTACTTCTATAACTACTGAATATGGGGGGCTCATAGGGGTTTGGGGATACTTTGGCGACGATTAATTCACAGATGGAAATCATGTGCCCCGGTTTTCCCATAATAAGTATTTCTCCCCAAAGAAAGTTTTCTTTGAAGGAGTTTAGATTGTTTGTATGGACACCATTCACGATGTATGACGGAATGTGGATAAAGAAAACACGCTGTAATGATACATCAATGCTGCAACTCCCAATAGCCCATAGAATAATGCAGTGAATCAAAGCCAACGTCGACGCAAGCAAAGGCACCGACACAGAAACCTTAGGAACCTCCTCTCACCTATCCCATTACCCTCCATTATTTGTCAACTCATTACCGCTGGGGGCTCTGCGGAGGATCCGGTGCATGTTGCTCCGGCAACCAAAATACCTATTCATCATTTTGATTAGCCACCTTCTCATCTGCTCTTGGGCATAGTAACTCACCGCCTCCTTATAAGCCGTCGCCAGCAAATTCGTCTTGTGATTAAAGGCGACAACACTAGCCTGCGTGCGCACATTCTCCACCAAATCCCAACTCGGCAACAAACTCTTCTTTTCATCCGGTTGTTTATTGGTATCCCAAACCGCAACACCTCTTTCTCCTTGACCTCCGATAATATATCTACCATCTGGTGTAAAACACACCGAACCACTTGTTTCCTTCCCTTCCTTTTCCGGTAGCGTGAACCCTCTTGGCCTTAACACTCTGTACAAGAATTTCGAGGTGTTTTCAGCAAAAGAATCGACAACATAGTGTGAATGACCTCGTGTTCCCAGTAACATAAGTTTTCCATCATTGCTGAATTCTAGCTTCGACCATTGCGGCATACGAGGTGGGTAGCTGTAGGCGGAAAGAAACGCATCGTCCGTAATCGTAAATGTAGTAAAAGGTGCCTTGTCATAGTTTCTTAAATCATATAGCATGATACTACTACTTGCCTGGGATGCAACAGCGAATATAATACCGCTGGGATCAAAGGCGGCTAATGATGGTGAGGGTAGGTTTAGTAAGCCGTGACAATTCGGGCTTTTTAAATCCCAAAGTCGGACAGTGTCGTCGGCGGAACAGGAGATGAATTGATCATCTACGGGACTAACTTCGAGCGAGTTTACGAGTCTTCGATGACCTTTGAAATACCGGATATAACTGTTGTCGTGTAAGGAAAGATACCGGATTGTGTCGTCGCCTTTGGTGGAGGCGTAGATTATGTTGCTGCTTGAGTGCGTGAATTTCGCTAGGTGACATCCGTATTTTTTGGAAAATAAAGTCTTTTGATGACGGCCGGAAACACAATCGTAAAGCTGAAGAGTTTCGTCATCAGCAGAGGCGATACATAGTTCTCCCCGGTCATCGAAGTCAAGAGAGGTTATCTCGGCTCCTGGTGAGATGTTGGAGAAGGATTTCGATGGTCGGAACCGGTGGATTGTTTCGCTGAGTTTGATGGATTCGCGTTCGCGGTGGGGTCGGGATGTGGTTAGGGATGGAGGCATGGTAGCTGCTGGCGGAGGTTCACGGGGAGGATTCGGATGCGGAGCTGCTGGCGAGGGTGCAGGCGAGGGTCCACGCGCTGGGCCTGGGGCTGGGAGACGCGACAGGATTATGGTGGTTAGTGGATCGTCAGCGGCTCTTTGTGTTACATACAACTTACACCCTGACAGTTACATATGGCTACGCTGCAGCATGTCGCGCGGGAAAAGAAAAAAAGTAACATTTCGTACCGAAAGAGGAATGGAAGCCTACATACACGAAGACAGGGACAAATTCGTTTCGGACGAAGATGACTTGCAGAATCAGCAAGTACAAGTACACCGGTGAAGGGGTTTTTACTGGATATCTGATGTATTTTTTTATGGATTAATAATTCTTGTTTATAACATATCTCTTTTTTCTTTTGAAACTCCCGCCACCTTTAACTTTCGGGATTTCCTTTGCTGCTACCGACGGCACTCTAACTTCGCAACGGTCAACCTGCAAATCGGCACCGGGGATATCTTGTGGGGGAGAACGCTAAACTATACACACCATCCCTACAACACGCTCCAATTCCACAGGGAAACTATCTTTCGTTCCTAGTGCGATTACAGTGCCGGACAAAATCCCACCCCCGGATTTAGCTGCGACGGAGGTCCGGCTTCCCACGTTAGAACGAGTATAGATATATCACCGTCCATCCTCAACTCCGTCGATTCCACGTCGCCTCACCTCACATCTCTCCTCCGCACCCCCGATCCTTCGACGAGACCTCCGACATCCTCTCCTCTCCCTCCCAAAGACCACAATGTCGACTACCGGTGGAGCATTCATTGCAGGAGGAATCGCAGCATGTGGTGCTGTTACCGTGACTCACGGCTTCGAGACAGTGAAGACACGGTTTGTGGCCATCCACCGAGTCTGTATACCTTGATCTTTTCCCTCTGACCTTTTCCGGAAGTCTTCAATTACAGGGAGAGCTATCGAGTAAAGCCGCCGCCCCACGAATGTACACCGGTATTTTCCAGGGAGTTACAGTTATCCTTAAGAACGAAGGATTCCGGGGTTTACTCGCCGGACTGGGAACCGCATACTGCTACCAAATCATGTTGAACGGATGTCGATTGGGATTCTATGAGCCGATACGAACCAACCTTACCAGCTTGTTCTACAAGGATTCTTCGGTTCAGAACTTTGGTATCAATATCTTTTCGGGCGCGTCTTCGGGAGTTATGGGTGCTGCTATTGGTTCGCCTTTCTTTTTGGTCAAGACAAGATTGCAGAGTTACTCTCCCTTTTTGCCTGTCGGAACGCAACATAAATACAAGGGAGCCATTGATGGATTTGGCAAGATTTACTCGAACGAAGGAATCAAGGGTCTCTGGAGAGGAGCAGGAGCAGCTATGGTCAGAACTGGATTCGGAAGTTCGGTTCAATTGCCTACATACTTCTTTGCCAAGAGAAGGTTGCAGAAGCATTTGGGAATGGAGGAGGGAGTTGCTTTACATTTGGCTTCTTCTACGGCTTCTGGTTTCGTTGTTTGCTGTGTTATGCATCCCCCTGACACTGTCATGAGCAGAATGTACAACCAGACTGGTGACAAGTATAAGAGTGCTTTGGATTGCTTCTTGAAGACGGTTAGGGCTGAGGGTGTGTTTGCTATCTACAAGGGTGTCACGGCCCACTTGGCAAGAATCTTGCCCCACACTGTAAGTTTTCGTGTTTTTAGGCGAGCTTGATAGTTAGGTGCAGAGGCTAATAACCGCGATAGATCTTGACGTTGACCTTGGCGGAACAAACTACAAAGTTGATGAAGAAGATTGAGGAACGGATCTTCTTGGATTAGGGGGACTACATTTGATGAATCGGAGGTTTTTAGCCTGACTAGGTGAAAGCTTGGCTCAACTTGGGATGTTGAGGGTGTTTGTGGGTGATATCGGGGTGGGTGGAGTATGGAGTACGGATAGACTAGAGCATAGAACATAGAGCATAGAGCTGGGCGGCTGTTCTTGTTCTTCATGTTCTACTTAGATTTTTCTTTTCGCTATATCCTTGTTTTTTTTTTCTTCTATTTCATTTGTATCTTTTTTTTTTTGCAGGTAACAAAATCTTGTGGTGTTTGGGGTTGGACGGTGGACTTGGATCTGGTGTATGGTTGGATTGGATTGGATTGGATTGGATATAAAGGGTGTTAACGTGTTTTTTTTTTTCGTTTTTTGTTTTTTTTTTCCCTTTATGCTTCTGCTTCTGCTTCTTCTGATATTTTTTTCCATATTCTTTGTATGATTGTTACGATACCTTAGGCTTCTATTTACATTGCGTTTGGGTTGTACAAATTGTTTCTTTTCCTTTCTTTTTTTCTTTTTCTTGCCTTCTAGTGTCAGGTGAGACTTATGTGGGATTTTGATTGATTACCTACTTTTACATACGCAGATTATACGATGCGTATGATGACCATCGAAATCGAATACATCGAATACATCGAATACATTGGAATACTTTATTATTTATTTCTTTATTTATTATTTATTCATTCATTCATTGACTTCTACAATAAATAACAACCCATCTACACAAAGTCTACACAAAGTCTACATCAAGTCTACACAAAGTCTACAAACCCGACCACACGCGACTCGCCCGAAATCGCAAATCATGTATCACACGAGCATCCAGTAGCTCGCAGCTCGCAGCTCAGACACTCTTATGTATGGACACCATATGACTTCATGACACCATGACACCATGACACCATGACACCCATATGTACATAGAAGACCCAAATCCCCGAAGGTGCATCTGTTCGGAATTAGTGGTGCTGTAAGTGGTGCTGTAAGTGGTGCATCTATTCTCTATGTACTACATATACATGATACATACATAGATCTAACTAACCAACCACCGGAACTGTATCCGTCGGATACCGGATTACAAATGTGTAGGTAGGTAATCCGGTTGCGTCTAGTTGGCGGAGCTGCGGAGCTGCGGATTAATTATTACCCGCATGGTGCAGCTGGATGGTGCAGCTGGATTGGTAGTAGGGGATGAATAATATGAGTCAGATAAACGGTAGGTGGGTGCAAATAATGGGGTATAGCCCTACATAGGGCCTAGGTTGTACATGCACGGTGCACCCTGCATGATGATGGATTCGGTGTGGCTTGGGCGCTTTGGATTTGGGTTGCGTTTGGGGTTGTTTAGGGTTGTTTGGGGTGCGTTTGGGGTGATACGGATACTGGATAGGCTATAAGCGGCTGTTTTTGAACATAGGTATGGATATAGGTATGGATATAGATAAAGATACGGATATAGATACAGCTATGCCCATGGAAGGCTTTGAAAAATCGGTCATTGATAGATTTGGAAACGGTATATGAAACACTAATAGCCCACCTATAACCGTCGACATATCGATATAGTAATATAGTAATGTAGTGATGTAGTGATGTGGTAATGTAGTAATATATTAATATCCGTCAGCACATCAACACATCAACACATCAACACATCAACACATCAACACATCAACACATCAACACATCAACACATCAACACATCAACACATCAACACATCAACACATCAACACATCAACACATCAACACATCAACACAACCCCATCAGCACAACCAATGCCACCATGGCGCAACGTCTAGCTTTTCTTTAAAGCAGGTAATTCAACATTTATACATCATAAAAAAATCCAATCAGCTTCAGTATTTCCAATTTCGCTTCTGGTAAGATTTACCCCCTCCTAGTTCCTCTTTAGAGATTATAGATACAGAACTTCTTTGCTGACTATATATCGCTTGTTAAGGATGGAATTTTTCAATATCGGTGGATATATGCAATCATGCATTGCATCAATGACTTCTTTTCACTAGCCGGGCGGGCTGGGTTGGCTTATCAGCGGGCTTGAACAATTGTTTGATCGATACACATATATATACCGATGACTTAGTAGCCGGGACTCAGGAGTCAAAATGCAACTCTACACGATATAATATCATATGATACGACAATACGTTACCAGCCCAACAGCGGCGTATGGTAGTAGGATCTATCTCATCATATCGCGATAATAAACCCGCCCCCCTCCACCCCCCCCCCCCCTCCCCCCCGCGACCCTAGATGAGGAGGATATTGATATTGATACCAACCCATGGTCTATTCGTTACCATCTGGTTTTATTTTCGTCTTCCAGGATCTGGGGCTTGGATTTGGAAGGTGAAATACATTGTTGCTGGTTTGTTGGTTTTTTGGTTTCGCGGTTGTGTAGTACGCTCGGTTTGTTGTTTTGTGTGCGGCGGTCAGTGGTTAGGGGTTAGTGTTTGGTGGTTGATGTTTGGTCTTTGGTCTTTGGTGTTTGATTTCTGTTGCACAACATTCCTGCACCAAAAGCTCGTCATGCAATATCACGCCAACCGAAAACATCACGGTCAACCGCTGCTATTATTGTTACCAACTATTTCCGGACTCTCTTTCTAACTTAGTTAAATAGAGACTATTTCATCTTTCTGTATTTCATCTTTCATCTTTCACCTTTCACCTCTCGACGATATCATCACTAAGCCTACTACTCACCACATATGTTACGTAACACCATTGCTGGATAATATATACCACGCGGTATCGGGGTTTTTTTGAGTGAATTATTGCCTCCAAACCCGGAATTTTGGTCAGCTCGGTTTTGTTCTTATTACCAATCCGTCATTTCCTCCAAAGCCCGAGGTTTGCTTGCTGCTTTTTGCTTGTTGCTGGCTTTATATCCCAGCTACCCGGTATATCCTAGACTCTCGGGATTTTGGGTTGTTGTACCGAGTGAGGAAAGATAGGGTACCGATGGTATTATGCCGTCGATGGCTTATCTCTGTTTTACTGATGCTGCTGGATATTATCTGGTGAAGGGGATGAGGTGGTTTATTATTGTTTGATCTTCTCTGGCCGGGTGAAGGTTCTTAAGCAGTGGATATTGATTGTTGGTGTTGGTGTTGGTGCTGGTGCTGGTGCTGGTGTTAGTGTTGATATTTTAACCAATGGAAATCAACTGCTGCCTCTGTTGTGGCTGCTGTCTCCTTTCTTACCCGACTACGCAACTACTCCAGAACTCGATTGTAACATGAGGTTACGGTATTTTGATCATACCCCCCCCTTCTCCAACCCTTACCCGAAGGATCAGCGGTTCACAGCAATATTCTCTCTCCGACAAGTTATTATTCTATCTCAAGATTTATCTGCATATACCACAGCGGTAGTTACACTTACTCATACTGATGATCAGGCACCGGACTAAGCGGAATTTCTCTGGTCATGTCAGATCTTATGGTTTGGGGGTTTTTGTTTGCCCTGGTCTGTGGGGTATCTCTCGACAACGCCTCATGGTCTGGGTACCAGGGTGTTGGAAATACTCGTGGTCTGTTGGGTCTGTTAGGTCTGCTGGTTATGAATACCAGTATTCTAATCTGATACAAATAACCGGAGACTTTCAAATCGACTCAGCGATACGCAAGAAATCCGGTAATGAAACTTCTGTTCGTTGTGAGGTTCTGGAGAAAAGAAGAATAATATCCGTGTTTTTCTTTTCTTTTTTTCTTTCTCGTCTCCTTTCTTTTCTCTTCTTTCCTTTATTTGATTCCTGCTTCTTCGTGAGAGTGTTATATTTCCGCCGGGACTGAACCCATCGCCAACTACACCATAACCTTTCGATCTTTCGTTATCGAGTTCATGAACACGCTATTATCATACCCTTCAAATTCCAGCTTAATCACACCTGTGAAAGAGGACATTATTGTCTCAGGTTGCGTCTGTTGGCCACAGATATTTTCTTGGGCTGCAAAAGGGGCTAATTCAGGGTTCCTCTTTCGATTATTGCGGCATAGAAACGTACGTCAGGAATATTGAAAGAAAACCACCTGGACAGATGGATACAGCAGACTTCTTCTCACCCAAGCAGCTTTGTGTGTCAGTGTTAGGCGTTAGATGCTGTGTTGTAACATTTCAAATACCGATGAAAATCACTATGATTAGAATGTTATACATCTTATTCAAACCTCACTTTTTCAATCCGCCTTCTCCCTTTTTATTCCCCGTCGTGGGAAATAAACACCTCACGTATGAAGAACCACCGGAATTAACCGCAGATTCAGAGTTCTAGAGGCAAACAAATAAACTGAAAAGCGAAGGATATAATCAAACCCCGTGTTATGCTATGTCTAATCAGCGTTTACATCAGACATTTTGAATCTGACAACAATTCTTCTATCTTTCTTTAAAATAGAATCCTAGAACCAATGATGGAATCTCTTCGTGGCTTCGGGCTTCGCGTGGCTTCGCCTGCTGTTTCGGAATTAACCTGGACTCTTCACCACCTTGGTGAACGATCCAGAAAATCGAACGCCGGAATACAGGAATTGAAGTTATAGAAACCTGTACAAGATTCTACTCCATTACGGGTTTTGTTTTGGTCAAGCAACTGCAGGAGAAGTGGCTTTGGGAATAGGGAAGATAGGTCCTAAGAGATTGGTTCGGGAGCATGATGTGGTTTCGGGTGGCTGGTTTTGCAGTTAATTGATGGTTTCGGAATATTCGCCTGAAATCTATATGATTTGGTTGTTTAGCTGTTCTAGTTATTCGGTTTTTGATTGGGCTTTGGAGTTTTTGGAGTTTTTGGAGTTTATTGGTCTTGTTCTTGTCGTTTCTCAGGAAGATATAGAGGATGAAGACAGTGTCTGGGGCTTCCAGCGGAGCCCAGTAAAAAAGGATTGTTTAAGCCATATGAATTAATGAGTGACTTACTTTTAGTTTAGATAATATAAAAATCTTTTCGTTAGGATTCGGAATCCTTTTCGTTTGAAGGTGAATGCGTCGAGTGATTCATTGTGACTAAGGTAACATACTTGTAGAGTACCTTCGCTTGTCCGGTGTCTATGTAAGTCAGATCGCGTGAGATAACACACGCCACGTTCTGTTTCACGGAACTTTTGGCTCTATATACTATGGGTAGGATAATTACTCGTTTCCGTAACTCTAGAGCTTAGTAAGGCATATTTATCGAGATTATTCATGCTGTGAAACCTCACAAATAATCTTTGTATACCAGCATATCGGCAGTTGGAACCTGGGATAACATAAGTGTGAAGGGTTTAAGACATAAGCGTTGTGTCGGACACGTTTGATTGTCCTATATGCAGTCAGCATGTTCCAATCTTCTGGGAAGTCTCTCCGAAAGCTCTCCGACTGGTTCTATTCGCAGAAACATGTCGCGGTCATAAAGGGTTTGTGCGACAGAATTCAAGATAGGCTCAGATGAAACCGTCTTTTTCTTGTTGAATACTTGTCCTGTTGAATATTGAGAAAGTTTTCGAAGTTAGTTTTTTTGTGTGAAGAATTCTGATTGATGAACAAAGGAAAGCACTTATCTAAATAATTATAATCTCCAGTTCTGTGTAACAACCTGTAATGGAAAAGATCAGCGAACCAGGGTGTGATGGCCAATGGTGGTTTTGTACCGCGAACGAAAACCTGGCACTAGGAGCACCTCTGATGCATCTCTGATGCATCTCGGCAACCTTCGCAACCACGCCAGGTTACCCGGATCGTGCAGTAGCCAATCGGCATTGCAACGAAGCGAGGTGGGAACTGCGCAGTCGCCGAAAACCTGTTTTTGAGGTCGATGGCATTCTAAATGTTTCTAGCACTTACAGACATCGCAATTCTGCTTGGGAAAGTAGCAGGGCACTCGCATTGCAGTTGGCATCTATAAAATAAGACGATTCCACCGTCCATTTTGAATCCTGTAATCACTGCTTGATGCGACTGCCGTATTAAAAAAAAAAAGGTGAGTTTTTACCTATGGTAACATACTTTCCCCGATACTTCATCCAAAAAACAATGAACTGACGAGCAGAGGCAGGCGCAAGTGAAGCACCAGACCAGTTACAGGTGGACAAGGTGAGTTACCCCCGTTACCATACTTTCCCCGATGCTTCTTCTGAAAAACAGTGAACTGATGAGCAGAAGCAGGCGCAACTGCGACCAGTAATAGGTAAGAAAGGTGGGTGCTACCCATAATAACATACTTGCCCCAGTAAATCTCTTTTAACGATATCAATTGGTAAGCTTCAATTCTCCAAATCCTCAAAAAAATATCCAACTCGATCTATAATGTTATTTCTAACTCGGACGACTTAGGGGTTCTCTTACCGCCACAATTGTATCTAACATTTGAGGCCGTGAGCCTTGCGGGTGAGGAATTGAGGGGATCTCTTGAAGGAAACCTTCTCCGGGGGTTTGTGTTTTGCTATTGTTCCTTTTCCGCTTTTCAAAATGTACATATATTTATTTAATAAATCAATTCTCAAATCGTATAAAGCATATTCATAATGTCCGATATATCATATATCTTGAAAAAATCTCATCTTGGATATGTTTTGAAAGTTCTTTTGCTATGATCAGGTAACCATTGAAAACAACTACGGTGACTCAGAGATATGAAGTTTTAGGTTCTTTACGTTTGTTGTACTTATACTTATGGAGAACTTACCAGCGGTACATACTTCTTTTTCTCTTTATTCTTTTTCTTTCTCTTTTTCTTTCTTCCTTTCTTTCTCTTTTTCTTTCTGTTTTTTCTTTCTCTTCTTTCTTTCGCTTTTTTCTTTCTCTTTTTTCTTTCGCTTTTTTCTTTCGCTTTTTTCTTTCGCTTTTTTCTTTCTCTTTTTTCTTTCGCTTTTTTCTTTTGCTTTTTTCTTTCGCTTTTTTCTTTCGCTTTTTCTTGCGCATTTTTATTTTCTTTCTCATTTTCTTTTTCATCTGGCCACGACCACGAAGAGCTCATTTGCTTCGGGAAGCCAAGCCCATTGCTTGGGAGTAAATCCCTGTGGCTAATTAAGCTGCGATTCAATGTTTAGATCAACTGTTACAAGTGTTAATGGTGAAGGCGACTGATTTTAATGGGGACCCTACATCTTTAGTGACAACCAGTCAGCAATCCGTAAGATAAGACACCTCCAAAGGGGACCCGGCCAATATATTGCTCGATGCATCCATGAAATTACAAAAACCCTGATGAAATTCAACACTGAAATAACAATCTCATGGGTACCGGAACACACATAAATCCGAGGAAATGAGATGGCAGATGACCTCGCCAAAGCTGCAACCTCTCAGAAACCGGACCGCACACCTGTGGTATCCATCTCCTGGCTCAAAAGACAAACCCGAGGCCAAAAACTGAAGGAGTGGAAGGAATGGTATGAACAACAAAAACAGCCAAAAACATACAAACCACTTCATTTAAGACAGCTAGACATTGCATACACAAATACCACCCGCAAAATCTCATCAGCCATCCTAGGCCTGCGAACCGGTCATGGATATTTTTTGGATTACCTATCAAGGACGAACTCCGAAAAATATCCTTCACCCAGATGCACCTGTCCAATGCAACCCCCACAAACACCCAAACATCTCATCCTAGGCTGCCCAAAATACCAAGTACAGAGGAATAAACTCCGCCGCGAACTGAAACTTCACAGGAACGACCCTGCACCACTCCAAGTCATACTCCACTCTCCTGCTGGAACCAAGGCCCTTACTGTCAAAATCCGGCTACACACGGCCGACAGGCGATACAACCGTCGGATTGCTATGCAATCGGGTTCGGCTCTGGACTTCTAGGTGAGTTAGTCACGGGCTCAGGCAGTACTTACCTCGTACACAGGATGTCCCTGCAGCGTTGCCTCTGATCGGATCGTCGGATGGGGATCTGGGTGGGGGAATAGGTAGGTATTCGGATGGGTGAGTATGTTGGGATGGGCTGGGTTTGTGGTCACGGTTTAGATGATAGAACTGCAGTGTGTAGATAGGATTTGTGTAAATAGATAATTGATTGCGTACTAGACTAATGAAATACAAATGTCCCCTTATATACCTTTGTCCCTGTGCTCATGTGATTTCCCAACTTATCTGACCCGCAGATATTCCATCCATCATGAGACACCCTTCGCTCCACCGTGACTCCCAAAACCTAACTAAAACACAATACAAACATAAACCAAAACATAATACAAAACATAACTAAAACATAATACGAAACATAAGCAAAACACAATACAATACATAAGCAAAACATATTCCAAACCTCGAGGAAACCCTCCTCGTTCCACCCCGCACTTCCCCCTTGTCCCTCGCTTAACCCTAACTCCTCTCGCCTAGCCCTAGCTCCACCTCTTCGCTTAAACCCTAACGGTGACGTACGCCATCCCCAGCGTCACACCCACGAACCACAGCCCAGCTGTGGTTACAATCCCTCCCCGAAGCATATCCCTAGCGGTTCGTGACAGTAGCTCCCCCCTCCAGGCCGAGACTCCGACGAGGCTTGTCTGAGGTTCCCCATGGGGACGAGTTCGGGGTTGTCGCTGCCGACGGCGATTGCGGTTCTGGCGGCGGCATCTGCCGGATAGTCGTTGGGGGCGGGGAGAGTCTCCTCCGAAACCAGTGCTGGAGTGCTCCGGCAACGAGGACCCCTCGAATGGCGGTGGGGTGTGGGTCGGCGGTGGCACCTCTTCCTTTCCAGTGGGTGGTCCGTAGAAAGAGAGGTTTATTGCGAGTCGTTCGGGGTCCCTGTTCGGAGACATGAGGTAAACAGGGACGTACCTCTTCTCCATCAAAGTCTCGCTCGAGGTTTCCGAGGCCAGCTCGGGTGCTGTTGGTGGCTGTTCCCCGTTGGGGTGCTGCTGGTCTTTCTCCGGGACGGGGGTCGGTTCATCCGGTGTCGGAGCGGGAGTTGTCGTGGAGCGGGCAGGCCCTGTGGCACCGCATCTGGCTTCATGGCCGTCCATGTTAACCAGAAACCCACAGTCGTAGCAGACCCTCTTCCCTCGCTGCCAGGCCCGACAGGCCTTCCGAACGTCCAAATGTTTCTTCCTGATCACAGCCTCTAACTCGGGATCGTGCGTCCGTCCGCAGTTGCATTCGTTGGTTCCTTTCCGCCCAGCGGTTGGAAAATAGTTGTAGTTTTCTTTCGATTGTCGATGTGTGGCGCAGTAGTCGTCGTAACAAAAGGTCCAGTGTTGGGCATCGTGTGGGGGATACGTGGTTGTCGGTGATGGGGCATCCTGGCGGTACCAGCCGCCGGATTGTTGGTCGTTCTCGGGGTTGATGGGGCTAGCCATGGTTTTTACAACCTTGGGGCCGGTTTTCTTGGGTAGGTTGTGTGGAATCGTCGGATAGCGTCGGGGGAATTCGTGAAGTTCTCCGATGGGTACCAAGTTCGGTCGGGATCAGGGAATCCCGTCCAACGTACACGATACTGGAGTCGGTTTCGATGATAGCGGGAATCAACTATCTCCTCCACTTCCCATTCTTCTTCGTCCTCAATAACAATTGGTGGGGGAGGAGGTTGGACGTGCCCGGGGATCGGTGTAAGGGTGGGTTGAGCCAGCTCGAGCAATGAGATGTGGAATACGGGGTGTATTTTCACACTGGCGGGGAGATCCAATTTATACGCTCTTGTCCCCACTCGCTCGAGGATGGTGTATGGTCCCATCAGCTTGTAATCCAACTTGCTGGATGGGCGAGTTGTCTTCACGTTTTTCCTCCGCAACCACACCCTATCCCCCTCCCTGAGTACGGGATCCGGGTGTCTCTTCCGATTTGCCTGTTCTGCCTGGGCAGCCTGTGCATATCCGATTTCTGCCTGTAGTTCCCGGTGGAGGTTGGTGAGGGCTGAGACGTATTCCGCCACCTCCGGGAATCCTCCTTCTATTTTTCCTAGGCTGGGTGCGAACCGCGGATGATACCCATAATTCGCGAAGAAGGGGGTTACCTTTGTTGTCTCGGATTGAGTGTTGTTATAGCAAAACTCCGCCATTGGGAGTAGCTTTTCCCAGTCGTCCTGTTGGTAATTGCAGTACGCCCGCAGGTACTGTTCGAGGGTGGCGTTCGTGCGTTCGGTCTGTCCGTCGGTCTCGGGGTGGAATGCGGTGCTGAGCTTCCTTGACGTCCCCATTGCCCCCATCACTCGCTTCCAAAACGTCGAGGTGAACAGAGACCCGCGGTCGGAGACGATATCGTTAGGAAGTCCGTGGGCCCTGACCACATGCCTCAGGAATCCATCCGCCAGTTCCTTTGGCCCCATCGTATCCGCACAGGCTACGAAGTGAGCCATCTTCGTGAACCGATCCACAATTACCCATAGGGCGTTGTTTCCTCCTCTTGACGGCAGTCCAGTGATAAAATCCATGGACACTGAATCCCACGGCCTCGATGGTGGCTGTAAGGGCTTCAGGAGCCCGAAAGGAGCGTGCCTGACTGGCTTAATCCTCTTGCAGGTATCGCAGTGGTCTACGTATCGGTTGACATATTGGCGTTGCTGAGGCCAATAATAATTCCTACTGATTAGCTCCAAGGTCCTCGCCCGCCCTGGGTGTCCCGCAACGAGTGCATCATGGTGGTCATGTAGGAGCCGTAGCCGCAACTCGTGGTCGTCTGGTACCCATATTAATCCCTCATACAGCAACAGCCCCTCTCGTTCTTCGCAAAGTCCCAATGCCACCTTCCGGTCTATCTTCTCCCCAGTTCGTAATTTCCTTAATATCTCCTGTATCTCCTGATCCTCCCTTGTTTTCTGTTGGATTTCTTTTAATAATTCCTCGTCGACCTGTATTTCCATGACCTCGGCAGAGTTGATCCAGAAGGTCTGCGGCGGCAAAAGAACTCGTTCCCTGTTCTGCCTGTGTTTCAGCTCCCCTTCCCAAGGAGAATCTCCTGATTCTCTCGATAGGATGTCGGGCTTTCCCGCCAGTTTGCCGGGTCGATACGTTATTGCGAAGTCGTAATTCGCCAACATTTCCGCCCACCTCGCCTGCCGTAGGTTTAGGTCTTTTTTTGTAGTCCAATATTCCAAATTTTTATGGTCCGTCAATATAGTAATCTTGTGTCGAGTATTCTTGCAGTAGGTACCCCATTTATTTAGGCCTTCAACTATGGCGAGGAGTTCTTTATCGTGTATATCGTAATTTAATTCCGGGTCCTTCAGTTTGCGTGAGAAGTATCCCAAGGGATGCAGGATGCCTTGGTCGTCCGGTTGCGAGCAGACTGCTCCGATGGCGTAATCCGACGCATCTGTCTCCAGGGTTAAGGGTTTTGTGGGGTCAAAATGTCGTAGGATAGGTTCAGAAATCATTGCCCGTTTCAGCTGTTCGAATGCTGATTTAGCCGCGTCGTCCCATTTCCATGTTACATCCTTCCTCGTCAGTTTTGTAAGAGGCGCCGTAATCTTGCTAAAATCCCGGATAAACCTCCTATAGAAGTTGGCGAACCCTATGAAACTCTGGATTCCCTTCACGTTTGTCGGTTCCCTCCATTCTGCCACTGCTCTTACCTTCTCCGGATCCATCCTTATCCCCGTTGGTGAGATGATATATCCCAAGTACTCCGTCTCTGTGGTGTGGAACTCGCATTTTGAGGCCTTGAGCCTCAACTTTACCTTATCCACCCGTTCCAAAACCTTTCTCACATGTTGTTGGTGTTGCTGCAGATCATCCGAGTAGATGAGGATGTCGTCGAGGTATGCCAGACAGAAGATGTCTAGATAGTCGCTGAGGACCTCGTTCATCCACCTCTGAAAGGATGCTGGAGCGTTGGTAAGACCGAATGGCATGACCAAATATTCAAAAAGACCGTATTTCGTCCGAAAAGCGGTCTTCCATTCGTCCCCCTTTGCGATTCGCAGGTTATGATAGGCGTCCCGTACGTCGAGTTTCGTGTATATCTTTGCGTTGGATAGTCGATCCAACGCTTCCCCTATCAACGGGAGAGGTGTTCTATCTTTCACTGTGATCTGGTTAAGCCCCCGATAATCCACACAGAGTCTTAGTGTGCCATCCTTCTTTTCACAAAATGAATCGGGGCCCCCGCCGGGGATGTCGAGCGGCGTATCCATCCCTTCTCCAGGCTCGTGTCCAAGTATTCTCTTAACGTTTTCAACCTTCCCTCGTCCAATGCTCGAAGGGGTTCGAATGGTGGAACCCCTCCCTTCACCAACGGAATCCGATGGTCGTGATGGCGGTGTGGGGGTCGTCCCGACACTTCTTCCTTATCGAATACATGCAAGAAGTCGTGATATTCGACCGGAACGATGTCACCAGCCGAACGCGGGGTCGGTTCCTGCTGTTTGGCTGAACCCTGGGATACGGGTTCCCGAACGGAGCCATACCGTTCATCCTGGAGCGATCCCATGGCGGCGTAAGCGATCCAGTCAAAGTTTCCTTCCGATTCCTCCTCATCTTCCCCATCTTCCTCGTTTCCATCGGCCTGCATTCGAAAAGGATCCTTTTCTGCACCATCCCGGATCCGTTTCCGTTCCTCTTTTATTTCTTCCCCTTCCTCGGGCTGCATTCGAAAAGGGTCGTTCTGTGCAGTTCCCCGGGTCCGTTTCCGTTCCTCCTTTTCTTCTTTCCCTTCGGGCTGCATTCGAAAAGGATCGTTTTGTGCAGCATCCCGGGACTCTTTCCATTCCTCCTCTTTCCCGTCCTTTTCCTCAGTCTGCATTCGAAAAGGATCGTTTTGTTCGCTACCTTCGATCTCTTTTCGTTCCTCCTCCTCCTGGTCCTTCTCGACCCTTATTTGAAGAGGATCACCTTGTCCGTCTTCCCAGGTTCCTTGTAGCTCCTCTTCTTCTTCGTCCTTCCCCATGTCCTCCTCGAATTCCCTTCGAAGGAGATCATCTTGTGCCCCGACTTGGACCCTTCCTTGTTGCTCCTCTTCCCCCTCTCTTTCCTGGTCCTTTCCGTTCCTTCTTCGCCACGGCGCCGCTTCTTGTTCCTTTTTCCTCGTTCTACTTCCCCAGGTTTCCTTCCTTTCTTCCCAACTTGCTTCGCATATTCTTTCTTCCCTGGCTGCGGCCTGCGCAGTGTCCAGTCGATATTGCTGAATAGCGTCGTTTTCCGTTACCGTGGTCGCGTGAGGTGACGTCGAGGTCCCTAGGCACCTCTTAGCGCAACGCGCCGAGTCGAACGTAACTCTTCCCTCGTTCCAGTCGATACTGGGGTTGTGCGTTCGGAGCCATGGAAGTCCCACAATGATAGGTGAGTTTCCAATCGTGATACAATGCAGCCGAATATCCTCCTGATGGTTGTTGATCTGTAATTTTACCATAGCTTCGTGGGTGACTGGTCCACTAGCTATCTCTCGTCCGTCCACTGCCAACACCCTTCGTGGGACGTCCTTCTTTTTCAACGGAATCCCCACCTTATCCGCATATTCCTTATCGATGAAGTTCTCCGTCGCTCCACAGTCCACCATGGCCGTCGTGGTGTGTTCTCGATTATCTTTTCCTTTTATTACTACCTTCAATATGATCTTTTCATCTCGCCGGTATGGCCCTACGCTCGATATCATGTAGGCTGGTTCCGGATTGTCTGGTTCGGCGGAACTCTTCGTCCCCAGAAGTCCACCTTGTTTTTTTACTCCTGGGGATCCTCTTTTCCCGCTCTTTCTTCGACTTGTTCCTCGTCGATGTTGGCTTCTGCCGCCCGGTACGTTCGTCGTTCCCCCATTGGTTTCTTGTGGGGGCATTTGGCGGCATAGTGGCCCGTCTTCCCGCAGTTGAAACACTCGTTGTTTTTTCGTCGTTTCTCTTCCTCGGTCCTATCCCTGGGCCTGCCCCTCCGAGTGGCATCCAGTTCCATCGGCTCGGGTTCCGAGAAGGTCGATCCCTGGTGGCCGTTCCTCGGATGGAAATTCTGGTACTGAGGTTCGAATCGGTTTCGCAGGGTCCGGAAATTGAACAGCCGGTTGTCCAATGCAATTGCTTTGTTTGCGAAATCGATTATCTTCGTCGGACGGGTCTCGAGGATGGCGAGTTGCCTTTGTACGTCCACATGAAGTCCATCGCTGAACTGATCAATGTAGATTTCGTCGTTGTAACGCAGGTCCGCGATGATTCTCTGGAACTCGGCCCAATACGCTGCGGCGGACCGATTTCCCTGACGGACATTTTTGAATTTCCTCCTCGCTACTTCCCTGGAATCTGCCTCTCCAAATGCTCTCGAGACGGCAGTCTTGAATGCCTCCCAGGTGGTGTACGTGCTCCTCCCTCTCTCGATGGAGGGTTCAATCCATGACCACGCATTTCCCCGGCACCGCGAACTGGCGTAATTAACCTTTTTAATATCACTGTCGAACCTGTTCGGTTCACAGTTGAACTTCAGCTCGCACTGAGTTAGGAAAGCCCGAAGCTTCGTCCTCTCGCCGTGATAGAGTTCGGGATCCTCGACCTTGGGATTACTGGTCGGAGAGGGTCGATATGTGAGTTGTTGGAACAGTTGTTGGAGCTGCTCCTGGGTCATCACGACCGAGGGTGGCGTCATACCGCTCGTTCCCTGTTGAGAGGCCATTATGGAGGCTATGTCCTCGGGAATCTGCGCTGGTCCCGGTGAATCCGGAGTCTGTGGGCGGGATCGGTGTTCGGGGGTTACTGGGCTCGCTGGACCGGTGGCTTCCCTTTCGATAACCTCGCTCAGCTCCTGCAATCGGAACGGATCCACGGTATTGGTTGTTTCTTATTTTTTCCTTAGTTGTGGTTGAAGCCCTTCGTGCTTCCTTAGTTGTATCGGGTGTCGTTCGGAGGACGCAATCAAATGTCAAAATCCGGCTACACACGGCCGACAGGCGATACAACCGTCGGATTGCTATGCAATCGGGTTCGGCTCTGGACTTCTAGGTGAGTTAGTCACGGGCTCAGGCAGTACTTACCTCGTACACAGGATGTCCCTGCAGCGTTGCCTCTGATCGGATCGTCGGATGGGGATCTGGGTGGGGGAATAGGTAGGTATTCGGATGGGTGAGTATGTTGGGATGGGCTGGGTTTGTGGTCACGGTTTAGATGATAGAACTGCAGTGTGTAGATAGGATTTGTGTAAATAGATAATTGATTGCGTACTAGACTAATGAAATACAAATGTCCCCTTATATACCTTTGTCCCTGTGCTCATGTGATTTCCCAACTTATCTGACCCGCAGATATTCCATCCATCATGAGACACCCTTCGCTCCACCGTGACTCCCAAAACCTAACTAAAACACAATACAAACGTAAACCAAAACATAATACAAAACATAACTAAAACATAATACGAAACATAAGCAAAACACAATACAATACATAAGCAAAACATATTCCAAACCTCGAGGAAACCCTCCTCGTTCCACCCCGCACTTCCCCCTTGTCCCTCGCTTAACCCTAACTCCTCTCGCCTAGCCCTAGCTCCACCTCTTCGCTTAAACCCTAACGGTGACGTACGCCATCCCCAGCGTCACACCCACGAACCACAGCCCAGCTGTGGTTACAATCCCTCCCCGAAGCATATCCCTAGCGGTTCGTGACACTTACCACTATGATCTCTACTACCAAGATTGCCACCGCAGAGTGGATACAGGTACAGGTAAGTAATGCTCCCGCTATGGAAGATGACCCGGAAGGAAGGAGAATAGGCTGGGGAACACTGATCGAATCTGAGAACGAGCACGAAGGGGTTCGGAGCGAATAAGACGAATAATGCTGTAGAAAAAAAAAAAAGAAACCTGAAGACAGATACATAATTATGTACATAGAGAGCCGAAGAACAGCAAGAGTGAGAAAGGGTAGCGCGCGAGAAAGGCAAAAGAGAAGAAGTGAGAGGAAGAAGAGGACAGGATGAGACAAAAGCTGAAGAGAGAGGTGAAAGGAGAGGTCTAAAAAGAAGGGGGAAAAGTCGAGGGGCGAAAGGAAAGAGGCGGAGTGAAGTGATATCAAAGAGCAGAGAAGAGGAGCGAAGACCAGTGTAATGGAGCAGAGTAGAGAGGAGAAGAGAGGAGAGGAGCAGAGAGGATTGAAGTAGAGAGGCGACGAGAGAACAGGAGAGTTAAGGAGAGTTAAGGAGAGCATAGGAGAGCAGAGGAGAGCAGAAGAGAGCAACGACAGGGTATGAATAACGAAGTGAGAGTGTAGAGTGCGAGTGCCGGGAGGGAAAAGAGCAAACAGGGCTCCAAAATGTAACGGCGAGAATGAAAACCAGCAGGAGGAAGAGAGGTGGCAACAGGCCCAAGAAATGAAGTACGCTCTGAGGCGGATCCCAGCGAGACTCCAAGGTAACAGCTGGAGCCTTGAAATGTAATTAGACTGTGGCATACGTCATAACCTTCAGGTTGGGAACGTTCAAGAAAATCAAATCAAATCAAATCACAACATGCTATCGTTGCCTAGAAGGGATAGACTATGAGAGTGATGGAAACGATAGGAACTATGGAAACTACTGAAATTATACATAGAATGCATAAAAATTATCTGTAACGACATACCTGAACTATCTAGGTTTCTACTGTCACTGCTGATGCCAGTACATATTTGTGTCCATGTTGGTGTTGATGATAAGTTAAGAATAAGTTGATATAACTTTCCAATTTGGAACGGTAGCAAGAGATATCAAAAAAGTCATCAAAAGGGCTAAGAGCACCAAAAGAGCTACAAGAACCATAAGAGATTACTAGGGCAAGAGAGAGCTATCTAAAACTCCACACAAAGCAACAGTGGGTGGACATAAATCCCACAGGCTGACCGCTCGGGACGATCTGGTTGATCTTATCATCCTTTTATCTTATCAATCTGTGAGGCTGATCAAGGTTATATCAGTAGCATATGCTAGCAAAGACAAAAACAAAGGATCATGTTACATACAAGTGAAGCACTTACGGTTCTGTGATGCGCCTCTGTCAGTGTTTTAGTCAGCGGTGTGGCTGTGTCATTGTGGCGACAATTTATTTTGGTAGGTGGGCACTCTTCCTCTGTTGCACTGTTGCGTTGCAACAAATGAAAAGCGAAAAATGAAAAGCTAATGAAAACTGCAAAGGTTTTTTGTCCCTCCATGTACAGATGCGTTGCCATGATTATTTCAAGTACCGAGATTTTCTGTCCCTATTCGCGTGTGTTATTCATTCGCGCGTGTTCTTGAGCCACAAGTGAGACTTAGTCATCCACTTTTTGTGAGGGGGTGACGAGCATTGTAGACCGGTTGGGCATTTAGAAACACGATGCCCCAAGAGACGGGCATTGTAGACCTTTGCTCCTTTTAGAATAATTCAATATTTGTGAATTCTATTATTGACACTAATGTCATGCACTCCTACAAATCAGCTCACACCCGATTCTGCAACCCACTAGCGAACCTCCACTGAAAATAAGCCAATGTAAGAAAACAACCTCTGTTGAGGCTTCTTGTGAGTGTCGATTACTTATATGAAGTACCTACATTCCTAGATACAATACCTTATTCCTTGACAGTGAATGGAACATGAAAGTCCGAAGATGAAGCTGAACGACGATTGCATTATCGTCATCAAAGATTCATCCCTTCCTGTAGCAGAGTTATCTTCTTACAATCACACTAGGGGGAAATAGATACTTACAAGAATTGTGGGACTGCAATGGGGAAGCATGGGATTCGCGAGTGGCGAGCTGCTAATGCTGCATCGAGGGTCAGTGCAGAGACAAAGCTGCCTGGCAGCAATAGAGCAGGGAAACGCTGGTTAACTGCCAGGAGAAGTGACAACGGAGCGCTGTAGATTCTGGGTCAGAGGTCAAACCAGAAAAAACGCTGTCTCATAGATGTGCAATGGGGGAGCACTGGAGGTTTGCCCGGAGAGCTGAGCTTATCGGGGTGGGAGAGCGCAGAGAAGGAACGCGGAAAGGACATTCAGAGGGCAGTTGGGAGCTTGAGCCAAGAACTCAACGTCATAGGAACATTGCGGGAAAAACACTAGGGCATACTAGCTTGGATGTGGAATGTTTTTAGCCTTGACAGTGCTATTGATGCCAGATTTTTGTTGACACCATGAATGCTTTTCCTTTGTGCATCTTATTTCTTCCATGATTTATTGATTTAATTAATTTTGTCAATTGGTTAAACTTTTTATTTCTGTTATTGGTATACGAAAAGAGGGAGAAGACAGGTTTTTTCTTTTATTTTTGACAGTCTTGTGTATTCGGGATCTTTTGTTTGTAGTTCACGAAACTTCGTGAAAGGCAAATATCAGGTAGATTGTCATGGTGTTGAGGTGTGTTGAAGATTGCTTGCCCATCAGTGCATGTGTTTGAGGTGTCTGAATATTACCGAGACCACAGATATGTGTATCACCTTTCCAATGCATGATACCCACGATGCCGCTGGTCTGTTGACTGAATCCCACGTCGTCGTAGCCAGCAAACCATGGTGCAACGCTATGGTGGGGAGGTCACTATGTCCTTCAATGTACACTACGTTCTCGCGGCACAGACACTACACACACCAGAAAAACGTAACGTAGGGCTAATCATGTATACTCAGGTTGGATTGCTTGCATCGGAGAGGGCTACCAACACACGGTTTCACTCTAAGTTCTACAGCATTAAGTCGAATCTTTGGACAATATCTCTTCCTGTCGGAAACTTTGTCGATTCTAGGTTCGGCTACTTGATGATCGTTCCTGAGCACACTCGAGAGATCCTTAAATAAATTCAAGGATATTTCCGTACAATATTACTGGAGGCGAGGGTTTGTTTTGAAAGACCATAGAAAATGAAAATGAGAAAAAATTGCTAAAGTTGGTTAGAAATATACCTTTTCTTATGAATGCATCAATGAAGACAAACAAAATACGTAGCACCGTGATCCGATGCACTCATGGAGTACTGAAGTTTATGAGAACTATGTATACTAGATAATATTTTTCGCCTCAACGTCGGAACTACCTGTAGTCTCTATCAGAGTCTTTCTCTGTCAAGAAGACACTGGTCGACATGTGAACTCATGAACTGACCTACATACTCGTGCCTAAAGATGGTGGCGCGCTAGCGCCACCATCTTTAGGCACCAGTGTAAGAGACTATTCATGATCATGGCTGAACTAGAGATTTAAAAAGCGATTCATTACGAGCAGAAACATTATTTTGCCTACCCAAAATAAATTTTGCCTTTCAACCACCGTTCGCGCTATAAATTGTCGAGTCAATTTAGATTCCCATTCACGCAGCCAATTTCACAACTTTTAACAGCCGTGAAGAACTCACGTTGGATTGCATCACCATTCATCATCTCAAAATTACACAAGCATTTCTCGTGTCTTTCGGAAGCAACACGCACGGTTGGTAGTTTTAGAGGATAATGCTGATTTTACCACTGGAAATATTGGTTATCAAAGACCGCTTCTGCTTAGCGAATGAATTTTTATTGTATAGATTATATATCGAAATCCCAGGTTACTTCAAGCTGCCATAACTTCCCTCTGCAGCGCCATACTTAATCATTTTTTTTTTGTCATTTCACTAGGAACATTTGACAGGCTCTTCTGTGCATGCGATGCGCCTGCATTATAAAGGTTGTAACAGAAACGGGTTCGGTACTAATCAGCAGTTTACACCTAGTCCAAGCGACAACAATGGCGACAGATTGTAACTGTGGAGGCCGGCCGAAGGCCGGCCACAAAGCACACAATCTCTTGTAGCAAGAGAATTATCAACTGTATAAACCGAGGACTTACCGAGTGTCTTTGACATATCCGATTAAAACCCGAGCATAAATTCCGAAAAATTCTCCAAGCAAATCCAAGCCGCATCAACGGCAAAGCCTTCAATATAAACAAGCCACTTATTGTCCACCAACCTCTCATAATAATTTCCAAGAAATATCGGTGAGCGGGGATCTACATTCAAACATCCGAACCTTGCCACTGCTGTAGGCTGTGATCTGTAAGCTGTAAGTCCCCGTGATCTGTGACACGCATATATAGACAACCTAGCCCTTGTGACCAACTTTGTTTTATCTATCTATCCAGGTCCCAGGTAACTAAGTATCCCCAGATTCCAAGCATCCAAGTACTCTCAGCGTTTCAAGCGTTCCAGCTCTTCGGTAATTTTAGGCCCCCAAGATTCCGCTATAGAAACTCAATTGATCTAGATTTTATTTCCGCTGGTCCGTTTATCATCTCCATCCCGAAGTAGATGGATATGCAGGAGTTCGCTTGAGTCTACCAGGAAGATATAAGCTTGCTTCTTGGATTATTGAACTTTGGACTGTGGTGTAGGCTGGGAAATCGAGATGCAGGTACGTGTAGGGGTTATTTTGCCAGAATAACAAATATTGGGTGGCTATTTGTGTGGCTGGAGAACACAATGCCATGGGCAGAAGAAGTATTCTTGTCGATACTAATGTGATGGTACGTCTAGTGACAATTGTGAAAAAAAAGGGATGAATTAATCGAGTGATATCAGGGTGAAGTTTGACGTTGGAGGTTAGCTTGTTGTCCTGCATAGGCCTTTTGTGTCTCTTTCAGCGTATGATTCAATCAACCAATTGAAATTAGCTTATGATAAGATGATGGTGTATATTGGCATATGCTTCGACAGGTCTAGGAATGAATCGGTGAAGAATAAGATATCTTGGAATTGCTTCAATTCTCAAGCCTTTCGGCTGTAAGTACTCGAGAGGCCCAAGAAAGGCCTTAGTCACACACCATCACCCACCGCTCGCTATCTCCAGAGCCGAAACTCTTAGCTCCGTGCCTAATCGTCGCCGTATTGCTTAAAACAAAGTCAGATTCTCTCGGCATATAAAATATTTGGTTGAAAGTGTTGTCGTAAGCTCAGATAACGCAGTTGTTTATCGTGCATGCCAATGTGTGTTGTTCCAAGGCAAAGCCAACCGGTCGCCTTCGCTTGCTGTAAACATCGAAACGAAACGTCACTGTCAAAAGCCGCCGGACTTTGTCGAGTCATACCTTGTCCAATCCACGAATCCTGGGTGGCCCAGACTTCTATTAGGCGACCAGAGTACAAGTCTAGAACCGTGACGGGTAAATTCAATTCCTGGACCCGGGGTGTGGTTTAGTTGCGTGGTACAAACTTCACTGACTTTATATATGCGATATTGAATTGAGTTTCCATAATACTTTTGAAATATACCTAAACCCCGGGTTTGGAATCTTCTCGGTAAAGACCGAGGCTTCCATTATCACTGCATACGGCTTGTATGTAGATCCTATTCCTATTCCCCAGGTCTCATCTTGAAACTTAGATTCCACTCGCCTCTTGCATAGTGCCCGTACAAAGCCGGGAACCAAAGCCGTCTCCTCTGCGGGCCACTTTACCCCACAATCGTGTGGTGCCGGGCCACTTGGCATGCGTCTTGTGCATCGGAGGAGCGGAAGCGCTAGCATCTTGGAATGATCTTGTACACCTGTTTCAGCTGTTAGATATTGGGCTCATCTCATAGGTGACGTTGATTTTTTTGTTTATGGATGTGTGTGTGGATATCAAGATGGTGTTGTGTCTACATACCTACTAGGTGGAATCTAGGCTGCCTTGTTGGTGTTGCGAAGATCACGGGAGATCTCACATACTAGAGAGCACCTTGGTGAGGTGGCTCTGACTCACGAGTTCCCGGGCAAGTCACAGTTGTAGGTATCTCAGTTAGTCTGAGGCCATCTTCGACTACTCTAAATTCCATAGATAGCCAGTCCATCATAGTGAAACATAATAGTAGCCTTACACATACAAGCTTTCATCTCATCATGTATAGTCCTCTAAAGTGAGACATGTTATCCGTCGGGAAGATTATTCTACTGGTTTTCCTGGGGTTGAATTCTACTGTTGCATCGTCCAGATTAGATTGGCCTTTATTTTACGCCGTTTTGGGAGATAAATAGGCATCATACGTTAGGTACAACTTACTGTTGGTAACTCTTTACTCTATCTACCAGCCTCCTGGAAAGTTACCATGTACCCCACATATCAGTCCACCATAAACGGTTATGGTGGACTTTGTGGTCATTCGAGGAAATCCATCTATCTAAGGTCACAGATTGGCTTCACCCCTTCATGCAAGATACGGTCAGTGCCAACGGCCTAGTCTAGCAGCGTGGCCATCCATCTAGAGCTGCAAGATTAGTTGAAACGGTGATATCACTATTCTTCTAAGACTGCCCGCTAGCCATGCGAACTGCGCCCGCCCAGCAAGAAGTCTGTGTGCGGTCGGCAAATTGAACGAATCACACCGCTTTGCCACGACGGCTACTGTACCCCGCATCCTCGGATACTGACCGAGGACGCCGATTATCAAGCAACTTACAAGTAACGGGCCTCCCGGACTCACCGAGTCTGTCTTGGGCGGGCACGGCATGGCAAAGCCAACGCTATCCCCGCATTCTTGGTATCGAGCCATACGTTGGAAACATTCTGCCTGAATTCTAAAGCCATGTTTGCCACCAAAACACCAAGATCTGGAACCTCTGGCTTTGTATTGGGAATGACGGTTGAGGCTGGCCAACGGCCGCTGATGCTTGTTGCTGCCACCAAGGCATCCGCTTAGACTGATGGTTCTGGGCATAATTGATATTCTAGGTTAGAATTCTCTGCCCAGAGTTTCCAGTGTTGGTGATATTGGAAATATTGGAAACTTTCACCGAAACTTAATTTAGAACCCCATAGATTGGCACGATGAAGGGGATTTACGTTGGCCGCACAGTTATCTGTTGTGCACAGACAGACGGAACGTTCCCGTAGGCCTTATCTCAGATGCCTACGGAGAGCCAGTTCTACACATGACCGTAACCTTTCACCGCGGTATCTTGTTATCAAGCCATGTACGTCGGTATCCTTTGTGGCTGTGCTGCTATGTTTTCTGTGTGTGTATTTGCTGGCAAACCCGCCACAATGGTTTACCTCTGCTTCCGCTCTAGGCTATCACTGTGTTGGCTTCTCGAACCGACAAAACACCGAAACCGCAGCCGACTGGAGATGAGCAGCCCGTCTCAGCGGGGGGCGGTGGTAGTCTAAGGTATGGGACTGGATCCGTTGCTGGTAAATTGTGGGGTAACTGGTAGCGTTGAAATCAGGATAGTTAGTGGGACTCAGTAGTGGCGCGGGGAATAGCTTGGTGATACTTCGTGCCTTGGCATTTTATTGGCGGCCGCCATGCCATGCGCTAGTAAGTTAGTTCTCCACCAAGTACTGGGCGCGCGGCTAATATTGCGCGCCTAATTTGAGTTTCGAAGAGAACAAGCGATTAGATCATTCCGTGGATCAATGATTTGGCGAACCCCAAAGCGGCTGTGGCGTCCTCGAAAAAAGCGGCGGAAAGAAGGTGCGGCACCGGGCAAACACATGGTATGGCTGGAGATAATAAACCTAGCCAGCTAAGTGGGCTTGCAGGTAATCCCGACTTCCACGAGTTTCACGAAGACAATTATGCACTTTTTGACTTACATTTCCTGCCATTTAGGAGAATTCATACTCAATACAATTATTTATAGATAGAGGAATTGAGTAATGATATCCCGATGAATTCTCTCCGGTTTTTTCGGCGATTAGGGGCCCGTGTAACATCCTCTCCATGACGATATTGGGAATTACACCCGCAGTGGGACATGAGAAAAGTGATCAATCAGCCTTACAGTGGTCCAAACGCGTTAGTAGTTCAACCACATATACTTCCTATTCAGCATATAGCGCTTCTATATAGCGCTTCCAGTACCGCTTTTTGTAAACACTTTCAAAACGCCGCACAGATGTAGGGAGTAATCTCCACCGATGACAAATTACTCTAAAATACCTCCAGTAGGACTAATACAGACACCGACTGCAGCCCCGGAAGCGTAGTTCACGTACATCTGTATCGGCAGATGGTATTTCCGATAGTTCCGAGCCATACTTCCATCAAGTTGGTATGGACGTTGGGATTATTTATGATTGATCATATATTGGCTCCTCGATGTAAAGCTGCATACAAATATGCAATACCAATGCAGATGTAGAATTCCAAGCAGCAGAAGTGAAGATCGCGGTATCCATCCCACGGGTTGCAATGTTCTCTAGTTTGTGATTTTCCGGCCCCAAAGTTTTGGTTTCCGTGCAGGGGCGATAACTTCAAAATTCATTCCTATCGCTTTCGTGAATAGGGACTTTCTGCACTCAAGTTCAATATTTAGGTAAATTTAATCTAAACTTCAACTGTGCCACAGGCTATCGCAGCTGAGGCTTAGCTTACTGGAGAATGTGTGAATAGCGAGTACGTAAGTGCAGAATATCCTTATTTCTTTAACAAAGTTGGTTTTCCTGTATTATTTTCCTTGAAAACTCACGAGATGAGACAGTTTAATACCCTGTTCAACAAGGCGGGAAGCTACATCCCTATAACCAACATCAGAAAGTGTATATAAAATCGAAGTTTTTATTTGCTGATGTAAATACTATACTCTCTAGAGTAATTTTCTTCTAGTATTTTCAAATACTCAATTCATTTACATTTTGTTTTGAGGATTTTGGTACTAGTATTATTGGCAATAGTTCCTGCTTTTCAATTGTCGTCTTGTCGTCTGTGGTGTAACATCCCGCCTTACTACTTATCAAGCAGTCCTGACAACATCAATTTCATCTCGCTTCATCTAGGATTAACTGGCCCAAAAAATATCCAACCCACATGAAATAACCCAAACTCAGATTTGCATCTTCATTAGTCCAAACTAGGATGTTATGTCTAACCCATCAAAAACAACTCAATCACAATCTTACAACTCTTATTGAATAAAAAAACAACCAATCCTGTAACTGCGATAATACATTATCCACCGTGATACCACAAAATGCGCACCGGTCAGGAGCCCGAGGTCTCCTCAGTTCTATAAGTAGATGAACTGATGAACACCATAATCTTATGGTATCGTTGTACCACTGATGCTGTGTCCTACGATACATTTGTACATGTATACCTTAACCTTCGTTTCAAGCACTGGTTGTGGTTCTCTGCATTCTCCCGTGTCTGCTTAGAGGCATAAAAGGCTTAAACCAAAGTATATCTTGCGTCTATATTGTAGGAACCCGTGATATCCGGAAACTCTAAAATTAGATTCACAGCAAGTAAGAACCCAGCTACAGCCTACCTACGTACCAACAAGTCTATGGGCCTACACTGTACACACGGGATGCTACAGACTTGTACATGGTTATACATAAGCTCGTGGTTAGTGGGTTAAATATAACGGTGGTTTTATACCTTGACCTCCCCCCTGTAATATCTGTACATATGTCAGCAACGGTACCCTCGCGTAAGCACTCCACCGATTGATGTTCGAAGCTGAACCATATGCTAAGGCGCAAGTAAGAACCCAAGCTACAATCTACCTGTAGTACGAACCGACAAATCTATGGCCCCCCATCCTACCTATGAATTTCCAGACCTGTATCTGGGTATATATATGGCGATACACAACCTCATGCTCAGCTACTCTGGTAACCTGACCTGTAAACTGACATGACGGTTATACCAGCGGTATACGTAGACGGTAGTTTTATACAATTTGCACTCCGGCATGTCAGCAGAGATACCCTCGCGTAAGCACCCCACCGATTGGTGTGTGAAAAGTTTATATCATGTGCTAAGGATATGCAAGGAGAGAGCGGGGATTTTCTTTGACAGTCAGATCATCTGGATGAGCATGAAACCAGTGAAGAATGTGGGGAGATGTAGGGATGGGGATGAGGTGTACTTATTATGTTAAGCATCGTCAATATTTTCCGAGCGAAGAGGAGGCTAGTTACACGAGGTTGAAGGCGTCATCTTTATCTGAAATTCGGGCTTTTTATCGTATCAGTTACGCGCCGTTGAAGTTTGCATTATCTTTTCTGCATAACGGTTGTTTATGCGACCTATATCTATTATTATTCCCCCAGTTGTATGTATGTAAAGATTCACACTGATTCCTTACAACACTTTTTCTACCGGCAAAAGCATGAAGCATAAAGTTTCCATACGCTAAAAGATATCTAAAACATCGCAATGATTTTCCACACGTGGATACCACGCAAATTAATCGATCGATCGAGAAGTAAAACATCATAACGGTATTTCACACGTGGGGGCCTACTCTACAACGAACTTCTCAATGTCACAAAATTCCATTCAAATATGTAGCGCATATATACCGATGGCTAGAAGCTTGAGCGCGTTTATTGCATCCTAGATATATAGGACTCAGGCGCATGTTAGCAGTAGGATGCGGATAAAAGATACTCGTTTCTTTAGCGGATATATGGTATGTCACTTACCGTATTCAAAACAGTAGCGCGGGTGGGG